>JAHWFO010033718.1:247789-276845 GCA_023313115.1 Rhysida immarginata
ATTTAGACACAATTCATATTCCCAGGAAATGCCAGGGAAGAGGTGCTGGAATAGAGCAAGTATGAGGAACAATGAGAGATGATGGTGGGGACAATGAAATAGTGCATTGATGATGATATAATCGTGGTTGGGACGTGTTGCCTCACCTACCATTTTCACCAGAACTTGCTCCATCAGACTTCCATTTGTTTAGGTCCTTACAAAACTCTTTGATGCTATCAAAATACATGTTGTCCAGTTCATTGCTTATTCAGTAATGAAGTTTTTTGAGAATGAGATCATGAAACTTTTCAAAAGATGGTAGAAGATAATCAAAGTGGAACAAAAGCACACTATACAATGGTGTTTTTATTTTTTTGAAATGGTCTTGAAAATCGCCGGGGAAAAAAATGCAATCACTTTCTGAACAACCCAGTATAACAATATAGCAACTTGATTTCCGTCCTTGTTGCGTCGTATTGGTTAGGAGAAGAGAAAATTCTCACCAAGTCCCATGTCGAGCATCTACCTCCGAAACTAATGGATGTACTCGCGTGTAAATTGGAATGATTAACGGGTTATTTGCTCTCAATAAACCGTCCAAGTTTCATGGAGATACGTGGCATAGGAGCTGTTGCGAAAAAAAGTTGCATTTTGCTCTTACTAAGATTTTGCCCACCAGTGACTTGAAATTTTGACTGTGTCCGATCGATATGGGAACAAGGTCAGCATACTAACTGCTGCCGACCCGTGGGCTCGTTTTCTGTGCCAAATACTGAAAGTTATTGGAAGAAAAGGAAAGCAACAAATTGCAGCAAAGTCCAGAACGAGATGCCACAATGACGGGTATTGCTTGCATGAGGGCGGTTGTTTTGTGTCAACCAGCCAGCAAAAAGCACAGCAAACAGAGACTGATTTCGATTCCTCCGATTCAAAAAAGATGAACATCATGCATCAGACCACTTTTTTTTTTCTTTGAGGTTCCATTGTCCTACCGCTTGGGGGGGGGGGGGTTACATGCCTAAAAAGTATGGAAGAATTTAATGGTGGCTATTCCATTTTCAGTAAATGGCAAGAAATAGGTAGACCAGGGATCTGCTGACTAATATTATTTGGGAACATGAGTTAGATAGGTCTTGGAAAAAGAAATAAATTTTCTAGGAAACTTTTTTTTTTCCATTAGGCTTACTTCAGGAAATAAACAGTAAACACTTTCAGGTCATGTGTTTACAAGTTGCCCTGTTTAAAACATTTTCATTTAATGTGTTTATCTTTGTTGAATGTTGATGATTCCTGCGCATTATTTGTTGCTATCGTGACAGGTTAACACTGAAATATCTTTTTCTAATGAAGCATCGTTTGAGATATTGATGATGATAGGAGATTGTTAGCAAAACTGTTGTTCTGCAGAGATTGTACGCTTCACGATATCCTAATCGTACATATCACTCCAGCTGCTTATGGATGCTGTAATCAGAAGACAGGTGTGTGTTTGAGCTGCTGATGTTCTGACTACCATTCGACAGGATCCAATTGTCGGCATTAGATGGCTCTCTCATAATTCAGGAGTAAGCCACATGAGCATATGGTGGACATTCAACAGTAAAGGCTTCCGCCCTTTCCGCATTCATCTCCACCAGAGGAGATAAATATAAGAGATTGTACTCT
The DNA here is from genome assembly GCA_023313115.1 of Rhysida immarginata. Taxonomy (NCBI): domain Eukaryota; kingdom Metazoa; phylum Arthropoda; class Chilopoda; order Scolopendromorpha; family Scolopendridae; genus Rhysida; species Rhysida immarginata. Next base: position 249,437 of record JAHWFO010033718.1, read on the forward strand.
TAGTAAATAGTTACCAGTGGAATTTGCCAGTGGTTTAGAAATCAGTCACAAAATTTATATTATTCAGTATCTGGATGGGTGAAGTTTAAAAGCAACGGGAAGGTGAAACATAATGCCTATTACTGGGCCCAGGAAAATCATCACTAGCTCCGTGAGGTAGACGACCAACACGCTTGGGGTGTGAATAAGTGATGTAGCATTAATGGATGGCAGTTTAAACATTTAATGTGAAGAAACACACACCTATCGAACCCGACTAACTCCAACTCTGATAACTCAAATTCCCGTTAACTTGAATGATAAGTCCCAGCCCAGAGCATTTAATTATTAGAAATTTCACTCGTTAACTCAAACAAATTTTTTAATATATCCTGGATAACTCAACCAAATTTTTTGTGTTAGTGAATAGTTACAAAGAGTCATTTCTCCGATTGTCACTTAACGTGAAGCCCCTTCTCCACCACCAATTATGTTCAGTGTATTTCCCCTGATTCCTGGCAATACCCCGGCAGCATAATTTCCATGCTAGCACACATTTTTTCAGGATGGCGATACAAATTTTGTTCCTTATCTCTTGTACACTTTCCAATGTCTAGTGATGGTTTTGAGACAACACCTTCCAAGACCCCTTTTGATAAGGGCAAAGCCACAAAAGTCCATGGGGGAAGTGTCCGGTGACTCGACAGGGATAGCAAAGAAGGGTATTGCACAAATGCTGGTCTCTTCTTACATTTGGCCATGAAATTCTGTGTTGCACCACAGTTGGCTGGACGCCTTATCTTGATAAACACAAACTTTGTTACTCTCCTCTCCGTACAGTGCCGAGATCTTGCCCTTGTAAAGTTTCAAAACGTTCTCTTGGTGATGATTTGCATTCACCTTAGCGTTTTTCTGCACCCGACAAAGTTGCAACCGTCTGTTGGAGCAGTATCCTGCCGCCACTATGGAGCCTTTCGGAAAACTTTCACGATATTTCTGCACCCAATCCGTCTGGCCTTTTGCATCTGCTGGATGGTAGGCAATTGCATGAACCTCTACCACAATCTGTGAGGCAAATCCACACTGCATCCAAGGCCCAAGTTACGTTTATTTATGCAGTTTACCGTTGACACAGATGTTTTTGCCTTGAGCTAAGGCTTTCTGTGTCGGAGGGTTTTCATGTGCTACCATCTTTCTGATCTTTTTGATTGTGTTAGGTGAAGTCACTTCCAAGGTAGCTTTTCATGGGTGAACTTGTCGGGAATGCCCGAAATTACATATCATCCAGAATGAAGTTTACAGCAACCTTCGATAATAAGATTCCTTTCATTTTGCACTGTTGCAATCCTGCCTTGGAATGTGCTCGTACATACCCTCTTCAAAAATCATTAATTTTTCTAGTCATGCCATGAATTTTCTGCGCTCGTTTCCTGAAATATATTTATAGGCTGTGAGGAGTTGAAAACCCCGATGTCTGGTGGCAGATTATAAAACTTTTTGGTACGATACGATATCAAGCCAGTAAGCATAAAGCAAACTATGTCATCAAATGTTAATTGTTGCGTTTATGGTTGCTCAAATACCTATAAAAACATTCAAGGAGTACAGTTTTATCGTTTTCCTAATGGAAAACTGCATCAAATTAGGCTTGAAAAATGGCTTCAAGCTTTGAAGAGACAAAGGTGAGCGCTGTGTTATTAACATGCATGGAACACCTAAGAAGAAATCTCCCGGCCAAAATTTTATTTTTCTATGTATGATTTTTAGCTATCCTTTAAATACTGTTTACTTTCTTATCCTGTGTTTTAATGTCTGAAAGTAAAGTGGTGCGCGCAGCACAATTGATGATGCTCACAATTTCTAATAATCTTTGTTTTTCTTCTAAAGTTGGGATTGACACTGCTTCTTTGCCCTACGTACTGATGACATTTAGCAATAAAAAGAAAAACATTTTGCTTCAATGTAAAAAAAAAAAATAAATGAAAAGTCTATCGCTTGCTGGAAAATTAAATATTGTGCTAATTAAAGCACCTTGCACTCCAGTTTTTTACTTGGATTTTTTCAAGTCGTGGAAAAATTAGTTTTACCTTAATCTTGTCCTCATTGACAAAAGCTATGAGTGCTGCCACATGCTTGCAACCACCTAAACCAACTTTACATTGGCACATAAAAGAATCTATTTCACGTGTTGCTAAAAGCTAATAAAAATGATTAAATGAAAAACGATTAAAAATTATAAAGAAACAATTATATGATTTAGAAAAAATTAGTTTTTTTTTGTTTTTTTTTTACTTTAATTTCAATAGACAAATTGAAAAGGGAAGGAAAAATTCCGCGACCCGGATTCGAACCGGGGACCATGCCTATCGCTGGCACTGCTCTAACCACCTGAGCTACCGCGGATATGAACAGTTTTGCTGTTACAAGATATCCAAATAAACTTCATTGAAGCCACAACGCAGCAACTCAAACGGCAGGAAAAATTCCGCGACCCGGATTCGAACCGGGGACCATGCCTATGAGTCCGTTTGAGTTGCTGCGTTGTGGCTTCAATGAAGTTTATTTGGATATCTTGTAACAGCAAAGCTGTTCATATCCACGATAGCTCAGTTGGTTAGAGCAGTACCAGCGATAGGCATGGTCCCCGGTTCGAATCCGGGTCGCGGAATTTTTCCTTCCCTTTTCAATTTGTCTTTCGAAATATTGGAGTGTTTCTTCAGTCATTATCTTATATTTTTAATTTCAATGATGTAATTTTAATGAGCTCTGAGTGAGTTCTCCTACCAAATTGTTTGAAAGAATGTCACTAGGGGGCGAACTTGTTGTTTTTCCCATGAACTCCTCACACTCTATTGTAATTTGGTAGCTAATGTGCTTGTTAAATATGTTAATGAAGGGTTATTGATAAACTATAGATACCAATATGATATATATATTGAGTATGTACAGATCTATTCCAAATGCGCTTTCACTACGGATGTGCTAGTGAAGGAATCTGGTAAGATCGATTCCTGATCCCTGAGAATCAAGTAACCCGATTCTGGAACCGGTTCCCTTCTTACCTGTGGCACCATCTGTTATTAATTCATTGAAGTATTTGTTCCTATACAAGAACTTATCATTTTTATGCAATTCTTATGAATATTCAATTAAATATATTAGTAAGCGTCCATGTTTTTTAAGGAAAATGTTAATTATTTTGGCACATCCAAATAACAAAACTTTATATGGCATAATTGATTACGCAGGGTTACAGACAGAAGGAAGTACATTCGAAGTTAGCTATGCAAAGAATGACGAATCTAGTAAATAATAACAGGATTTTTGAAATGTACTCTGAAATGGATAGTTCTTTCAGTTTCCACGTTTAAAAATGTTTCTCAGAATTTTTTCGGTTTATTTCAAATAACGTTTGTAGGCCTAGTACTTTTTATCTTGTTCTTAAATAAACAAGTACATTTACATTTTAATGATTGAGGGTGTGGCAAGTTTTGTGAAAATTTAATCTTTCTATTTTAAACGAACATTAGAATCGCTATTTACACTCCAAACCTTCTATGAGCATTTACATTTACACCATGAATAGTTACAGATAGCGTTGCTACGTGGATGAGTATGATGATCGTGGAGCTGGTTCGCATGTGGTTATAACGTGCAGGCAAATATAATAAACATTATGAAATTTTTCCTCGGAAAATTTTGAGAAGTGCGTCGAATTGCTTTGCATGGCTGTTTAATTTGGTGAAAGCTACTCATAGAATATTTTTTATTAAAATCGGTGAGTCAGAGTACGTGGAGTCTCCTTGTCAGTATAACGGATCATTGTAGCAATGTGATGCTGGAGTTGCAAATTTATACGTTCCATACTTTCAGAGAAATAAATTGTAGTGCATTACTTTTGAATGCTTCTTATATATGCAAAAAAGGTGTTTTTGTCTACTACGACGTAATATGAGGTTATAGATTCTTGTTATCTTATTTATGCTATAACAGACATCCTGAAATTGAATGCAGGTTTTTTTCAAAGTGATTTCCATCTGGTGCAATCAGTGTGTAGAGCTTTGAACTGAATTCCATGGTGACTCTCTGAAGAACATCATTTACGACTGCACGAATCTCTGAAAATTGCACTGATCCGGTACTCGTGTATAAGGGCCGTACAAATGAAAACGAAAATTTGTGTGTTGGGGAAAAAAAAAAAGACTACGTGTAGGATCGTAAGTTTTTGTTTTCAACAATTGCGAAACCCCAATTGAAATGTTTTATATTTATAATGTGTTGCTTAAAATTTTAGCTATTACACACTAAAATTGATATAGTCCTCTGAGGCCTTGTCAGGGGCCGCGAGGCTCCTAATACAAATCAAGCTATAACTTTTGTATGAAAAGGCCTAAAAACTTGAAATTTTGTATTGTGCCCTTCCACTTGTTATAGTTACGAGCCGCTACTGCTGGTCACATTTTGATGCTAAAACCCTTTTATCGTTGGATAACGATGCCTTAACTAATTTTTCATTTGTAAATTTATTGCATGAATAAAACATTGAAACCATCTTTTGGTGATTATTTCAGATACCAAGTTCTTGGACAAATCCAAGCGGGAAATATCACATAGGATTAAAGAGCATTTATGAATTGTATCCTAAAACATTAAAAGAGAGAATTCAGGTAAGAGATAATGAGAAATCTTGTCACGTTTTAGTTTTGTGTTGATGTGAAATAATTGATATCGTATTACCTAAACTTTAGAAAGAAAAAAAAGAGAAGTTTTGGGATCCACATCATAAATTGGCAATGGCAGAAGCTGTTCGAAAACTACTCGAATTTGAAGCTAAGCATCCACAAGGACCTCAAACTATAGTTTGTTGAAAATTTTTTCTTAATTTTCTTTTATAACTTTTTCAATTAAATAACTCTCTTAAATAGTTTTGCACGTGCCTTACAAACTTCAACATTAAATGCTGAAGAAATTTAGTTTTAAAAATGAGTATGTTTTCAACCTGTAAATAGTTTCCCAATTGAACTTACAGCTTGCTTTTATCTTATACAGCCGTCCCTCCCCAAGTCGGCAATCCACAAGTCGGAAAATTCCACAAGTCGGCAACTTTTCCCTGAAATTCAAGATGGCGGAAATGACCTTCGGTTGGGGATTTTTGCCAAAAAAAAACCTAAATCGGTGACGATTATTACGATTTAAATATTCGAAATTAGCCAATTTTATAATTCCTCTAATGCATACAGCCTGTTTGGGCTATGAAAGTTAATTATGGAAACTAATATGAGAATTAATATAAACCGGCTTTCCTCGGGCTGGTTAGATTCCCTGAATTTCGAAATGGCGACTGGTTATAGAGGCTCACCTCCCCATGCGAGCTGCTATTTTTTTTTTTTTTCCTAAAAACTTAAAATGCTGACTTGTGATTAAGGTTGTCTTAACTTGAAAAAATATTATTTTATTTAATGTGGTTTAAATTTTTATTGAAATTTTTATCTTCGAAAGCTGGTAATTTACTGAAAAATACATGTTGCGAACGGAACTCGGCAATTAAGTTCAGTTTCTAATGTATTACTGTACCCAGTTATGATATCAACAGTAAATACGAGGTGCAAATAGAAAGTTCCGGGATTGGTTGCGCATCTCGCCAACAAATGACAGCACAAGTCACAAGTACAGTAAATTATACCTGTAACATTCATAAATCGGCTTTTCAGAGGATTTTGTTTCAGGTGCATCGGAGACTTGGAAAATACTGCTATTCTGAAGTAGTCTGCAATTTTGTTATGAACATTAAATTGAGAACTAGCGAATTCAAGCAACGAGTAGTCTGAGGGAGGACATTCAGTGAAAGCGACCAGATCTGTGACGTGAAAAAGACTGGATGTCCCACCACAACAATGCATCCTCTCACCGAGCTCTCCTCACACATAAGTTTCTTGTATAAAACAACATGATTTCGCTTCCACACACATCCTACATACCAGATTTGGCCCCTGCAGTCTTTGCCCTCTTTCCAAAAACGAAGATCCAGTTGAAAGGTTCCGTTTAGATATGATTGAGCAGATCCACCGGGAATTGCAGAAGGTGCTCGACTTGTTTCAATAAAAAGACTTCCAGAACATACTCCTGAAGTGGCAGGAACGTTGTACTCATTGTATGGCTTTGCAAGAGTCTATTTTGAAGGAAACACTGTGTAAATGTATTTAAGTAAGCTACTTTCTCTTTAAATGAACCAGTCCCAGAACTTTTTGATCGCACCTCATAGTATTAGCAAGAATTGTTTGATAATGGAAATTACTAGTGCTTTAAGGAATAATGCCACAATTTTCGGAATATAATATGCGTATTACGCAAAATAAAAATTAAAAAATCATCTCTGCGTATGATAAAAATTTGCGTATAATAATCCAATTTAGTTGTGTTGAAAGCGCTGCACACGGGGGTGGACGGGCTGACTTCAAACGTAGCTAGCTGTACATAACAGTACATATACAGGTCCAGATTCACAAAAATGTCTTTATTAACGACGTCGTGTAGTAATGATGTCGGTAAATCTATCAGTTTATGATTTGTCTTAAATACAATTCACAATACAAGTCGGTAGCCTTCTTAAACGTAACGACGAGAAAATAGTAGTCTGATTTCGAGAATATGGAAATGACGTCTGTGTTTGCTTGAAAACAACCAATAAGAATCCCGACTACTTTCGCGTTCATAAAAATAGTTTACTTTCGCATTTGTTAATGGTGGAAGTAAGGAAAATGAAGAAAAGTCGAAAGTGGAAACAACAATTTATTTCTTAGGAATTGCACTTGATGACTTCGAGGAAATTAATAAACGAACTCTTTCTAGAAAATATCAAGTGCTCAAAAATTGAAATCGTCAAATGCTGATAAAGAAGCATTTGCTGATAAATTTCTTTTATTCGAAACTCAATATCTTTTGGACGGGAGGGGGGGACAGATGAACAAGTTCGCTAATTTGCTCTTCCATTTATACATCGACTGAGCCTCTCGTTCAATTGAAAAATCACATACCTAGAAAATCTGCAGTATCGAATATGTTCAATTACTCATATTTCTTCAAAGCTACGTCACCATAATCGAATCATTTGAATATGGCCTCCTTCTTTGTCTTGTGCAAACCTTCCGCCATTTTAAACATTCTGTAACAATGCCATGAACGAAGCTAATTAACGATGTCTTCGTTTGTGACAGTTTTTGTGCATAGCAATAAACATTGTTAGACACCATGACGATGAGATGTCGATAAGTCGCTAACGGCGCTTTTGTGAATGTGGGCCGCAGTCTATAAAATAATACATTACGTAGCACAATAATTCACTTTTTTTTATCATAATTTCTTATTGCAAAAAGGGAATTTTCGAAAACAAAGATGGTGACAACCATTCGCCTAAAAAGTAAACTATTTTTATAGCTATTCAACTGTCATTGCATTCATCTTTCCAAATTGTCCAAGAATGTTTCACCAAGAAAGCTAATGCAGTTCAGTACACTAATCGGTCTATACCAGATACAATTCACTGTTTTTGTCCACTTTGCCACCACCAAGAACAAATGCGAAAGTGAAATTTCGAAAACAAATGAAATTCAAACAAAACAAGCGTGTATTATTTAATGTAGTGGTGCATTGCAGCACGATAAACAACTATACAAGATGTAATACACTAATTCACCGTTTTTTGTAATAACAGTCCATCCCAAAAGTTTATAGACATCAATAAAATGCATGTGTCAAAGGAACAAAAAGAAATACGACTGAGTTCAAATAGGTTAATTTTAAACACATACAACTTGTATTTTACCAAAACAGAAATGACAATAAACTTACATTAGCGTATTGCTATAGAAAATAAATGAAAAGAGCACTGTCCCGAAAATATATAGAATGCATGGGAATCTCAAATTTACAAGAAAACACTTGGTTCTCAAAAGCATATCGATTTTCCGTTGTTTCGTATGACATTATATACACGATTTTCCATAGAAAGAATCAAAGTTTGTAATGTTTTAGGATCTAAATTGTACCAAGCATACTCGATTGATGTCTTGAATTCATTGATTGACGAATACTGATGTCCATTGGCATAAACTTCCAGAGATAAAATGCCTCACATGTTCTTAATGGGGTTCAGGTCAGGATTCATCGGTGGCCAGTCAAGAACAGATACTTTTTTTCTGTTTTGATAGCCTTTTGTAGCATTGGATGTATGGATGGATGCGTTATCGTGCAAAAAATCCAATTCTTTCCTCCCAAAATTTCACCGAACAGAATCAAATGCCTTTGTAGTGTCTCTGTAAACTTTTCTGAAATGCTGAGGACGCTATAAAAAACTTTAGTGTCATCCATCTAAAAATGCTAAGGACGCTCGACCATTATATGAAAAGGCTGCCCACATCATCACCACCTTGTTGTCTGCTAAAAAATGTTCGGGGCTCTTTCCGTAAATCATGCCAGTAGCTTGCATATCCATCAGGACCATCTAAATTCCATTCTTTTCATCACTGAACAGCACACTCAGCCATTTATCACCACAAGACATGTGCTGACAAGCCCACTGCGACCTCTTCTTTTGGTGAATCTTTGTGAGTGGCGGTTTACGTCTCATTTTCTTGTGAATAAGGTAAACAGTTTCTTTAATACGTCCATGAACTGTATTCTTTGATATATGCAAATATGAACTAATAGTGATATTATGTATGGACATTTTCTGGGAGGAAGCCATTCTCAGTATCTGTCTTTCATCACGAGAGCTTGTCACACGTGGTCTTCCTGAACGATGTTTTGGTTTGTGTGGCTCTCTACGAGGTAGAACTCGGTAAATAATACTTTTAAAACGGTTTAACGCATTGGAAATGTCATGAACAGATTCACCCTGCGATTTTCAGCTGAATATTCTGGCAACCTCATTAACTGTTAGCTGGGAAGCTTTAGAATTTCGTTGATGAGTAAAATGTCGCTCTTGAGCCATTTCACAGCATATTTAAACACCCCAAAACTTGCATCATGACTAAATATTTACATATTTCATAAAATTATGTTGTTCTATAAACCTTTGGGACACAGCATTTTCAGTGGTTTATCATAAACATTTTCAATGCTTTTGTGGAAAGTAAAATTTTTGTCATGTTTGCGTATTATCAACTTGCACATGCTTTCATCCAAAAACTTTTCATAACATCTTTGATGTCATAATGACGTAATCAGTAAAACATTGATGTCTATAAACTTTTGGGACGGACTGTATGATGTTCATTCGTTTTGTTTACAATTCACTGGGTGGAATTTTTCAAAAATCCAATAAAAAATAAATGCGTTTTATACATGGATGGGTATTATATTCTGAAAATTATGGTAATCGTCTAGTGTCCTTCATTTTAGAGTGGCTTTTAAGGCTAATCATATCTCTAATTTCCTTGTCAGACATGATCTTCTATTGGACATAAGATGAAGGCTATTGTAATGCCTCCTGTTTACATTTTAATAATCTCTTGTAGGACCATGTTATGTTGAAACAAAAAAAGCGATGTTTAATTTTTTATTTTAATGAAATTTACGTGTTTTAAATGTAAACAGGTTTTTAAAATTATTTTTACTACTTTGTCGCGTTAAAATTCTGCAATTAAAATGGAGAATGGAGAGTAATTATTTCTTATCCATATAAAGTCAATGAGCTGGCTATGAAAAATCAAGGGAAATAAAAGGAAACCACTTATCCGCAAAGTACAGGGTGGTGCACGAATTGTAACCCCATTTTAGTTTATATGTTCAGGGCTTGAAATTCAGGGCGGGATGGCGGGATTCTCGCGCAAAATTTTAAAATCACTCCGAAAAAAACTTTCAGGAGGGTAGTTTCCCACCCATGACATTTAATCATATTAAAAGTTTTTATTATTTTTATTAATATTTTTTCTCTTTCTTACAATATAAGTTTTGGATAAGAATCTTTTATAAGTTTTATAACTTTGGACACTATCACATTTTTCCGTCCGTAAATCATTAGATTGCGGGTTTAACTTATCATCAATCAGTATTGTTGAATTTTTTCATAGAGATTTAACTTTTGAACCAATGGAATTTCCTAATTCCAATCGTCACCGTTGCGGTATCGTCAAGAGAAAAATAATAAAATAATAGGAATTTATTGGGTAGCTCATAAAGTAGGGAGCATAAAAATTGTCAAAACTGCAGTATTTACATAATGTTAAAGTGCGTGTAAAATAATGACCTTACAACATGCAAAATTGGTGAATGGGTTCATTATAAACGTAGGCAGGGCTGGTACATTGCATTGAAGCCATATAACTAACGCCAGGTTGTTGCATAGTTAATTTACGGATAGTATGAGCAGTGGAGCAGCAGAATAGAAACACACTCGAGTTCTTTGGGAAAGTGGCATCAGAAATAGACAGGGGGGCCAGTGAAAGATCAGGTATAACTTTGAGAACATGTTACTGAATAATGAAGAAATTGGATTCAGGAGAAGACATCGAATGCAAGGCTGGATCAGGTAGACTCAAGATACTAGAGGCTAATGATTGACACCGTATTGCACAGTTTGCCGTTCACTATTCACAATGTAGCCGTCAAGATATTGCAACCATGACTCAATATCTTGGACCATTGGAAGAACTTTGAAGGAAGTCGGATACATCAAATGAATTCCAAAAAAGGTGCCACTGCTCACTGCTACTCAAAAGGCTAATCGGGTCCGATGGTGTGAAGAAAATATCAATAGGGAGTGGAGTGACGTCTTAATCACAGATGAAAGCACATATCAGTTCTTCAGCAACATCGTGAAAAAATAGGGGAAGCAGCGGCCAACCAGAATGATGCCCTTCCTTCATGGTCTGGGGCGGAATAAGCAAACCTGGAACGACACCATTGAAAGTCATCAGTAGCACTGTCAGTACTGCAAAATACCAGGGCATTCTCCAGGAATGTCTTCCTACAATGGATGTTGTGTACCCAGAAGGATAGATTTTGTAACAGGAAGGAGCCACACAGCATACAGCTCTAAACGACAAAGAAGTATCTGAAATATCGTAGAATCAAACTCCCTGGACTTGACCCCGATCGAAAACTGGTGGGGACTTGGTAAATGTGCTCTTGGCAAACATGGCCCAACAGATTTCAATGACTGGAAACGTCTGGTAGAAGAAATGTGGGACAATATGTCGTTTGATCTGTTGGAGTCGTTTTTCGATGGCATGCCTGGCAGATTGCAGGAGTGTTTGCAAAAACAAGGAGGGAAGATCAAGAAATGATTTTGTAGCACACATTATTGATGGATGTCATGTTTCCTTACATTAAAACGCTTTGTTTTGGTTCTTGCTAGTTTTTATGCTCTCTGCTTTAGATTAGCATTATGTTTAGATGATGCTTCAAAATCATGCCCAGAGATTGCTAAAATCGGTTTTCATATACCGGTATTTTAGTAGTATTTAATTTTTTGTTTATTGAAGTATAAGAATTTATTACATTTATTTTTTGACTGAGTTTTTGGTATTTTATTATTTTTAACACATTTATGAACAAAACAACTTAAAATATGTTGAAAAATCAATTGAATAACACGTAACTTATTGCCTCTCTTCCAAAGAGTTTAACTCCTTTCCATTTACAAACCGGGGAGGGGACGCTCCCCTCCATGAAAAATTTGAATTTCAAGCCCTGATGTTAAAGCCATAGTATTAGAATTGTGTGCGCAACCTTGTAAATTCATAGAAATGATGCTAGACAGCGTTGGTAGTCCAACACTCCAATTTGTAATAACAATAGACAAAGGAAGATAGACCATTGCACAAAAGGCAAAGGTTGTGCCAGTGTTCAGGAAACAAAGAGCATTACAGTGATGCAGATGATTTCGTGCTAACTTTGGTACTCGGTGAGCTCTCTGCCCACAGACAATATGCAGAGTATCGATAATTTGAATGTGGTGGGTCTGTTTTGTAGAATAAGCGGCCACATGCTGCTGGTTTTAGCATGCCGGAAATCATTGAAGTCGTTCTGTGCAATGAATTATTCCTTTTGACTTGTTTCCTTATAAGATGACCGTAGTGCCGTCTGAAGCTCACGGAGAGAGATAAGAGCGGAAACTACTGTTTGCGGCCGAGAAAGAGGCTATGTTACACAACACGTGGTTTTCTGATGAAGCCTACTTTCGTGTGAGTGGTGTTGTAGGCAAACAGAACATTCAATTCTGGGTGAAGGAACTTCCTCGAATAATGCACCTGAAAGAAATGTACGTGTGAAACGTGGTTTCAAATTATGGAATGATCGTCCATTTTTCTTCAATGGCACTGTAACCAGTGAATGCTACTTGCCCATGCTGTGAAGCCAGTTTCTTCCCCAACTTATGGCAACAGGTCTACCATTGTAAATAAAGTGGTTCGTGCAGAATGGACCATGCCCTTACTACCATGATTTGCTAGATTTCCAGGACATCATAGAGGTTACCATATGTGGCCATCCCCTAGCTTGTCATTAACTCATGTGACTTCTTCTTTTGGGGTTTCCTCAAAGAAAAAGTATACCACAGGAAACCCGAGCATGTGATTGAAATGTAGGCTAGTCAGATCATGGGGAGAGAATTCCGGAAAGAAAAAAAAGATAGTGCAAATTTTCACCACCAGGTGAAAATGTGGTGCTATCAAGTGACAAATGGAGATTTTAAAACTAGTTTTATTGTTTTAAACAAGCCAAGGTTTTTGTTTGATTACAGCATATGTTCGTTCTCAATATCGGTCTTAATAGTATTCAAATTAGAATGTAACGATTGATCCATTCATTCCATTATGCTTAGTGAAAGCTTTTACGGAAGATCGTTTTTTAAGCAAGATAGTATATGTACTGTTTGTAAAGTTGTTTACCAGAATGATAGCAGCAGTTCAGCTGCACTGCGAGCATATTGTCATCTAAAAGAACTGCAAAAAGGGTCCATGTTGGATACTGCTTTGCGAAAAATGATAAGGAAATTTGAATAGACTGGTGATTTGGCTGTCGCACCAGGAAGAGGATGGCGCAAGATAGCAGACAAAGTTGTTGAGGACGTGGCTGTTGCAGTGGTGGCCAGAGCTTCCTCTTCTCAACATACTGGAACAAGTGCTCTAGCAACAGCATGCCAATTGTCCATCCCATGGTCCACAGTGCGAAAGATCGTGCAGTCCATACAAGATTCATCTGGCACAACCGTTAAAGCCTCAAGATCCCACCCAATGCGCTGATTTTGCTTATCACTTTCTGGCGAAGATGATTGCTGATGACTGTGACCATGGAACATTTAACCCTAGAAGAAGCGGTGGGCATTCAGAACTGCCGCATATCGAGTGCCTTGCTCCTCCATGTCGTGCTTGAAAAGCCATTGCATTCTGAATACAGGACTGTAAGGTGTGGGTTTATCGCTGATTTTATTCTAGGCCCCTTTTTCATTGAGGAAGTGATACAACGACGTCCTGTAAGATGTTCTGTGACAAGTGCATGGTATTGAGAACTTCTTGCACAGCATGTGATTCCTGCCTTGCGAGAACGACAATGCTTGGAAATCAGTGTCTTCATGCAAGATGGAGCACCTCCTCATATTGGTCGACAAGTGAAGGAACTGCTTCGTGCTAACTTTGGAGATGATCGTGTGATCGGGATTTGAACCCGTACAATTTTTGGCTCTGTGGATGTTTGAAAGATCGGCTCTATCAACAAAGCTTGCGGACTGTGCCTGAGCTGAAAACCAGTATTAGACGACATGTCTCAGACATTCCCTGCGAAACGCTTCATTCAACAATTGATCATGCTGTACTACGCTTTCAACATGTCATTGATGCAGGGGGCTGGCATATTGTACATATGCTGTAATTAAACAAAAACCTCATGTCCAAAATAAATGTGTAATTCATTAAACAAATCGGGTGAGATTTCATGCACCAGCCTGTAATTTAATGCAAGACACATGCACGTTTCAAGGATAAATTCCTCATCCTTGTCATAGCAGTTGCATCAGCTAGTAGTGGGTCAAGTGACCAGTCATACTGGTTTGAAACCAGCCTTTAGCCATAAGTAAATATGCAATTGAAATATATGTTCTCTTCAATAATTTTTTTTTTGTAGGATGAAAAATTAGAGAAAGATGACATTGATGCCCAGATTGAAGTATTGAGTAATTTGGAAAAAAAGTATAACGATGTTGGACCTGCTGTTGATTGTATTGTGTTTCATGATGGTAAAGCCTGGAAGTAAGTAAACATAGGGCATTAACTCTTCAGATACATTTAGCATTAATGATAGTTACACTTGTTATATTTTCCATATTCTTCATAGGGCAGTTATCGATACAAGTGAAAAAGGCAATGTTGAAGACTCCCCCATATTAGGTACATACAGGGAAAGTCTACAATATGCAACACTTAGCCAGCAAGGTGGGTTCATAATTTCGCACAAGGAGCATTTTGCAAGAGAAGCCATTTTGCAAAATTAATTATAATAATATTTTTCAGATATGCTCAATTATAGCGTGAATATTCATAACGATGGTAATCTTCTCGAGATTGTGTCTATGTGTTGTAAGTATTAACTTTCTTCATTGAAATCGAAAGTGATAAAAAAATTTTCTGTGTGCAGTTGTAAAACTTGAGTTTCGGATTAAAATTTTTAACAGCAAGTCACGGCACCCATGTAGCAAGCATTGCTGCAGCTCACTTTCCTGATGCACCTGAAAAGAATGGCATTGCCCCAGGGGCTCAAATCATATCTATAACGATCGGAGACAATCGGCTTGGTTCAATGGAAACGGGCACTGCACTCGTCAGAGCAGTAAGTATTGTATGCAGTTAAAGCTCATTAAGATGTTTGATTCAAGAACTGTTTGGTGATGCTTTCATTTCCAATGTTTATTAGATGATTCGAGTCATGGAAGTCAAATGTGATGTGATCAACATGAGCTATGGTGAACATGCCCATTGGAATATATCTGGGTATTGTACTTTAATTGAAAAATATTTTTCTTTAAGAATGTATATGATTAACTTTTAGTCAATGAAATGGAAAGCTATAGATAGCTGCAGTACTTACCCGGTCGAACAACGGTTCTTTATTTCTAAGAAAAATAGTGAAATAAATACGAGGGTACCCCAGAAAGTAATGGACCACAATTTTTTCTCTGTCCCCAACAATGGTACGAATGAGAAATTTGAGATATGCATTCTTTGAAGTTTTCGGAGTGCGCGCCCAAGCAGTGTGTCATCATTGAATTTCTCACTGTGGAGCAAGAGAAGGTTGGAAACATTCACAAACATTTATATGCAGTTTATGGAGCATCAGCAGTCGACAGAAGTATGGTTAGTCGCTGGGAAAGAGGGTGAGGCCATCAGAAAGCGGTTCGGCAGAGCTCCAAGATTTGCCACGGTCATTCGTCAGAACCGTGCTGATGCGCTCATTCGTCAGGACCGACGCAGAACGACTCGGCAGTTGGCGCTGGAGCTGCGAATCAGCAAAGGAAGTGTGGGTGAAATCATCCGTGTTCTTGATTACACAAAAACGTGTTCCCGCTGTCTTTCGGAGGAACACAAAGCTCTGAGAAAAAACATTTCTTCTGAGTTGCTGCAACGTTTTGAAGCTGAGAGGGAAGTCTTCTTGTCCCGGATTGTGACAGCTGATGAAAAAGGGCTGCACCATTTTGAGCCCGAAACAAAACAACAATCGAAGGAATGGCGTCACCCACACTCTCCACAAAAGAAAAAATTCAAAGCAACTGCTTCTAGTGGTAAGGTCATGATCACTGTGTTTTGGGACTGTGATGGTGTCGTAATCATTGATGTGATGCCGAGAGTCAGCACCATTAATTCTGAGGCATATGTGAATACATAACCAAATTCAGAAGCGCTTTCAGCGACTTGGACGCCATAACAACACAGCTGATTGTTTGCTTCAACACGATAAAGCTCACCCACACACAAGTTTGAGGACGTCAGAACACATCACGAAACAGGGTTGGACAGTGTTATCATCCACCCTACAGCCCTGACCTAGCGTCCTCAGACTTTCACTTGTTTGGGCCATTGAAGAATGCCATTCGTTGAAGACATTTTGAGGATGACGAGGAGGCGATTCGCACAGTAAAGACATGACTGCGTGAACAGAACAAGGACTGGTGCCGACAGGGCATACATGCCCTTGTGTCTTGCTGGAGGAACGCCATAGAACGGGATGGAGATTATGTGGAAAAATAGGGAGTGTAGAAGAAACTTCATTCTTTAGTGTGTATAAGTTTCATTGTGTTCAATAAATAATTGTCGAAGAAAAAATTTGTGATGCATTACTTTCTGGGCTACCCTCGTAAATAATATGAGGAAATACGAGAAAGTAATTCCGTTTATTTTATTTCAAAGAAAGTTACAAAACATACAGGTAAACAAGTCAGTGCAGCTTTATCTACTTTTCCACACTGTACCAGTTTCAGAATACCACGCTCATAGAACGCATGGCAGATTTGAGATCCTCATCAGTCTCAAACCTCTGACCACCCAGGAATCTTTTCATGGGACCAAAGAAGTGGTAGTCCGAGGGCGCTAAGTCCTTACTGTAGACTGGGTATTGTCCGAGGGCACGAAGAGGAACAGTTTTAATTTGATGATATTGACCATATGCGAGCGGGTGTTGTCATGAAGAAGTCGAACATGGTTTCCTCTTTCTGGTCTATTTAGTCAACGTTTCACAATAGTAATGGCGTTGACGGTTGACCCACAAGGCAGGAACTCTGCCAGTAAGATCCCGTCACCAGTCAGTCTTTATTTCAGGATACCCTGTAATGGGCTAACAAATAATTTAAGGAGATTAAGGATTCAAGAAGTTTCAAATATTTAAAATTATGGATTTATAACAAAGCCTGAAAATTGTCTTTGATAACAGAAGCTTCTCAAATTTTGAGTTTTCTTTTTAAGACATAGTAATGCAACCTTATTCCAGATTTAAAACAAATTTGATATTTTTTAAATTGTTACTTCCGTAGCCGCATTGGGGAATTAATCAGCGAAGTTGTGAACAAGTATGGCATTGTTTGGGTGTCAAGTGCAGGAAACCATGGCCCTGCACTGTCCACCGTTGGGACTCCACCAGTGCTGCGGACAAATTCTGTCATTGGTAAATATGATTTGTTTGTTACTTTTGAATTACGTACCCTTTATATTTAGTTTTTTTTTGTTTTTTTTTTTTGTTTTTGTTTTTTTTTTTTTTACAATACTCTATAGAGAAATTGCAACACGGTGAAAAAAATGCTTCAAATGAGGCAAAACTTGGCATGCAGATAGAGAAGTAATTTGGGAAAAATAGTTTTAGTTTCAAAAAATTACACATGCTTAATGACCAAATATATAGGGCATTCAGTAAATATTAATTATTGAGAATACTTCTTTATGTGGAGTTTGCGTAAGTCACCTTGCCTCAGCTAGTTCCCTCTGTTCGATATTGTACCGATATTTACTACCTCTCTGTATGCAGGGTTTCTGAAAAAGAATGACAACATTTATTATAAAAAAAAAACAAGTTCCTAGTCGAATCAAATAAAAAGGTATATTACTACTACTACTTTTCAAACCTGTTTTCCATTAGATTTGGATGATTTCCAGTGCTTGTGATCTTTTGCCGTTAGGCACATGCCCTCACTGGTGGTTCTAGGCCGACCTCTTGGTCTCTTCCTAATGGCTTGGAAAATAGCAACTGTCTAAGGAAGACCAGTTATCACGTGGCCATGATCTCTCAATGGTCAACACCTAAAAACTCCCTTATTGTGCTGCTGTGCACTCTATCTAATAGAGTAACATCTGCCACACCCTTCAGGAATCCCATTTCGGATGCTTGCACCCACGAACTCTTTCAGCCATTACCCAAGACACGTGAATGTAGGTGGCAATGGGGACAAAGATAGATTTGAAAACAGAGGGCTTGGCTTTTTTCTGAGCTCATGGTAAAGACAGAGGTTCTGCTCTCCATTTCAGGGAAGGCTTATTGAGACAAATGGAGAAGTTCAAGTTTCTCAAATCGGAACCCTGTATTTTGTAAAATGTCATGGCTTGACCACCAGCACATGCATCAATCTGTGCATATGACAATCATCTATGTGACACAGTCCCCTACAATAATTTATTCTTCTTGTTCAGATCACTGTCGATCACTTGTTCAGATCAAATTTAACATCGAATAAAGTCATCTTATGGTAAAACTGTCATCATTGATATCTTAGTTATTTTCACTACAGAATAACAGCACAAATGGTCGACTTTCCATTGCCTTGAAAATATCTCAACAGTTACCTAAAAGTTATTTATCGCATTTTCCAATAATGTCATTGATCACAAACTATATGGCTTGAAATTTACATGGTTCTGTGGCAAAATTTTCATGGTGTTGTATTTTCTCTTTGGAGAAGTTCTGGAAGCAGATTTTCAAGTGAAATTTCTTACTCATCTTAAAGAAAACACGGAGCCACTTTCTTCATTGTATATTTCCTATAAACCTTTTTTAAGGTTTTAGCATCATCTAAAACCTTATTAACGATGGTACAGATGTGTGTAACATATATGTCACATGCCATAACTTTTGAAAGGATTGATCTAGAGGCTTGAAATTTTCTACATACGTAGGCCTTATACAGAGGACGGCGCGAAAAATATAGCGAATCCTGTAGGGTGGACCAAACAATGTTTTTTGTATATTCATAGTGTAGTACTAAAAAAATATACAAAAAAAAGTAATATAGGCCCCAGCAGAGCCCCACAGGCCCCAAACACAAGCAACAACTTTTAAACGAAAAGGTCTAGAAATCTGAAATATTTTTTACTTACAGAAAATTACTTAAAAAATTAGCTAATATACACTAAAAAACGGTATAAGGCTCTTGGGTCTCGACATGGGCCCTGAGCCCCCACTCACGAATCAAGCTATAACTTTTGAACCGGAAGTCCAGAAATCTGAATTCTTGCATATTTATAGTGTGTTACTTAAAATTTTAGCTCTTATTCACTAAAACTTATATAGTCGTCTGGGGCCCTGGCAGGGGCCCTAAACACAAACAGAACTATAATGTTTGAACGAATAGGCTTAGAAATCTGAAAATTTGTATATTTATAGCAGCTTACTAAAAAATTTAGCTAATATACACGAAAAACTGGTATAAGGGTCTTAGGTCTCCACAGGGGCCCTGAAGCCCAAATCACCAATAACCTCTAACATTTGAATAATAAAAAGGCCTCAGAACTTGAAGTTTTATATTTTTACAGTCGTTACTTAAAAATTATAGACAGTATACAAGGAGACTGGTATAGGCCTCGGGGCCCCTGGTGGCCTCAAATACAATGAAGCTATAAAATTTGAATGGAAAGGCCTACGGTCCTGAAATTTTGTTTAATCATAGTACGGTATTTAAAAATTTAGCTAATCTCTATTAAAAATTCTATAAGTTTCTTGGCGGGGGAGTTGTGGCCTGAATCTCAAATCAAGCCATAAATTTAAAACCGTAAGTCCGAAAACCTGAAATGTTTTATATATATAATGTGTTGCTTAAAATTTAAGCTATTACACACTAAAATTGATATAGTCCTCTGAGGCCTCGGCAGGGGCCACGAGGCTCCAAATACAAATCAAGCTATAACTTTCGTACGAAAAGGCCCCGAAAAGAAAACCTGAAATTTTGTATTTGTGCCCCTCCACTTATTATAGTCACGAACCGCTACTGCTCGTAACATTTTGATGCTTAACCCTTTTATCATTGGATAACAATGCCTTATCTAATTTTTTTCATTATGTTAACAGGGGTTGGTGCTTATGTTTCACCAGATATGATGATAGCTGAATATTCTTTACGAGAGAAGTTGTACGGTATGGGGTATACCTGGACATCTAGAGGACCTGCGTAAGAATTTTTTCACATTCTAAAAGCAATACTGTAAAATTAGTTCTTGTTACTTGATTACCTATTCCAAAAATTTTCCACATTGAAGTTTTGCGGAGTATACAAGGGTACGGTGTATATTTGCAAAAATACAGTAACGTAGTCATGAATGATTGAAGCTGTAATATAATGATTTTATTGCAGGTTGGATGGTGACCTGGGTGTGTCTGTGTGTGCACCCGGTGGAGCAATTACCTCTGTACCGAACTGGACGTTAAGAGGTTCACAGTTGATGAACGGCACATCTATGAGTTCACCACATGTTTCAGGAGTAGTCGGTAGTTTAATCTTGTTACGATTGTGAGATAGGTGTTTTTGGTATTTTTAAGTACAATTGGTGAATACCTAATTATTTTTCTCCTTAAAAGCGTTGCTCTTGTCTGGCCTCAAGAGTAAGAACATTACAGCATATTCACCCTATAGTATTAGGAGGGCATTGGAAACGACAGCAATGCGTGTTGAAACTATGGATATTTTTTCTCAAGGGCAGGGTCTCATTCAGGTATGTTGTTTTGTACATTTAAATAGTGTTTTACTACTCATGAAGGTTTTGACTGTGATTGTAACTTGAGCACACAGCGAGTGCTCAGAGGGTGCTCACTCAAATGCATTCAAATTCTCTTCGAGATCACTCCTGAGCTTAGTGAGAGTAGTTTATGCTAGAGAAGAAATCAAAAAAAAAAAAATATGGCAGCTTCAAAGAATTCTATAACTATACGTTAAGTGATTGTGTAATTGCGTATTTTTATGATTTTTTTTTTTCATTATTTAATTTCTGCCACTCTTAGAATGCGTTTTCTTTTATACCATTTTAGGAATTCCTGTTCATCGTTTTCTGATGAACAAGAATACGTCAATGGAGTCACTTCGCAAATAGTATACCGTAATTTTCGTATTATAATACGTATTTAATTTATTATTTTATTCTTGAAAAATTTCCCGCACATAATATGACTCCGTGTATTCACTTTTGCATTAGCTTTTTTTAGTGAATGAATATTCAGAAAATAGTTAATAAGTGTACTGTAAATTATATACAGTAGAACCTCCGTATAACGAATGTCGATATAGCTAAAGTATCTCTAGAACGAGTCGTTTTTATCAGTGGTCCCAACAAAAATCCTATTGATTTAATGCTTTTTCGACCTCCATATAGCGAAATCTTTATAGCGTAATTATCCCGATAATGTAAGGTTTTTCAGTCCCAATAAAAAATTTTAAGGTATAGTTTAGCTCTTTATTACGAAATTTGGTTCCCGCACTTACAAGGGAACCCCACATAACTTATCAGCATGTGGAAGTGATAGCGTTGCGTGGTAGCAGAGCGCTCTGGAAATGCAGAGTTCAACAAACATGCCGGTAAGCAGTTAGAGCACTGTTATTAAGCATGAAACCTTAATTTTGCTCTACAATTATTCGTCTCAAAATAATTTATAATATGATGTAAGCATCCATGAATACTATTTTTATTTAAAATTATAAAGCACCGTGATACACCCCCCCCCCTCTCACCAACGCAACGTATTACTCGACATTTCACGTGAAGCCAACCCCATGTTTAAATACTGAATTATTTAATAAAATGAAAAATAAGTTAAGGAAATGGTTATTAATTACTCTACACTTTTTTTACTTTAAGGCAATTAGCTAATTGTAATAATCTTATAAGAGGGGGGGGGGCAGGTAAGTTAAGTTTAGATTTAACTGAAATTTAAATATGCTATGCACCCCTCCCACTATTATATGGCATAGTAACTCATGCTAACGGGCGTTAGTTTACGAGCTATAATTATTTAAAGTCAGTTATATAGGCTATTGAAGTATATTTACAAATTCGGACAGTGTGAAATTCAAGTAGTCATGTGGATAACTCGATATATTACAATACTAAAGATCGCTGGTTCAAATCCTGCTCCTTTCCCAATTTCGTTTAATTTACTTTTTTTTAAACATGTTTTTGAACAAATTATAGAAGAAACAAATAATTATTATTAAAAACATATTTTTAACAAATTATTAAAAGGGTGGATACAAAAATGAGCTTCGATCCCGGCCGAGAATGACGAGGACTTTTCAGGGGGAGATCTTGAGATCACGCACTTCCTTCGGAAGGGAAGTAAAGCCATTGGTCCCATGTAGTCGTTTGCCGGCTGCACATTAAAGAAGCCTTGCGAGGCAAAATTTGCGGCCCCTATAACCCCGTCCTGATATGACCATAGTAATTGAAAGGGACGTTAATACCAACAAAAACCAAACCAAACCAAAAATGAGCGCCCCCTTTTGTTACCTTCCTCAAATGAAATATAATATTCAAAAAAATTTAAAAAAATATGTTTTTAATAATAATTATTAGCTTCATCTATAATTTGTTCAAAACAATGTTTAAAAAAAAAGTAAATTAAACGAAATTAGGAAAGGAGCAGGATTTGAACCAGCGACTTATCCACATGACCACGTTGACTAGTTGAATGTCACACTGTCCGAATTTGTGCATAACTTCAATATACTTCAATAATGTGCATAACTAACTGATTATATCTCATAAACTAATGCCCATTAGCTTGAGTTACTATGCCATATACAGTCGACTCTCGTTATAACGAAGTTCACCGGAAGCCATAAAAAGTTTGTTATAACCGATATTTCAGTATATGTGAAACCCAATTTTTTAATGTAAAAATGCATTTTTCACCTTAGAATTCGTAGGTTTTAGTTGAAATTTGAAATATTGCGACTAAACGGCGATGAAATATCCTTAATTGAACATAATCAAATAAAAAATGTGATTTCTATTCGACTTCGCTCGTTTGATGAAATTTTTTTGATCAAACACTACCAAAAACCAGACTTTCATTCGAATACGTTTTTATAGTAGAAATTCTGTCTTTTCTAATGGATCGAGATGCTCAGTCGATATATAAACAAACAGTTTAAAGATCTTTGAAAGATTTTTAAACTGTGTGATATAAATCAAAGAACAAATTCGTGAACTTGTTCAATTGTTTGTGTTCTCTTTTCTCCTTCTCCTCCCCCCTCCCAGATTAAAGCCATTGAGTTCCAAATAAATTTCTTTCCACCATGTGCTTCTTTATCAGCATTTGATATTTTCATAAGAATGTTTTTTCCTCTTTTCAGTACATGATATTTTCTAGAAAGATTTTTGCTTCTATTTTTTGTAGTCATCGATCAACGATTGTAATCTGAAGAAGTAAATTCTACTTGCTTCTGCTTTCGATTTTCTCCCATTTACCAGCATTTCCGCTTTTGTATGGATTCTTATTTTCAAGCAAACACTTCCGCACTCTCAAAATCAGAGTACAATTTTTACTGTTTTTTCGTCTTTACGTGAAATAAGCCTAACGACATGTATTGTGAATTGCCTTTACGATAAATCGTTATTACGACGTCGTTTTTAGTTCGTTATATCAGGTGTGATATTACTATACATTCAGTTACGTGTCATTGGAAAATTACTTTGTTTTACCGGATTTTTTTGTTATCAGAGATTTCGTTATAAGCAGTTGTTTTTTCTTAACAAAGTTGTATTTTCTATGAAAAACTTCATTATTTCAGTAATTTCGTTATAATCAATTTCGTTATAATGCGAGTAGACTTTAATATGGGAGGGATGTGTAAAAACATATTTAAATTTCAGTTAAATCCAAGCTTAACAGACCTGGTCTTCCCCCCATTGTTAGTCATAAACTAAAGCTGGCACAGTAATAAATGAAATACATGAATGAGATCAATCTTAATGATATCAGATAAGGAAGTTAAAATACCCAAATATATCATAACCTCGAATCTAATATGACCCTTAGTCTTTGGAAGGCATTTTTGGAAAAAAAAGTTTTTAGTAGTGAAAAAAAAAGAGCCTTTTTTATGAAAAAAATTTTATAACATAATAATGCTAAACAATTTGATATAATTTACATGATACAGTATGCCAGAAATAATGGAGAATAGGATACAAGTGGCAAGTGAAACCAGTATTCCACATGTAAAATTTGAATGGTACATATATGCATTTCATTGACAGGGTCAATTCTTCAGCGAATAAGAAATTGACCCTTCAATAAAATGCTTATACAAACCATTAAATTTTTACATGTGGAATATTGGTTTCATTTATCACTTTATCTTGCATTATTTACATCATTCTTCATTATGAACTATCATCCTCACGGCCATCCATTGCATTAGAGATACAACACTTCTTGAATCCTTTTATTATGGAATCACTCGAATTTGAAAAAAACCTCGTGTTATATTTGGGTAAATACGGTATACTATGCCACACTTTTTTCAATGTTTGCTACTAACCAATCTTTTTAAAGATGTCAAAACAAAACTTTTGAATTTTCTTTGAAATGAGTAAATTTTGTGTGGCAATGACCTAACCTAATCCTTGTAGTAATTATTTTATAGCGTATTATACATAGATGTGTATTATATACTGAAAATTACGGTAAATTGCAACAGTGCTCCCCATGAGTAGAATGCTATTTGAACAATGTTGCCAACTTGGTAGATTTTCTGCTAATTCTGCTAAGTTTATCGGATTTAATTTTTGTTCGTGCAATTGAAGTCGATTGATTTTATCAGATTATTAGCTCCGTTTTAGCGGGAGAAATTTTTTTTGAGTTAACAACACTGTATTTGTCTTCGCTCAATTTACGAACACTGCCTACTTTGAATACGTTTTTTGTATTTTTTTTTTTTTTCAAATGGAAATTGGTTTAGAATAAACTTATGTCGTCTTTCAGGTTGAACGAGCTTTTAATCATTTACTGGAATTCCACAAGTCCCAGGAGTGGAATGTTCGGTTTTCAATATCATGCGAGAATAACATGAAAGGAATTTACATCCGTGATGTAAGCAGACTTAACAAGATTTCTGAGATCACTGTGACAGTTGAACCTCAGCTTCAAGATGATGTAAATGCAGGTAACCTACTTTTTGATAATCAAGACATGTCTGATAGGCTCTATTTTGGATAAAAATATTGTACAGTATTATTACAAATGATTCATCTGTAACTTCTAATCTAGGGATTGCACTCGCGTGTGCCGATTCTGTATTGGAAGAAAATTCAGCAAAACCTCACTAACGACCATTTTTATATAATGATCACCTGCATGTAATGACTGCCTTAGCTTAGCAACTGCTTTAATTTGGCCGTACAGATAATTATATGGGAAATCTGTTAGCATAATGACTACTTGTCTAACATGACCTGCAACCAGAATTTTTGTTCCCTTATGTACAGGGTGATCCAAAAGTCAGAAAAAAATTAATTCTAGAATTGCTCGATTTTTGACCGACAGATGGTGTTGTCAGGTTACAGACATCAGTTTATGCACAATTTCAGACAGTAAGATGCTGGTTTACTATCGGCTTACAAATGCTCAATGTGCCATCCATCTTTCAGCAACACACACCGTTTGGATTGTTCTTTAATTTATGGTTCTTAATGTAGTACCATGGTTCGTCAACTATGCAGATGTCATTGACACGTTTTGATATCCTGTTGTTGAAGTTTTCAATCATTTCTTGGCACTACTGTACTCATACTGTTTTCTGCTCTTGGGTCAACAAACGAGGGATCGATCGTGATTAAACCTTCCCGAGTTTCATTGTTGTGCAAGATTGTTTTACCTGCTGATGATCCAATTGCCAGACTTGCTTCAATCCAGAAATAGGGTACCTGATTGTCATTTGTGATCATATCCAACACAGCACAGATGTCTTCTGGTATAATTGCACTGGCTGGCCATCCACTGCGAGGTATTCTCCAAGTGACCATCTTCCCCTCTTAAACTCGCTCTGCCAGGAAAGTTCTGTCGTGGCATTTCTAAGCCTTTGGAATAATCGTAGAAAATCATTGCACACTGTACCTGTGAATCGGCTCCATTGTATTTTACGTCTAGCTGCCAGTCGATCTTTAGAATTGTGCCACGTGAAAACAGTGCAGCGTGGCAGCATAATAAGTAGAATTAACAAGTGTGATTACTTGGGTAGTTTTCTGGTGCACCCGCAAGATGACACTGCATGCGTTTTCGACCAGCGAGTTACAGGATTTTAAGCACTTGCTTGCAAGGAAAAAAATGAAATGTTAATGTGATAGTTTTAAAAATTAATTTTCAAACCCGATTTCTTTAATGGTAAACTCCATGGAAAAATTCATCTTTATTTTTGCATCCAGGGTAATACAATACTGGGTGATCCAAAAGTGTTACATTTTTTCATGAAACTCATAATTGTTTTGCACATGCCTCGTGATTCTTATGAAAGCATTAAATTGCTGGAAAGTAAATACTGAAAAAGTCGTTAACAATGGAAGAACGTCATTATGTAACTGCGCATATGGTCATTTTTGAAAATACCAAACAATGTAAAATAATGTAACACATTTTTGGATCATCTGGTATATATATATATATATATCATTCAAAACTTTTCGATTTTTTATATTATTTTATTAAAAATAATGCCTCGGAAGATGGAAAATTTGCTTTCCTTGCTCCCCTCAGGAGAATCAATGGAACTAGAAGTCATTTCCTGCTGTGAACCGCTTTCGATTCTACATAATGCAAGAGTTTGCGTGCCTTTTTAGCACATTTTCTATATATAGAAATGTGCTTATGTGATCGGTTTGTCCAGCTGTCCGTCCGTCCGTCCGTCCGTCCGTCCGTCTGTAGACAATCCCACAATTCACTGCGTTGCATGTATTGAATTGCATGTATTGCAATCTCACAATTCATTCAATCATGTCTTGAATTGCTGGAAGAAACGAATTATCCTCGCATTTGGTAAAACGCGTGTTGAGAACATGGGTTCGGTTCTGCGCGTGCTTTAAACATTAATGAGATGGTGTGCGTGCAGGATGCACGTGTTTGACGATTATTAAAAGGGCAGTTCGCTCCCTAAATCAAGAGAATTTTTTTATTCCTAGGGAGCTTAGCATTTATTACGATAACTTGAAAACGAATTAACTTTTTCACATTCTGTTTTCACCAATCCATTAAAATGGGACAGAGTACGCAGAAGTACGAACGTGAGATAGCAGGACTAGGTACGTGCTCTAATAGCACGTGCTTAAATAGTACCATTATGATACCCTCTTAAACATTTCCTGTAACAAGATATGGCAAGTAATATATCAAACAAATTGTCACAACATATCATGAACGAATATAAAAGAGTAACTAGTGATAGCAAGTATCGGTCTAATGGCACGTGTACGTGCAAGGATGTCTCATGAATGAATATAACGGTATATAGTGATGTCTGAATTGTTTAGTAGTACGTGTTTTAATGGTACCAAGTGGTACCATTGGAACTTTCAATGCTAGGATTTTGCATGTAATATATCAAACCACTCGTAATAACGTGCCATGAGTGAATATCACGAGAAAATAATGATCACAGTTATTGGTTTAGTAGCACGTGCCCTAATGGTGCCCTATGATACCA
>JAHWFO010033718.1:307964-357408 GCA_023313115.1 Rhysida immarginata
TCATTATGCTGCAAAGAGTGAATAATTTTATCTTATCAGAAATTTATTTAAGCAGTGGAAGAGTTAATAAGTGAATTCTAAGTGGATTAATAAATTATTATTTAGGTTTTTGTAAACTCTATTTAAAAGAGCACTTTCATCAATTCTGACTTGTGCATAAGCTGAATGTGGTTTTTAGGGGTTATTTTATGGAAGAAAAAAAAATCGTTTTATAGACTGGTATATGTTGCCTGCAACAAATATGTTGTATCTCCACTCGTTTTGAAATTGTACAACCTCTGACAATTAAGTTCGGTGAATGACCTCATATTGCGAGTGGATTACTGGCTTACATGAAACAGCAATTACTATTCCTTCAAAGTAATCCCCGTCGATGGTAATGCACTTCTGGGAACGGCTGTACAAGTCCTGGAAACTCCTGGCGTAGTCGTTTTTAGGGATAGCCTTCAGTTGGGTCGTAACATTATGTTGGATGTCTGGCCACTTCAGGGGACGTCTTCCACGGTGTTCCGGCCTCCTCGGAACCGTTTAAACCACTCATAAACACACTTCAAAGTGATACCACTTTCTTTGTGAACTGTTGTCAGCATTTCATGAGTCTCTTTCGTTCGCTGATACATTTTGGGTTTCGACCACGCGCACTACACCTTCACTCTTCAGTGTCCTGTTTAAACACTATAAACACATTCGCAGCGCTGATTCTCTCAGATTTGTTTAAAAATGTTTCGACCTGTCTGGGGCAGGATACGACGGTAGCGCACTCTTACGACCGTTAGCAATATGAGGTCATTCACCGAACTTAATTGTCAAAGGTTGTGTATGGGGTACAAACTTCTGACTCGCCCTGTATAACTCTTTCAGGGGAGAAATTGGCGCTGGATTTGTTTATGATCGTCAGTTTGTCTCCCATTTTTTTAAAAAAATTTGGCTGTTAACTCTGTATACTTTGACCTTCGAACCTTTGATTGTCCTTGTTTTCTCGCTGAAGAAGCTGACGTCGTCGGTGAAATGTACATACTGGGTAATATTAAACTATTTTTGTGGGTTTGTGTTTTCATTTTTCTTTTTTCAGCTAAGCAACTGTTAATCGTTGCAAATTCGCTTTTTTAGCACTCCCCAGAAATTTACTGAGTAGTCCGAAGCTGGATAAATCACCGACCGAATATAACCCTTCATATCATTCTGTGAATGGAATGGTCGTATGTGCTTTATTAAATACCTCTTCTTATTAAGATTACCAATAACTGGTCAATGAGTGTATTATAGTGTCCGGCACGAAAGTAAAAGGAAACTGGCGCATTTGTAAATGAATTACTTATTCCTGATTCCTGTCCATTTCTGATTGGTTGAACGAGTTTTATTCATTTACACATGTGCCAGTTTCCTTTTTCTTTTGTGCCGAGCACTATAAAAGTATCAATTATTAGGATAAATCAAAAAATTTTGATTGATGTATACTTTATTATCCTGGATTAATGTTATGATGCAAAAAAAAAAGTCGAGTTTTTAGGTGGAGTTTACCTTTAAGAGTCTTTGTTTTCATTTGTAATTTGATTATGAAGAATTTGTGTAATTTGCTGATTCTAGTAACATGGACAAACAGCGAAATGGTTTGATAGAAGCTATTAGCCGCAAGGGCTGTGCGTTATATTATTTGTACAGCAATCGTGAGACCTCGGTTGTTGCTACTACACCTGTACAAACATCCGATGAAAAAGAATTATCTTCTCCTCCTGCTCCTCCTCCTCCTCCTACGGTAAACATGGAAGATCTTGACTTGTTGTATGGAACAATCCAGAAATTTACTGACACAACCGATTCAAAGGTAATATTAATAAGACCTAATATTTAATCTTATTGATTTTTATTCAATTTTATATATTTAATCTAAACTTTTTTCGTGAAGCAATTAGTATATGTTAAAATTTTATTTCTATGAAGCAGAAGAACACAGTTTCGTAAATTAAAAACTTTAAATCAACGACTTTATTATCCAAAAGCTAATGGTTAAGAGTTTTATTCAAACAAAGTTAAGGAATTAATAGATTTATTTAAATAGATGTGGTGATTTAATTAAATTTTTGAAAAGTCATTCAACAGTTGCTTTTGCCAAGTAACTTGTACACTTTCGTTGTTGTATTGTATAATTCACTTGTAAACAGTACATTTCATCTTGACCACTGATGAAGATAAGCATTCTTTTGTTTAATGAGTTCCTTGCTATCTAATGTTGCTAGATAGGTTGACATATGAAGGTAGATCAAAAATTTCTCAGACTAATGCTCTTACGTATTACCAATCTCTTATATATTGTTAGAATCACCCTCCTTTGCTCTTTCTATTATAGCAAGAAGTGCTGTCGTATTGTGATATTCCAATAAAAGTATGTTATTGGAATTTGTTAAAATAAAGAAAGAAATGAGTCCCAGGCAGATACTTAAATAAACTTTAAGGGAATTTATTTACAAAGTCATGTTGAAAAGTGAGTGTGTAGCACTCGAAATACGTATTCATGGTGAATAAACCTTGTTGTTTTTGCTGATTTCATATCCACGGTAATTTGGTTACTTTTTATTTCTTTATATTATGGCAAATCAATCCTGTTTTTCAAAGTCTAAACAGCATGAACTAGAAGCTAGCATTAGCCTTAGTAATGGCTTCTTAATATAGGGGAAAATATCTTTGCATTGAATGATGGGTACAGCTAAAATTTTTTAAGGGCAAGAGGAAGGCAATCCTATACTGCTACTCATCGAAGTGCGCCGTTTTTGCCCAACTTGTTATTGTATAACGATGGTAACGAGTTGTTGCGTGTTTGGATGTATTGTATAACAATGGGATAAGTTCAGAGCCATGGCAGCCATGCATGGGTCTCGATGCCCTCAATAGGTGGCGGATATTCAATGTTTATGTTTTGATATTTATCCCTATAAAGCAGCTGCAAGGGCGGTCAGGTAAATATGGATTAGGATACTTATGTAATTGTATTAAGCCTGTTTTCCATTTAGCGGCTCTTTGGCGTAATGTGCGGCGACTTTTGAGCCTCTTGCAGTCGTCGCCTGCAGAAGCGTCGTGATTAGCACGCGAACACAGTTGTTTTCCATTTAGCCATTATCCTGAATCTGGTCTGATCTGATTGGTCGAGTCACAGCAAACAATTGTCGCTCTCTCCAAATGATGGAAAAAGAGGATATCAACCACTCCGATCACATTCACGCTTTGAATTTATTACTATATCATTTTTACTTAATAAATAAATGATTCACTAAATTTTTATAACCTGTTTATTATTAAATTCACGAGGGAAAATTCGTGAGAACCCGTGTCGGCAAACAGTTGCTACGGCAGCCATGATTCTCCATCTGAATCGGCGAAGACAACTACCCAGAATCCATAGCGAAGTAGATTGCACCTGATTGGCTAGATCAAAAAGACGCCTAAAAATTTAGCCATGCCAAATCTTGAAAAGATGCTTGACCGACGTCGGACCGATGCCGAACAGATGCAGACGCTTAATAAACACTAATTGGAAAACGAGTGCGTTTTTCAAAAATTCCAAATAAAGATGCAGACGCCTAACAAACGCCAAACCGACGCTATTTAGCAGTCGCTGTCCTGGATACATGGTCGGTAGTCGCGGAGTTGAGAGTCCTAGTATATATTGAGAATCAAAAATGAAACCAGGTGCTAAACGAAGGCAGCCCTTATATATCCTCCACCACTGTGATGCTGCACCAAAGGACATCGAGTTTCCTGATTGGTCGAGGGATTGATTTGGCACCCTCTGTTAACGGAGGCGGAAACTAGTTCAGTTGATTATCAATCACACAAGAAGCCAAGTGGCCTCCCAACTACATGGCTGATGAAAACGTAACTTTACGTCCACGATGATAAAAAAGACGAATGTTAGTGTATGATTCTTTGTTAGGTTGTTAAGCAATACAACACACGAGCTTGTTGTGCTTTGTCTGTTGTCATGAAGTAAAAATGAATACCAAAGCTGCTCATTGAAGCCCAGCAGCAAGCTTGTGTTAAAATTAGCAAAAAAGGAACCAATGGTTTCAAAAAGAAGGTTGAGGATTCCTAAGCAAGGTTGTTACGTGTGATGAAAGTTGGATGCACCATTACAAACCTAAACGAAAGAGTGAAAACGTACAGGTTTGTTGCTACCAAAAAAGGCAAGTGTGATTGCCTCCACTAGAAAGGTTATGCACCTCATATTTTTCGAACTTGACAGCTTCATTTATGATCAAGTTGTTTCACCACACACGATTGGAACTGCTCCATACTATTCTCAGTTCATCAAAAACAATCTCATGTGCAATATTCGCCGAAAGAGACCTCAGTTTGTGAAGCAAGAATTCATTCAGCACCAGAACTACGTGCCACCACATTGCCAAAATGATGAATGGAATGAACATTGAACTCATGGAACATCCTCCCTACTCTCCGGACTTAGCCCTATGGGATTTCTGATTGTTTCCTGCAATAAAAGAAATAATTTCGGGAAAGAACTTTGCAACTGATCAGAAAGTTAACACAGTTATTAGGAGTATCCATTACCATAGATGGCAAAATCAGTCTCTGGGAAGTCTACAAAAGTTGGATCAAATGTTGGGGCTACTCCATCGATGCAATTTTTTCCAAGAATATTAGCATGAAAAATTTTTGATCTACTCTCGTACACTATCCCAGCAAGGATCCAGAAAATGAAAAGTGACTTTTTGGTTTCTTATAGAGTTAAAAATAGTAAGTTCAGTCAACAAATAACGAGGCAGAGGACATTGCACCAAAACATTGATATTCAGCAACATGGAGACAGGCCTGAAATGTATTTGCTTTAGTGAAGATAATGATTCGCATGTGTTTCTGTCGCTAGATGCATTACATGTCTGAGAAGGAATGAGCAAAGGATGATAACAGAGCAGTGGGTGTGTCCATTCATTTCGTTTTTGAAAACAACTTGTAATGGAAGCATCCAAAGAGGAGCAGCTATGGCCACTGTTCAGCGGTATTATGTTACCCTGTGGTACAACGTTAGACTGCACACAGACAATGCAACAGTGAAACGTCTGCTGAAGTTGTAGTGGGAAGGTCTGATCTGAATTCCACATCTTCAGTAAGCTCAAAAAGAGCCACTGTGGGGCAACAGTTTCAAACGGACGATTAATTTAAGGGGTGCGTGTGCACAGTTGGTTCAACCAGCAGCCAAAGGATTTCCATGAGTATCCCATTCTGCGAGTGGGATAAATGCCTAAACAACTGTGGACAATACTTTTGATTTTGTTAAATAATTACTGCGAAACAACCTTTGCCTCGTTATTTAATGACTGCATCTCATAATCGTGAAAGATTTTTACTATATGTTTTGATTCTTACCTAGGTTGTTCAGTTCACTTTAAACCATTGTATAGCTCATAAGCATTATGGGAGAGCATTAAAAATATTAGTTAAACAAATAGAAGATAAACCAACGTTGGAAAAAGAATTACAATGTATAGAGGTGAGCAATAAGAGTTTTGTTCTCTAACAAGTTGAAAAATTGTTTGTGCCCAATTTAACTCTTTCTCTTGTTATATTTTACAGGTTTTTAAAAATATAGGTTGGTCCCATTGCGCTAATTATTTTGAATCTACATCGCTAGTACGATATCCTCAAACGTATCATCCGTTTTAGTTCAAAGCAAATGTTTTCATTTGTGTATATGCTATTATTGAATTCTGATTTCAATTGGTTACTCCTCTTTCCTGAACAACCCATAAACTGCACCTTATTTCATCTTTTCTCTTGTCTTTCTCTGTGCACTCTCTCTCTCCCTCTCCCCGATACGATTCCTTTCCTTTCCTTTTTTGTGTGCACTTTACATATGCATTATTATTATTTGGTTTAAACATTCATTAAATATTTACTGTTTTCTCTCTTCACCTTTCTCTTCACCAATGAAAACTCTTGAGAGATTTTATGTAAATC
Source organism: Rhysida immarginata (assembly GCA_023313115.1). NCBI lineage: Eukaryota > Metazoa > Arthropoda > Chilopoda > Scolopendromorpha > Scolopendridae > Rhysida > Rhysida immarginata. Next base: position 313,935 of record JAHWFO010033718.1, read on the forward strand.
GAATTGAAAAACACTATGGCTGCCAAAATTTTTAAAAATTTATAGATATTTACTTTGTTTTTTTTTTTTCGTAGAATTTAGTACTCCCTCTTCCTTAAATTATGAAAATTTGATATCAATTATTGTCGAGAGTAGAATTTAAAATTTTTTTTAAAGGGGAAGTATGTTTTATTATTTTTTTAAGTAAAAAAAGAAAAAAATTTTTTTTGTATATTTTTTTATAAATGAAGAAAATTTTTTAATTTGATTTTATATAAAAAAGGATGTTTTTTGTGAGGTTAAGTTTTTGTGTAAGCGTGTCGTGATATGTATATTTGTTCCCAGTTGGAGAAATCCTTGTAAAGTTCAAGATTTATTGGTTAAAAACAAAAGAAAAATAATCTTCTTGTAAAGTTGAAAGAATTTAAAAGAAAATGGGAACAATCGAATCACTTCACTTAGAATATGCAGCTTAAATTTTTTATTGATAAAAACTGATCATGATAAAAAGCAGCTTTGTAATATTCTTTAAAAAAAACAACAAATAATTGAAATTTATTCTGTAAAATAAAAAGAAAACTTGAAAGATTGAAACTAAAAACGGTTGTGTTTCTTTTGATTTACAGTTTCAGAATGAATTAAACTTAATTTTCATTCCACAATAAAGCTTCTCTGAATTGGGTAACTGAACGAGACATGGAGCATGTTGGCATAAGCACATAGGAAAAAAAATTAGTCACCTGCTTGTTAATACGGCGTTGCTCATCTCTTTGCTTTAATTCGCTTGGGCATTGACTGTACAGATGTCTTTAGAGAGTCCTTCTCTAGCTCCAATCATTCTGCATACAATTTATCCCGCAGGTCGGCAATGTTAGTCAGATGGTGATTCTTCCACTTAATGCGTTGCTTCAGGTGGCCACAAATTAACTATTGGGCACATACATTCCTCCGTGAATCCTGCAGTTATCGTCATAGATTTCCTTGACATGATCCACAAAAGGTTGCAGTTGTCCATCCAGAATGTCGCGATAATGATTTGCTGGTTAAGCCTGGTGCGAGTTTCAATGAGAGGAAAATTGCCCAAAGCATCACTGAGCCACCATCCACTTGTACTGTATCTTGAACAAGATCATGGTGAAAGGATTCATTGCTTCTTCTGTACACACGACGTTAAGCATCATTCGAATAAGGACAAACTTTGATTCATCCGACCAAATCACATGTTTCCAGTCGTTTATAGTCCAGTTACAATACCGCTTTCACCACTACAAGAGCTTTCTTGTGAGCTCGAGTGAGCATCGGGCGCTTGTGAGGTAACCAACCCCAGATGTCCAGAAACTTTCTTAAGGCTCTTTCACAACCTGTCTATGCGGATCGTTATTGACTACCTGCAGCAGTTCTTGACGGGTTTGAAAGCGGTTAGCCATGAGTAGGCGCGATATTCATCTTTGGTCCCACTCAGCCATCATTTACTTACGACCACAGTTTCAACGATTGTTGCCACTCAACATGCCTGTGGACCATTTGTTGTACTCATGGATGTCTGTGCGCTTTGATATTCTGAAAAGGTAGCTACTTCTTGGATGGGATGCCCTTTTGCCGGTCCAAATGCTATGACCCCTTTTTGCCACTGAGATACGTCCGGCATAAGACCCATTTGTTGCAGCCATGTTCGATACGGAATAGTTGCTTAGCTACTATCTCACAATGAAATGTGCTCATGCACTTTCATTTTTATATTCAAACTACTTTACATAGAAGCATCATAGAATTCTCAAAGTGATTAATTTTTTGTCTAGTGTGCTTATTAATACCTGAAAATCCTTATGGCAGAGAGCAATCAGTGTTGAATACTAAACCAAAGTGAAGTTAACTTAGGAGTGTATGGGAGTTAATCAGTTCCACTTAAAGATACAGAAAGGACACCAAAGCACAGCAGAAACATAAAAGACAGATATGTACCTGAATTCTATACTCGATTTCAACTGATACACAAATGTTTGATTCAAGTCAGACTTTTATTCTGAAGCAAATTAGGAAGTACAGGTTGTCTGCTTAATTCAGGAGTTAATACCGTGTGTTTACTTAATATGTAATATTGTTACTTCAGCTGAAATCGAGTATAGAATTTGGGTATGTAACCGTCTTTTATGTTTTTTAATAAATTAGACAATAGATTTTATGACGAATGTAGAAGAAAAGAAAAACGAGACAAAAACCCTGGAAGAAAACTTAATTTAACACAGGATGGTAAGACCCTGACGTTTCGGATAGAGACTATCCTTTTTTAACGTCCTTTTCAACTGCCATGGTCATAAAATTAACAGTCTGCCCTTTGGGATCAAATTCCCTGTGAACTAGCCCTTTTACATCAAAGAAAACGATCATGGTTTTGTTGAACTCGGGCTCTTCCATTGTTGTTTTGGGGTCGTAACCGTAAACCCACGATCCATCAGCAATGGCACAAGGCTCACTGCACACATCAACATACCGTTGCTTCTGGTCGGTGGTCAAGAGTTGGAGAACGAACTAAGTGGCGACGCGGCGCACTTGCAGGTCTTCTGTGAGATTTGCTTGGCACTGTGCATAACCAATTCCTACCATTTTGCATATTCATGAATGGTTCAGCGACGATCCTCTTGAATCAGTTCTGCAATTTTCGTGTCATTCTCTGGTATGGTGCTGGTTCGCGGCCGTCCCGAACGCTCACAGTCTTCCACTGAGGTTTGACCACCCTTGAACTTAGAAGGCCACTCAAAAAAATGACTGCGTCCCATAGCAGCATCACCGTACGCCTGAGGAAGCATTTCCAGAGTTACCGTAGCGGATTTATCCAACTTCATGCAAACACGCTACTCATGTTTTTTGTCCCTTTTTCAAAACGCGGATGGCTTCTGACACGTTATCACTCTTGTGTTTGCTGCTGGTGAATGAACTTTCCTATCATCCGGCCACTTGACTCATCCACTCGTGTGATATGCAAAAAGTGTGTATTTATTTCCCACATAATGACGCCATCCCGTGAATTTTCGGATACCACCTCGTAATGACCAGATTTTTCTCTTAATCTGAATGACAACAATATTAAGAAATATTGGTAATAACGACACATATAACGACGGAACTGTATATAGCGGCAGACTTTTTAACTGAAATGGGATCCTTGAAGCGTTTTGTATTGTGTGTAGCATATGATTCAAAAATGTGGACACTTAGGAGGACTGAGAAAAAGAAGTTAAAAGAAGTTGAAATGTGGACTGAAAAATTTAAAAAAGCACATGTTTTGGGAAGCTTAGGAGAAGACAGACAACTGTTGCGGGGAATCTGGAAGAGGCAAAGCAACTGGATCGGCCACATCTGACGAGTTAGTGGAGTTATAAAGATCATGCTTGAAGGTATGGTTAAAGTGAAACACTCGGAGGAAGAAGAATCAAGCTGTTGGATTGTTTGAAGTCAGGCGATTCCTACATCAACTTGAAGACATTTGCACAGGATAGAGTTGGGGTGGAGAAAGGTTTTAAGTCTGGACTTGTCGAAGGACAGAACCATCTTGATGATCATGGGTGTCTCCTAACAGCATAGAACGACCGATTTTCAACGCGATGGCAGAGATGCGGATATCCTTGGGAAAAACCCCTAACCTAACCTAACGTAACCTGACCATGTGCTCTGCTACTGTTCCCTTTTCAGAGTTAATTCTCAAGCCCGTGTGTTCTTCCACTGTTCCCTTTTCTCAATCAGTCAGTTGAGTGTTGCCAAGTTGGCGGATATTTAGCTGTGTTTTAGTGGGTGAAATTTTTTTTTGAGTTGGATGAATGACACTGTTTTCAGCGCGAGCTATCCGAGCTCGTATGTCTGACGCAATTGTATTAACAAGAATGGCTCCTAAAAGAAAATACTTAACTGTGACAGAAAAAAGCTACCATTATTTGGCAGCTGGAGTCGGGCAGAGAACTGAATATATCTCATTGTACGGTGTCAATGATTTGGAAGGATCGCAAGAAAGTAAAGAATACCATCGAATCCGACAGTTTCAAATCAAATAATTACATATTGACATTGGTATGAAGCATAAGGTCCAGATAAAGAACAATGTCGGTTATAACGACAACCACATATAAAGATAGATTTTTCATGGTTCCTTGGAGATCGTTATAAACAACATCGCCTATATACGATTTAACAGCAGGGCTACCAGATATACACAGTCCAGTCACGTTAATGTGATCACCTGTCAGTAGCCAGAATAACTGCCTTTCGCGGCATGGACAGCTGCGAGACGGGCAGGAAGAGAGTCAATAAGGTTCTGGAAGGTATTGACAGGGATGTGAAGCCATGCCGACTTCAGTTCTGTGGCGAGCTGCCGTAGGTTGTGCGGTGGAGGATCCAAGGGGCGAACAGCCCGATCGAGGTGGTCCCACAGAAGCTCTATGGAGTTTAAATCCGGGGAGTACCATAAACGCATCCTCGTGCTCTTCGAACTGTGCAAATGAGTGCAAATCTAGAAACTTTTATAGGGACCCCCTCTTTCTTCAGGCTAAATTGGCGTGTGCCCCAGGACATTTGCCATCTAACCACCCTAAAGTTACGCCCCTGCAAGGTTCAATGAACCATGTCCACCCCTACATGCAGATTGCCTTCAATGATGTAGGGGATGAGTTTGTTGCCAATTATTCTACATCACACGTTGACAGTTCAAGGACTTGACGAAGCCTGTAAGGGTTTTAGGTTATCATTCCAATAATGCATGTTATGTCGATTAACCACTCTATGGTAAGTGAAAGATGACTCATTGGAGAACAGTACATAACGAAAGAAATTCGGATTTTCTTCTGTTTATTCACGTGACCATTGACAAAATCTACCCGATTTTGGAAATTAGCACCATGAAAATCTTGGTGCAAAGACACATGATAATGATGATATTTATGACGCTTTAAAATTCTCGAAACACTGCTTTGGCACTTTCCGGAATCGCGAGCTATCTCTCAAGTACTAACAAGGGGGCCACTGCAGCTAATACGGCAATTTCACTATTTTCAGCATTGACTGTTGCTTGACGGGCCCTTTTTTTAGGCTGAGTAAACCGTTGGTCGGTAAGGTGAAACGAAGATATTGACCGCACCGTATCCGGAAAACGCTGAGCGTAAAGATTGACAGCATTATCAAGGTTCAAGTGGCATAACTAGAAGCATGGAGGCCCCTGGCTAGAAACTTTTATAGGGGACCCCCCTTTCTTCAAGCTAAATTGGCGTGGGCCCCTGGACATTTGCCATCTAACCAACCTAAAGTTACGCCCCTGCAAGGTTCCTGCCAGATTCTTTATAAATAAGAATCATTTCAATTTTCTCTTGTACACATGAATATCCATTTTTAACAGTCTAATCGATTGATGTTTTTATTTTCGAAACAATTTTCGAACTGAGAAAAAGCTGTTTCTTAAATTTGTAAGTTTGTTTTGTTTTTTTGTAACTATAAAAAAAAACCAATAAAAGAGATAAAATAAATGTTAAATGTAAACATAATAAAATTTTTTATGAAAATTAACTGTCAAAATTTTTATTTTTGGACCGGCCACCTGTATCAACTTCTTCTTCTTATGCTTTCATATCAGCGTAAGAAAATTTGGAGAAAACCCCCTTATCGTTTTGTTTATTTTTGAGAACAACTGAAATTAAACTCATTCTATCGGCGATATCTTTCTGAATTTTCACGATATTTGCTTGGGCTTTTTATAAGAGTAGCTCTATACAGTTTGGTAATAAATTATGCAAAAGACATTTTGGTAATGTTTGTGCATGCGCAGTTAAACATTAATATTTTTGTATTCTGTTTGCAGGATGCTGTCCCTACTGCAGTTTGTCAAGTTCCTGAAAATGACATTGCATTGGGTTGAAAACCGTGCATGTTATAAAGAAAAAACTTAGGAAAAATTTTCTTGTTTTGGGGTTAAAGAAACCATTATATCTCCATGAATATACGTTCTATTCTCATACAAATGAATACAGATAAGTAAAAGAAACCTCATAATGACATGTAGAGCTACAATGCATTATTTCAAGCATTATTTTTTACAGGATGATCCTAAACATTTCTTTTTTGGTTCAGTTTGTTGCTGGTCCCCTGTTTACCTTCGGGACAAAACCTTCGCTGAAGTACAGAGGTTGAGTCAAAAGTACTGGCCGACTCGGGAGGGGGGGGGGGGTTAGAGTTTGACGAATTCTGGGGGAAGACCATTTACCACAAGGGTATATCGCAGTGTATTAAGAGAAAAGAGTGGGAAGAAATGTCAGTTCGAATTTGAATGCCATAGACATTGTGCCAGCTGCGTCAGCCAGTGTAAAAATATGGCAGAAAAATTGGTGATACGCGGGCCCCTTCGTCACTATTGGAAAAAGGGGATCAGTGCGCGAGCAATAGCCGCCGAAATTTGTAGGGTGGAAGGTCAGGGTGAGACCAATGAACGGACAGCACGACAGTGGTTCTCCTACTTTTCGTCTGGAGACATGGCCCTGTAAGATGCGCCAAGGAGCAGAAGACCCAAAGATGTGGATGACGCAGCCCTACGGCAACAAGTGGAAGCCCACCCAGGCAGCACAACCTGTCGCAAGCACAACAACGGGTGAAGGTGTGTTGTCAACTGCTGGAAAAAATTGAGATTCTTCCACATGCAGCATACAGCCCCGACCTGGCACCTTCCGACTACCATCTCTTCCGGTCCATGGCGCACTTCCTGCGTGGACGGCGCTTCGCCAATGCCAGTGGGGTTGAAGACGCCGTGCGTGACTTTTTCGCCCAGAAACCGGAGGAGTGGTTTCGGGAGGGCATCTGCCAACTGGCTGATCGTTGGATGAAGACCATCGAGCATGATGGACTCTACTTTGAAGATTAGCAATGAGTGGTTCCTGTCTGGTGCCTATTGAAAAAGTTTGCGCGGTGATCGGCCACTACTTTTGACTCAACCTCTGTATATGAGGTGTAACATGCTCTTTACACCCCTGAAGTTTCAGGATAATCGGTCAAGTATTTTTCTAGATATTCGACACGGATTGATACCACTTCGTTTTTAGTTCATTGATAGAGGGACCGGAGCTGATAGTTTCATCAAGAAGTTTTTGGGAAGAACCTGATTTGTTATATAGCTTATTAGCATTTGTGATGTTGACTTTTGTTGTTTCCGATAGGTTGAATGAATAAATGTGGATACATTGTTTATACAATAAGAAATGAAAATTATGAATGACAGTTTATTTATTTATTTATTTTTCATCTTTTCCTTTCTTTTCTTTTTTCTTTTATTTTTTTTTACAAATTATATTTCTCTAAACTATATACAATATATGTACTTCCTTACATTTGTCACATACAGAGCATTTACATTACAACAAGTGAAGTTTTGATATTTACAGGATATAACTGATTGCTGATATTTACAGTGTTTTATCATACAGTGCTGAGATAGAAACATTCACCCATTCATTAATTGTTAAGATGTTTAAATTTATTTCAGGGAGTAGGAAGGTAATGGGTTTATTTCAGTTTTCAACCATGTAAAACACATTCAGAAACTTAAAAGGAATGGAAAGGAAGCAAAGATATTTTTTTTTTTTTTTTTTTTACAAAGAAATACTTGTGTCACACACTATTTGTACTTATTCCATAGAAACAATGTAAAATGAAATGTTGTCAGTTTACAGTAAAGTCAAATAGATTGCAAAAAATTGTACAGCTTAAAGATATATAAAATACAGCAAACGGAAAATAGTTGTTGTTGTTATTATTATTAATATTAAACTCTCTTTTATTAATATTATTATTATTATTATACTGGTGTATAAGAAAATAAAAAACTTTAAGATACAGACCATAAAAATGTTAAGTGGATTTTAGCCTGAGCAAATTCTTGAAGGAATTTGTTATTGGCTTTAATCAAGATGTTCTAAAACAAACGTCTCTTTATTTAGACTTAAAAATTATGTACATACATGCCAAAAAAAAAAAGAGAAATTGCTAATATTCACTTTCGAGAAATAACAATTTTTTTAATATTTTTTTTTTAGAAATCCTCTTTTATAGACACAAACATAGCGAGCTTCTTGCAGTTGCTGTTGTTGTTGTTGTAGTACACAGATATAAATTTTTATACTGCAACTCTATTTTATTTGGCGATTACTGAGGGGATATTTGACAATGTTAAACTAAATTGACGACCCTGGAATTTAACTTTGACAACGGCGACCATTTCTATGTAACTTTTTGTGATCTTTTTTTTTTCTTTTTTTTTTTTTTGTATATAAGAAATGTCTGCCATTGTGTAAAAATCTAAAAAGGCTTAGCGTCTAATTTTTATTATTCCTATTGGTTTGGAGGTTAAATACAAATCCAACATTTCATTTAAAATGTATATACAAATTTGTAGCTACAAATACTGTTATGTTCGACAATATCTAAGCATTCCAAATGAAACCAAAAATTTTACTACAAAATACTTGACGGTCTTGGCTTTCTTTCTCCGTCTGCAATTTGAATGAATGGAAATTTATTTATTTAATTATTTATTTATTTATTTTTTCAGAATGCGTGTGCTGATATGTTTGATGCAGAATATGAATTCCTTAAGAGAAAACGTTTATTATTATTATTATTATTATTATTATTATTATTATTATTATTATTATTATTTTATATAGATATATCTATTTCAGACTCTGAATTTTAGAGTGGAAGATTGGTTTGAAAACCCTACAGCACAAGGAGAGAAATGATTGGCGAATTAGCCGTAGAACTTATTGAGGCTTGCAGTTCAAATTATTTTTTGGAAATTTTTTTTTGAAAAATTAAGTAAGTTCTGAATATTTATAGAGATATAAATATATATGTATATTTTAAGAAGGCTTACTATTTTTATATCTGAAAATCATTTGATCATTGATTCGCTTCTTTACCCGGACATAACCCAATCAATATCACCTATTAAATTTCTATTTACAACATTAGTTCAATATTGCTTAAAAAAATAAATTATCTATCCATTTGGTACAAACCAAATAATACCATACGACGGGAAAGGGTTTAAATTAACATGTTTTCACATATCAAAGAAACAATGTTTGATGGAAAAGTATGTGGTTATATTTTTATTTCCATTAAAAAATATTTGCTCATGTTGAATTGTTGTTGTTGAATATATAAGCTGTTGAAACTATTCTTCCTTAACCCAAGGTTAGTATTAATTGTAAGCATATTATGAGTTATTAGCTGCACCCATTCTGTAAGCTTGTTGCAACAAAATCTTTGAAAAATTTGCTTCTTTAGCTCTATTTTTTTTATTAATATTTTCTGGTGTTCCTCACGTAAAAGTGTGCGTTTATGATTTCTTTCGTTGTAGTAATACAAGAATATATACCAACATTCCATTGAAGATACTTAACATAAAACATTCCAATTATTATAAACGGCATAAGATTAAAGAGGAAAGACAATCTGGGTCTAATAGCCACCTTGTTGATTGACAAGGATGCGTTACATTCAATCTGCGTTACTGATATTCTTGAAAGGTTGTGTTAATAAAAACGTGTTTTTAAGGTTGTGTTGGGTTTTACTGAATTCTAATTCACTTGTATGTTTTCTCCAAACTTAAATTCTAGCTATTTGTCTTTTTTTGTTTTTCTTAAAAGAGTAGGTAGAAAAACGTGGAAATCACATCCATAGACTGGCAAAGAGCTAGAAAACCCAAATCTGAAGACTTTATATGACAGAAAGAGAGGGATGCATATAGGGTTATTTTAACTTTATATATTCAGATGTTTTATATAATTCTTGTTATTAATGGAATGTCACTTTAGGCCTTAGTGATTACAGAAAATATTGTTGTAATTCAGATGTTCATGAAATGACAATACCAAACGAGTTTTGGTTAAAAAAAAAAAAAAAAAAGGAAACTTCAGGGTGGGAGAAATTAAAAATGATGGATGAAGCTTATGCTAAAGAAAACCAAAATTAAAAATAAGTGATTTGTATGAGTAGTGTGATGACTTATTATTTGCTGCTCTGTTATTAATAACCCAAGGCAGTTTCAAAGATGAAGAAGATAAACTCAACCAGCGACCTCAAATGGCTATTTTTTATATAAGCCATGCGCTGCTGAGAACGCCGTATAAATTCTGCTTGTCGATGAAAAAACAAACAACAGGACAACAATAAAAAAAAAATCGAGACCTTTGCTCCTAATTTTTTAGGTAATGCGTTTTGGCGACGCTGTCAAAGGTAATGAGGTTGATTCCGAACCGTTAGCTGCCGCTGCTCCACCACTGCTACTGCTGGTGATGTTCCCATTGCAGTCGCCTGTTCTGGACGTCGCACAATGCGTTGGTGAATTGCCATTAAGGTCTCTATTGAATCTCTCGTTGGTATTATTACTGATAGACCGACAAGAAGCGTTTTTGACTTCATTATCTGTCACTGGTCTCTGGTTCTGGTTGTTGTTGTCTGTTTTAGTGTTTGAGTTCGTGTCGTCATCAGCTGATGACGACCGCTCCAATGTTATGCAACCATCACTCTCCTTATAAGGCTTTGGCCGTACCTGGAGGGTAACAACATCCATTTTGTTCGAAGGATCCCACTGCGTGACTGATAGATGAGAGTGGTCTACTGATAGACGAGGGCCTGGAACTGAAAGGCCTCTTGCCAATTGTGACAGAGGTGGAGTACTCAGGAAGAGTGCCTGCTGCTGGTATGACACACTGCTCAGTCGCCCACGACGTACGACTTCTTCGTCTAAGCTGTTATAAAGTTTAAAAAACAAAGTATAATATCTTTATTTAAAACCATCCATCCTGTCGAGATCAAAAGTATCCAGACACCCATTCTAACCAAGAGACTTAACGAACATTCTTATAGAAGCAAGGGAAACAATTTTAATTGTATTAATTGAGAACGAGCTAATGTCTAGATACTTTTGATAAATAAATATTTGCCAATACATGTAGGAACATATTGTGGCCATTTTATTAGAGTGGAGTAGAGTTCGCATCACCGACTTGGAAATGGGTGACTGTCATTTGTATGAACAGGATATTTAATAATATTTAATCAGAATCTGGCTGACAAGATGGGCAAAACAAGAATTTGAGAGACATGAAACGTGGCATGATAGTGGATTCAGACCAGAGGGTTTAGATTCTGCATTATGTGTAACTGTAAATACGGAATCTCAAAATGATAAAACACCCCTATAAACAGGAATACCGTATTTTCCGGACTATAAGTCGCACTTCTTTTCTTAAATTTTGGCTCCTGTAGGGTCCTGCGACTAATACAGCGAATGCGATTTATATATGAATATTATATGAAAATTTAAACGTTTTTGTCTCGATATCTTTAAAACGATACCAAACCATTATTAATTCTTCCTTATTAATTTCTTATGTGTGTTCATCTACTTTTCTGTTGGTTTGGTAAGGAAGAATTCCCGCCCTGTCTTTCAGCTTTTATCTTGACTACCTTGTAGTCTTTATGGACACTTGGAGACAGCCTTGCTGTACCGTGTCCACGATAGCCTAATTGGTAGAGGCAACGAGCGTGATAAAAGCTTTGGATGATCTCAGAAGTTATCCAATAGACAGAAAAGAAGAGTTGTTCATGAAATATCCAACGAATCTATGTCTCTTAGAGAAGTAGCAAATCGACTGGGTATTAATGTATTAAAGGTCACATTACACTATAGGTATGTACTTGCAGTACAAGAAAAAGAAAGCAAAGCCAGCAGTGAAAGCTCATCACAAAGAAGCAAGGCTGAAATGGAGCAAAGAGAAGATGGTGGATCATCGATGGTGTGGGCTGGGTTTGGATGGAATGGTTCCATAGCTCATAATGGAAGGAAGAATGATAGCTACAGGTTGCCAACAGCTTCTGCAATGACACCTACTTCCAACGACATCAGCTTAACCTGATTGGAAATTTCAGCAAAAAATGCCGCAATACATATAGCCATAACTACGTGCAAATGGTATTGAAGACGACAACATCCGTGTAATTGACTGGTCAGCTTTGTCACTTTATCTAAATCTAATGGGAACCATTTGTGGCATCTTTGCCAAATCTGTTTATGAAAAAGGGAAATATCTAAACTAGAAGAAGACTTACTGAAAGCCTGGAGCGCAATGCCAGAACGAGTGTTAAAAGTGATATCGAAGCAAGGTGACTTCTTTGGACACTAGTATGAAAATATTCATTATTGTAAAGTGTTACTATCATTTTGAGACAGTTAAAATGTCATGTTATGTAAACTATTACATTTCGATTACTTTATTTTTTACGAAACTGAATTCCAGACCAACATTGAAAAATATCATCTATGCACTTTTATTCCTTTCTAGGGCTGGCCTTATCATTTTGACACATGCCCCATAAGTTAGGGCTTTTTCTTATAACTGTTACTTGTGTCTATCAAGAAGGGCGCAACGCCCAATAAACTTGACCCAAAGAGCACTGCTTTTGCTAACAGCAGCTCGATAATGACGAGGATCAATGGTGTTTAGAAAAAATTATACCAAATAACCAATGAACCTCATAAAATATCTACTGTGTACAATCGCCTATAAATAAGGCAAAATAGACAACCTTGAAAAACTATTCTATGTATTAACATTAAAAACATGATCTGAGGTATGTGTTCATGGGGTAAGTTAATTCTACAGATGCATAAATACAATACATTTCATTCTACGATATACAGGGTCGGACACATTAATATGACAACCTGCTAGTATCCGGAATATCCAGCTTTGGCGGCAAGCACAGCAGCTACTCGACGTGGTAGAGAGTCAATAAGTCCTCGGAAGATGGTTGCAGGTATCTGGGACCATTCGGCGATCAGTGCATCCCGTAATTCCATCACCATGCGTAGTGGAGGGTCCAGCTTGCGGACATGGCGATCGAGATGGTTACACAAATGTTCAATGGGGTTGAGGTCCGGGGAGTTTGGTGGCCATGGGAGTAGCTTGAATTCATCCTCATGCTCCTCGTACCAGTCGTGGACAATTTTGGCAGTATGGCAGGGAGCATTGTCCTGTTGAAAGGTGACATCACCCTGAGGAAACACTGTCGACACGAAGGGGTGTACCTGGTTTGCGACGATCGTCAGGTAACGAACAGCATTCAGTGTACCCTCCAGCGGTATCAGTGGACTCAGACCATACCACGAAAACATCCCCCAAACAGTCACACCTCCCCCACCAGCCTGTCGTCTGCCAACGATGGTGCCGGGATTCCTGTTCTCAGATGCTTCCCGGCGAATTCTCCATCGTCCGTCCAGTCTGTTCACCAGAAACCGCGACTTGTCAGAGAAAGCAACCCTTTGCCACTGGGCCGAGGTCCAATGGCGATGCTGGAGAATTGGAGGCGTTTTCGGCGATGCACAGGCGTCAACATGGGTGCTGTTACCATACGCCTGCTCCGGAACCCCAACCTCGAGAGGGATCGTTGCACTGTCTTGGTGCTGACACGCCTAGTGGCCCCACTGTTCGTTTGCTGTGTCAGCTGCTCAACAGTGGCACGCCGATTGGTCTTGGCCAGGCGTCGTAACCGACGCTCGCCTCTAGGATCGATGGCCCGTGGGGCCCCACAGTTACCTCTTCGGTTGCTCGAAACTGTCTGGTTCGTCCAGTCGCGGTACACCTTCACAACGGCAGCCCTACAGCAGTTCGCAAAGGTGGCCATTTCTGAAATGCTGCCCCCCTTGGCCCGATAGCCAACGATCATCCCCTTTTAGAGGTCAGACAGGTCACTTGCTCTGCCCGTGACGGCGACAATTGCTGTGTTAACGGATGCTATTACACGTCTGCTGTTGTCAGCTTTTAATGATTTTTCATCTGCATACCATGGGACGTTCCAACATGTTCGAGGAGAGGTGGCCATATTAATGTGTTCCGACCCTGTATATTAGAATGTTATTGCTGTTCATAGCCTTTACTCTTTTAGCCAAATGCCTCTTTGGTGTCTGAGTAGTTCCAAGAATTTTGCCATACTTTCATTACTCTCATTTACAACACCTACTTATTTGCAGAAATATCTGGGATGCTTTCCTTAGGCACAGATTCCAAACAGAGATAGAATCTAAGGCCTAATATAAGCTAGGAAGATTTATCTAATAAAATGGCCATTCAGAATATTTTAAGGTGATTAGGGAAGAAACAGTTTTTTGTAATTAGTGCTGTATTACATATTTTATGAAAATTATTTTATATTTTGTAAGAATATTAAAGAACAAAAATTTTCAATAGTTCTTATCCGTTATACAGTGTAATTTTTAAAGAATGCCTATTATTGTTGACAGATGAAGCTGTAAAGAGAAGAAAACATTAAATCGATGCTATTATCTTAGGAAACAATTTTGAAAGATCACTAACTTTTAACCATTAATTTTCCAAGTTATTTATTCCCAGACGGCTAGCTATAAAATTAAATTTCTGGTCATAAATATTTAACATCCGTTTTTGGCAGTTTTCTTCTTTAGAAGTGTCTTGTAATAAATTACCCAGACACTTTAAATATTGTTTCTTTTTTTCTCCATTTATTTCTATTTAGATTATTTATAGACACTATTCTTGAAAGCTTAATGGAAAACGAGCATTTTTGATTTCTAAAGAAAAAAATTCTAAAAATTGAAGAATTTTTTTTTTTATGAAATTGTATAGAAGTGCCAAGCATTTTATTTGAGAAAGAGCTAATTTAAAATTTAGAGTTTTGCAACACGAGTGAAACACAAAACGAGGATTCTTCTCAATTGTTTAAAAATTACCTCATAGGACTTTGTACCATTTAAAAATTAAAACTTACCCATGACTATCTCCTCTATAGTAAGCATTAAGAAATGGAAAAATATTGATATAGTCATTTGCAAAATTACCATTTATATATATGGAGAGAAATATCTAAATAAAAAAGCAACACTATAAGATAGGTTTAACCCTTTCGGACCTGTTCTCCTCGTTTGAGAACAATACTTTTAGCATTTATTTGTACGGCTAAAACTGCTTGGCTTTCATTGGACAAACGAGAACTTCGTCTGCTGTTGGCTATAAGTCAGAAACAGTGCTCCATTCCTTGGTTAATTCGAAAAAAATTATTAAAGTTTTGGCTGATGACGGTATTTCTGATAATTAGGAAATACTCAGATCCGAAAGGGTTAAAGCGATTTGGATAATGTTCTTACTCGTCGTCCGAAGGGACAGGCAGTTCCTTGTCGAAGCCTTCTTTGCCCAGTAGCCAAAATGTCATGGCTTTACCTTTACCCTAAATCCCAAAACATGAAAACAAAGAAGATTAGAAATAATCTTCAAAATTTCAAATCTGATAATTTTCTGACAAAAGAATTTCTACTGTTCTTTGGCTCACTGTGCGATACCTTTAAAACACGGGATCATAACCTTCTTTGCTCATACCTCCCCCTCTTTCACCATAATTCAACCTATCATTCCACCCTGTTCTACAATTTTACAGATTTTACATACTTACTTTTATCTTTACCCTAAATCCTCTAAAATTCCTCCTGTTTGAGAACCCTTCCTTTAAAGACAGAAACTAGATTAGGCTAAACCACTTTCCTGCACTGGAAGATGTAAGAAGAAAAAACAATTTGAGGCAATAGTAAAGATGATGTTGCTGAGTATGTTAAATTACAGGATCAAATGACGAGATATTCATTTACCACGAGTGTCATGCAAGTATAAGCAAATCCATATTGTTCGAAATTATGTTTCGGTGTAATTTCAGTGTCTATAATAGTAAACCTTTAACGATATCCATGTTTAAAGAGTCTCACTTTCGGAATATGCTGGCCATGCAGTATTTTGGTGATTGTGCTTCAACTAGAAATATCTTATTCAGGCTAGTTAACATCATTCGAGTACTGATTCACAAAACATGTCGCTTACTAATTCGTTTAAGAGATTTACCAGTGACATAACGTTTTATAATGTTGAGACATGGCTCATATTACATGGAGCATATTAAGGTATGTTAAGAAATTATAACACTACTGAATGGTGCTGTTTAAGAGTAACAATGTCTACACCAAGAGTGCTTGTTGTTGATCAAAATTTGTACATAGTCGTTGGCAGTGACTACCTTTCAAAGTGAGGGTGGGGTCTGTAGAATTCCAAGATATGCTGCCAAAACCATGACTGTGGCTTCACCATGCCTTGTCACTGTTACAAGATATTGATCGTCAGACGTAAACACGCCCATGTGAAACTCGATTCATCGGATCAATTCATCGAATATTACCGTGTTTTCGCGTCAATAACCTGCGAGAGAGAAAAACTCGCACCCTTGTATTCCCCGTAAAATTAGCATATAATATACATCACAATACTTTAAGTATACAGTATATACAATGTACAGTTCATTATACAGTACTTTAATTCACTTTTTATTTGAATTTCCCGTTACCAAAAACTAATACGAAAGTAACTTCTCAAAAAGATGTGAACTTCAAAGCTCTGGATTACTAGTCTCTTGGGCTCCCTCTGGTGCCAAGTCTGCTTAGTATATTCTATCATGGCTGCTAGAGCGGTCGGGAAAGTTCAGAATCCGCCACCATTGTAAAAAAAAAAAAAAAAATTAATCCCTCCCCCCAACTTCGGGATGTAAAAAAACTGTATACCCCGCGGGTTATTGACGCGAAAATACGCTATAGTCTTCCATTGCCGGTTTATAGGTGTTACGTCATTCTTTCCTCTTTTGAGCAAAAGGTCCAAAGTGGTTTGGCAATTGTGTTCGCACGTGAATATTTTGCCTATGGGCATCCTTCTTCACAGTGTTTATGGGCACGGACTTTGGAAGACAAATTGAGTTGTTTTCTTATTCTTGGACACAATCCTTCTCGGTGTCCTTTTGTCTCTTTCAATCTTTTAACGCTTATGCTTATCAGACAACGTTTTCTCTCAAACTATACTCTCTATGACTATTCGTCAAGACCATTGATACTGTACTCGTGACCCCGCAAGTAAATTGAAATTTCAATCAGAGAGACAAAGTGAAGAAAATAAATTATTATTCCTCAGAATATTTTCACATGAGTCTCTTATGTGTAGTTTAATTTTTATTTAGAAAATTTATTATCTTTAGACTGAATTCCTGTTGCCTTATATTCTAATGCTAATTTCAAAATTTCCATTAAAAAAATATCACAATGTCATCGTCGTCATAGTTATTATCCCGCACTTCTTTAGCATTCACGGTGAATGGTTGCGCGAGTGCGTTTCTCGGGGGAAGAAGGAAAGAAAAGCGGCATCAGCAGCCGCTTATCCAGTGTTTTAAGAATGCGATCGATACGCAAGAGAAATTGGATCAAATTTAAAAGAAAAAGAGGAAGAAAAAAAACAAAAAAACAATAACCTTGAGCTCCGTTTCTCCTCTGTACTGGAGCCTGTATCCCCCCGCCTCATCCAATTTGGCTTTAGTCGTTTCACTGATGTGTATTCGGAAAGCTGGAATAGGAAGGAGAATAAAATAAATATTCAAAAAGTGGTCTAAATTCGAAAAGCATTAATTTGCAGAAAGAGTAAAAGGGCGTTTCGCTTTCGATTACCCTGGCCCGTCGATTCCATTCTTGAGGCGGTGTTGACGGTGTCTCCGAATAGACAGTACCGTGGCATCGTAAGACCCACCACCCCTGCACAGCATGGTCCTAGTTACAAAGAAAAAAAATGTTAAGTCTGAAAATATGTTCCACTCGTTATGACGAAGTTCTCTACAAGGAATTTTTGGTAAATATATGATTTAAATTTAGTAAAGTATTCTCTTTATTTCTTCACGAAATTGTTACTATTTAGTGAAAGAATGATGGTGATATCGGAAAGTAACATAAATTATTAGTAAAATTTGACGGCGTTCATTAGAATCAGCATTTTGTTGCTGTGGAAAATTTTAATAGCCTTTGCATAACAACCGTTTAGATGTTATAAGGTAATAAGGTTATGGATTGAACAGGTCAGCATACAGAGTATTGTATTGATGTAGAATACACTTATTTGATTTAGTTGGTTAGCTCTATTACATAGATGGAATGTTGGAATAATTGAACAAGTGGACTAATTTTATTTGTTGTGCAGGTAAACGTATGCATATGTGAAATGAGTTTTCCATGCTCGTAGCCAACACCAGCAAGGCTCAAGAGACGCATCAATTTGAACATTTGTTGCCGTAATGCTTTTCCTATCTGAAACAAACGCTGTAATAACGTTATATTATACTAATTTTCAGAGTTTTAGCATCATCTAAAACCCTATTAATGACGGTACAGATATATGTAATACTAGAAGAGGTACCCGGCGTTGCCCGGGATAATTACACTTGCACAAACTTTTCCTTTCATTGTTAGTCATGAGATATTGATTGTTGATCCCTGCCTTGTGTTGGTGCATTGCGTGTTGATACCTATTGTTGCACAAACTTTGCCTTGCATTGTTGGTCATGAGATATTTCTCATTAATATGCCCTGCCATAACCATGAATATCGATTTTTTGTCGATAATTATTATTTTTCCGAAATCTGAGGTAGACAATGACCTTCCTCATGCTTTGAAGGTCATGTAAGCGAAATTTCATCAAGATCGGAATAAAACTGTAGATTTGTATAAAAAACGTACAGACAGACCCACAAACATCCTTCTTTATATATATAGATAGAAGATGCATGTCACATGCCATAACTTTTGAATGGATTGACCTAGAGGCTTGATATTTTCTTCACACGTAGGCCCTATACAGAGGACGGAGAGAAAAATATAGCGATTCTTCTAGGGTGGACCAAAACATATGTTTTTGTGGTTTCCCCAACTGACTTCCTTACATGTCTATGAAGTTTTGATTGCGTTTTAGCAACTTGTGACGTCAGAGTTTGACGGTTTGACGTCAGAATTTAAAGAATAGTGAATTTGAAGTATAGCGAATCATACCGCTACTGCTCGTAACATTTTGATGCCATAACTTTTAAAGGATTGGCCTAGAGGCTTGAAATTTTGTACACACGTAGGCCCTATACAGAGGATGGTGCGAAAAATATAGCGACTCTTCTTGGGTGGCCCGGGGCCCCTCAGGGGCCACTTGTATGAATTTCATGGTTCCTGTTTTATCTTTTGAACAAAGAGGGCAAAAATCCTGAAATTTCGGAAATTTGTAATGCGGTTCTAAAAAAACAAAACCATTATACCAGAAAAATTATAAGCCTCTAGGGCCCCGCCGGAAGTTCCGAGGCCCCATATACAATTGAAGCTATAACATATGAATGGAACGACCTAGGAACCTGAAATTTTGTATATGTGGTACTAAAAAAAATAGCAAATATACAAGAAATGTGATGTAGGCCTATGGGGCCCGCCAGAAGACCCCGAAGCCTCAAATACAAATCAAATTATAACTTTTGAACGGAAAGGTTTAGAAACCTGAAATTTTGTATATTTTTAGTTTGGTACTAAAAGCCAATAGAGAAGGAAGCTGATATAAGCCTCTAGAACCCCGCCAGGGGCCTCGAGGCACCAAATACAATTGAAGCTATAACATTTGAACGGAAAGGCCTAGGAACCTGAAATTTTGTATATTCATTGGGTGGTACTAAAAAAATATTGCAAATATACAAAAAAAAAAATTATACAGGCCCCAGCAGAGCCCCGGAGGCCCCAAGCACAAGCAAAGCTACAACTTTTAAACGGAAAGGTCTAGAAATCTGAAATTTTGTTTACTTATAGAAAATTACTTAAAAATTTAGGTAATATACGAGGTCTGTTCAAAAAATACGTAGACTGACGTCATAAAACAAAATATACTTTATTCAGAAGTTACACCTCTGGGTCCCCTCCAAAGTACTCTCCTCCCCGACGCACACACTTATCCCAATGGTGTTTCCACTTTTGGAAACAGTCCTGGAACGCTTCTTTTGTGATGTCCTTCAGCGCCTTCGTCGCATTTGCCTTTATGTCGGGAATCGTCTCAAATCTCCTTCCTTTCAAAGGTCTTTTGAGTTTGGGAAACAAGAAGAAGTCACAAGGAGCGAGGTCAGGTGAGTAGGGTGGGTGAGGAAGAACAGTGATCGAGTGTTTGGCCAAAAACTCTCAAGTTCTGAGGGCTGAATGGGCTGGAACGTTGTCGTGATGAAACAACCAGTCACCTCTCGTCCACATTTCTGGCCTTTTCCACTCGTCCAGTGGCAGTTTTTCCGAGTTTAACACAAAATTTCACAGCAACTCTTTGCTCGTTCAAGTCACTCATTCTAAAAATCCGCCAAACGAAAAAAAACACACTTCACAAACAACCGCGTAGCTAATCAACCAATACTGATATTTGCAATCAAAAAACTGCCTTGTAATCAGCGGATCTGTCAGAAGATGGCGACACCAAGCGATTTTGATTGGGACCAACAGGGCCCGCGCAATTCAAACAGTCTACGTATTTTTTGAACAGACCTCGTACACTAAAATGATGCTCTTGGGTCTCGAGATACAAGATATAAGGCTCTTGGGTCTTGACAGGGGCCCTGAGCCCCCAGTCACAAATCAAACTATAACTTTTGAACCGAAATTCCAGAAATCTGAATTCTTGCATATTTATGGTGTGCTACTTAACATTTTAGCTCTTATACACTAAATTTTATATAGTCCTCTGGGGCCCTGGCAAGGGCCCTAAATACAAACAGAGCTATAATGTTTGAACGAAAAGGCTTAGAAATCTGAAAATTTGTATACTTATAGTAGTTTATTAAAAAATTTAGCTAATATGCACGAAAAACTGGTATAAGGCTCATGGGTCTCCACAGGAGCCCTGAAGCCCAAATCACAAATAAGCTCTAACATTTGAATAATAAAAAGGCCTAAATACTTGAAGTTTTATATTTTTACAGTGCGTTACTTAAAAATTATAGACAATATACAAGGAGACTGGTATAGGCCTCGGGGCCCCTGGCGGCCTCAAATACAATTGAGGCTATAAAATATGAACGGAAAGGCCTACGGTCCTGAAATTTTGCCTGTTCTCAGATGCTTCCCGGCGAATTCTCCATCGTCCATCCACTCTGTTCACCAGAAATCGCGACTCGTCAGAGAAAGCAACCCTTTGCCACTCGGCCGAGGTCCAATGTCGATAGTCCATTGCGAATTGGAGGCGTTTTCGGCGATGCACAGGTGTCAACATGGTGCTGTTATAATACGCCTGCTCCGGAGCCCCAACTTCAAGAGGGATCGTTGCACTGTCTTGATGCTGACACGCCTAGTGGCCCCACTGTTCATTTGCTGTGTCAGTTGCTCAACAGTGGCACGCCGATTGCTCTTGGCCAGGCGTCGTAACCGACGCTCGCCTCTAGGATCGATGGCCCGTGGGGCCCCAAAGTTACCTCTTCGGATGCTCGAAACGGTCTGGTTCGTCCAGTCTTGGTACACCTTCACAACTGCAACCCTAGAGCAGTTCACAAAGGTGGGCGTTTCTGAAATGCTGCCCCCCTTGGCCCGATAGCCAATGATCATCCCCTTTTGGAGGTCCTACAGGTCACTTGCTCTGCCCATGACGGCGGCAATTGCTGTGTTAACGGATGCTACTACACGCCTGCTGTTGTCAGCTTTTAATGATATGCAATGATTTTTCATCTGCATACCATGGAACGTTCTAACATGTTCGAGGAGAGGTGGTCATATTAATGTGTCCCGACCCTGTAATAGCTGAGGTAATGGTAATATCAAGCGATGAGGAGAAAAGCATGATTGTTAAATACGAATTAGAATTTACTGACTCGAAAATTTTTAATGGTACTAATTGTGCAATGTACCGAATCCTACCTGTATGGACTCCAATGCGCAGCTTGAGAGGTGTGCTGGGCATATGACGAATTTGGAAGCGCGCGCTCTGATGGAGCAGGTCAAGAGCCATGGAGGCTACCTGACACGCATGGTCTTCTATACGTACTGGCAAACCTCCAACTACCATGTAAGCGTCGCCTATTGTCTCAACCTGTTCAAAAAGGAATTAGAAAACTGTTTTAGTGAAAGATCTGGTCTACATTGTACATTTCCAAATGAAGTTTGGTTACCTTGTATACGTCGTAAGCGTTTATGGTAGCATCGAAACAGGTGTAGAGATCGTTGAGCAGGTCGACAATTTCCATGGGCGTGCTGTAAGCAGAGATCGTCGTAAAGCCGACGATGTCGCTGAAATAGATGGTCACTTCTTCGTACGCTTCCGGTTCCACGGGCATTCCTAGCATCAGCTTTTCTGCTACTGTACTGCAAACACGAGAGTATATGCAAAGTATTTATTAAACTGAAAAGGACTTACTTAAGGATCTCTGCTAATATGGACTTTAATGCTTCGTTATTACCTGGGAAGCATTCGATGCAAAAGTTGTTCCGTCTTCTTTTTCTCTTCAGCCAACTGCTCTGTTCTCTCTCTGATCAGTTCTTCTAAATTATTCGAATATTTCTCAAGCATTTGGAACATGGTGTCAACAATGTTGACTTTTCTAGAACACAGGACAAGAAGCGAATATTAAGAATATTATTTTTAAAGTAAACAAGAATTATTTGGAATATATCTTAACTCACTTTCCCTGATTAAGTTTCTTAAAGTGTTCGTTAATGGCATTGAAGTCCGGTCTCATGTCCGGCACTTCAGCCCAACATTGGCGCATAATGTTGATTGCTTCCGGTGGTGCCGCTTGCTTCGACACCGATGGCCGGATCATCGGTGGAGGTCGTTTCACTTTCTCGATTATTTCTATGTTTTGGAAGAGGCCGTTTAACCTTGATTAACTGAAAAATTAGTTTTTCAATGCCTACCACTAGATTCTAAACACTCACCTTCGGGAGTAAGCGATAGCATGCAGTAAGGGGTGCCTCGTACCACTACTTCTTGTATAATGATGCCAAACGCGTATACGTCCCCCATTTGAGTGCCGCGCCACATGGCGGTCTCATCGCGCAGCAGCTCCGGCGCCGTCCACAGGAGATCTACAATAAATATACCAAAAAAGTTAATAACCAGTAACAAATATTCGACATAATAGAGGTGTTGATGACGCTTTTTGTGGTACATTTCTTTCTCAAGCTCTGCTTGTTCAATTTGCATTGTGATGTAGGATTATTATCCATAAAAGTGAATCACCGAGAGATTTCAGCCGAACCCGGTTAATACGAACTATAGCTTAATACGTTTTTTGCTCCGCTCTCGACTCCGTGACTTCATTTCTCATATATAAAATTGCTCTATGCGACATTGAAAATGCAACACCATGAACGAATGGACAGAGAAGCATGCAAATTGCAGAGTTGACCCAGCTCACCAAGATATGAAAATGAAGAGAATTGCGCAGCATGCAGACTTGGATGTACACGGAATGGACATCCATCCCTCAAGACACAATCCGCACGCTTACAGTGGTGGACAAAAGTTTGGGCTAAGTGTGTTTTCTAAGAAAACAATTATTTAGAGATTTTATTGTTATGAGACCTTTTTACTTACTATTGAATATATCAAAATTGACAAATGAATAATTGATCTTTTGATTTGTTTTTAAGTTACATCCAAATAGTGCAAATTATACTGGTCAAAAGTTTGGGGTAACAGGTAAATAATCATCAAGATATCAAAAGTAAAGGAAATTAATATGAAATCTGACCGCTATTTGACTTTAGAACTTGAAGAAGACGATTTGTCATTGATGAAAATAACTTCTTGATGGTGTTTGGTGCTATTTTAACAGCGGAGGCCTCAATTGCATTGATTAGCTGCATGCGAGTTGAATACTGTTTGTCAGCATAAATATCCTGGCTCATAAGATGCCAAACATTTTCTATAATGTTGAGGTCGGGACTCCTTGCCGGCCAGTCTAGTGTACGAACTTTGTTAGTGGAAAATCATTCAGTAAAAATTCGCGCTGAGTGGATAGATGCATTGACTTGCTACCACACCCATTGTTTTTGTGTGTAGTGTCTCTTGCAGAAAAGAATGGATGTGCTTTGAAGGTCTTCTAAGTATTGATTGCCGTATATCTGCCCTCAATTACTTTTATCTTCAGGTGATCCGTGTTTGAAATGGCACCTAATGGCATCACATCTCCTCCTCCCATTTGGTGCTTATTTCTGACCAGAGCAATTGGTTTTTGGCCTTGTTTTTTAACATAACTGCACATGTTATCAGGTCCATCCATGGAAAAATCGTTTTTCATCAGAAAATACCACCAACCCAAAATCAGTCTTCTCATGATGTGTTTCTGAGCAAATTGAAGTCTTGCTATTTTATTTTTTGGTGTTAATGGCAGTGATTTTTCAGTAGCTTCATAGTGAAAGTTCTCACGCTGCAATTCACGCCTTATGGTTCTGGTTGAAGCCTTCAAATCAAGATTTACTTCGATGCGCATACTGTTTACAATGTGGCCAGCTGCAATTTCTCTTCTCTCATGGCATTTTATGCTAGTTTTTGTCCGTCTTGTAAGTGCAGATGGGTTTCCCATCTTCTTTCCTGTCTTCCTGTTTTCATTTTTAATTGCCCTGATTACTGTATTGTAGCCAACATGAGCAATTTCAGCTTCTCGCTTGAAGTTCTTGTGTTGAACATACAATGCATGAATTTCCTTCGTTTCTCATCAGAAATCATCTTAAGACACTTCTTCACATTGCAAAAAATCAATGGACAAATATTCATGCACTTTACTGTAAAAAATATCAGTTATTTACCTGTTACCCCAAACTTTTGACCAGATCAGTTTGCATACTTTGCATGTACAGGCATTGGACATTGAAACTGAAACACCTGGTAGAAATCCAAAATCTTTATTTAATAAGGTGTTGGGGCACCGTGGGCAGCCAGCACAGCAGTAACACGTCTTGGGAAGGATCGGTAGAGGTCCTGCACAGTTTGCACCCCAGACCATTACTGATCCACCCATTACTGATCCACCTCCGTGTTTGACTGTGGGTGCCAAGCAGTCTGGGTTGTAGGCATCAGAGGGGCTCCTCCAGACGAATACCCTCCCTGTTGTTTGGAAGACAGTGTAGCTGGACTCGTCCGAGAATATGACGCGTTTGAGGTCATCCAACGTCCAGGTTTTATGCGTCCGGCACCACTGAACCCGCTTGGAGTCATTTGTACTACTGATGAAAGTCTTCGGTATAGCAACCCTGCCATGGATGTTGGATTTATGCAGGTAACGACGGATTGTCTTCGTGCACACAGGTTCCTGGAGGTGTGTATTCATTTCTGCGGTGATTTCTGCTGCGGTGGTTTTCCGCTTTCGTGCAACAATCCTGGTCAATGTCCTGACGCCTCTTTCCGACAACTTCCGTTTTCCCCTGCAGTATCTCCTCCTGGACGTGGTTCGTCCTTCCTGTTCATATGCACACATCACCCTGGATACTGTAGCACGTGAGACATCACAAAGTGTGGCAGTTTTGGACACAGATGCACCTGCTAGACGCGCCCCAACAATCTGCCCTCTTTTGAAGTCGGATATGTCTCCCATTATAGCGCTCTGCACAGACAATTTGAAGCTTACTATCGAACTTTTCTACTGGAGTGACTACCAAGACCTCTGACACGTGATTCATTGATATGCATACGATTAATTACCTAGCAGAAGGTTCTATTCAGCCCTGGGGGTATCCAGTGCTATTTGCGAAGGTGTTTCAGTTTCAATGTCCAATACCTGTAACTTAAAAACAAATTAAAAGATCAATTTTTCAATTGTCAATTTTGATATATTCAATAGTAACTTAAAAGGTGCCATAACAATAAAATCTCTAAATAATTGTTTTCTTAGAAAACACACCTACCCCAAACTTTTGTCCACCAGTGTATTGACTCTGTACCTGGACGTATCGCTGCCTGTATCGCCTCCCACGGTGGTCCTACGACCTACTGATCACATGATGTTGTCGCTCAGTGTTTAGATGTATCATGCAATAAACATCACTGCTATCTCTTTCTGTTTGCTGATTTTTATCACTGTCTATGCACGGTTCATGATGTTGCATTTTTAATGTCACATAGTGTATATATAAGTTCCAAGGGTGATTCTTTGGACAGTTCGTTGGAGAAAACTACTGCATCTCTAAACTACATTTTGGTCTTAAATGAAAGATCTTAGTCTGTAGAATTGTGAAAGTTAGTTTTTGTGTCATAATTACTATGAATTAGCGGTAATTTACAATTAAAAATTGCTTTAAGCGCATGTAGTGATGTAATCAAATCTGTCTTTACGTACATCCGCAAAAATTGGCTTCCGTGCAAGGTTCTTTGTTTTTAAGCTGCTTTATTATTCTATTTGTTGCTCTCACGATTATGTACTTCTTTATTTTTTAATTAAAGAGATGGAGATTAAGGCAACGTACTCCCCATCATCTTGGAAATACTATCCCAGCTATATTACGTCTTGGAAATACAGTAGTATTACGGCCGCGCAATATGAAACGGTAGCTTAAGGCCACGTTCAGAGTGAGAGCTTCCGAGACGCGGACCAAATAAGTTCAGTAATGTCATTCGGCTTTTCAGTCTTGAATATTTTGTCGGCGTCTTGGATGTAGAATAAACAAGCTCTTTCGCTTTTCCGAAAGCTACTGCGCGTGCAATTCACAGGTAATTTGACTCTTTGTATTTACGGAGCATGACATTTATATTTACATATTGTCCTGTCAATGTAGCAAATCTTTATTAGAAGCTAAGGAGGTTTCACTTTGACTTACCTAGATTAAATGGGATTCAAGCGTTCACATACACTGATGGTACACTACGCGACAAATCTTTAAACGAGTTTGAATTTCATTCATAACTTTTTTTAATTCCGACAAAATCTTGTCAAAATTGTTACAGATGTTTAAAAAAGTATAAGAAATGTTCATCAACTCTCAAACCACACAAAAAATAATCTGTTATAGTAGAGTAAATTTCGGCGACAAAAATTTAAACACTTGTCAAAATTATACAAAAAACAAATTGCAATTACAAATTTTAATAATGAGTTGATTTTCCATTTATTTTAATCACTTCAAAAATACGATCAGGCATGCTTTGAATTAGTTTTTTCAATGTTAGCACTGGAATATTGTTCTATTCGAGACGAATTGCACTCTGTAGTTCTTTAATGGATGAAAACTGCTTTCCATTTTGGTAAACAGATCGTGACAAAAGTCCCCAGCCATTTTCTAACGGGTTTAAATCGGGTGACCTTGGTAGATGTTCTAATAAAGGGTTTTTTTTCTTGTCAAACCGTTCCATTACTGTGCGAGCTTTGTGGACTGATGCGTTGTCTTGCATGAAAATTCACTTGACACCTCCAATCTTCTTTCCCACTGCTTGTAAAACAGATGCCAACATGTCCCTATACTTTTGGACAGTCATATTGCCGTTGATAAAAATAATCTGTTTTTCCTTTTGATCTGATGCCTCCCCAAACCATGGTGGATCCTCCACCCATTTGCCTTTTTGACAAAATTTTTGGTTGGGTTCTTAAATCGTGAAAATAATACAAAAACCCATCAAGTCCATCTAGTGTAAATCGTTTCTCATTGCTAAAGATTACAGACTTCCATTCTTTTTGCCAGTGCATATGTTTTTTTGCATAAGTGAGACGGATTAATGTGTGGATGTGAGAAGGCGGCGGTTTTGTCAGAACTTTTGATCCTAAAATTATGAAGCATGAGCACAAGTTAATAAATTCACTTGAAGGTCTATTTTTTTTTCCCTTTTGGCATGGGGGGGGGGAGGCCACTAAACATTTTTAATTGGCGTTTGAGATATGGAGCAGATTTCAAAGTTCGTTGCATAGTTCTTGTAGAACATTTTAAATTAAGTTCAATCTTCAGCATGCACTAGACCGGTTTGCAGCCAAATGTGAAGAAGCTGGGATGAAGATCAGTGTGGCTAAAACCGAGGTTCTGGTCCTTTCAAGGCAGCCTGCTCAGTGCGCTCTCCATGTTAGGGGAGCCTCATTGAGACAGGTGGAGAAATTCAATTATCTCGGGATTGCATTCACGAGTGATGGACGGCAGGAGAAAGAATTGGATGCTCGGATCGGTGCAGGAAGCTGTGTCAGACGAGAACTGTGGCGATCCGTGGTAACGAAACGCGAGCTGGGTAACAAAGCCAAGCTCTCAGTCTTCAAATCTATCTTTGTCCCCATTCTCACCTATGGTCATGAGGCTTGGGTAATGACCGAAAGAGTGCGATCACGGGTACAAGCGGCCGAAATGAGTTTTCTATGATGTGTGGCAGGTGTTACCCTATTAGATAGGGTGTTGAGCCGCTACTTCTCCGCATTGAGAGATCTCAGTTGCGCTGGTATGGCCACGTGATACGGATGCCGCAAACTAGTCTTCCTAGGCAGTTGTTATTTTCCAAGCCGGTGGGTAAGAGACCAAGGGGTCGGCCTAGAACCAGGTGGCTAGACTACATGGAGAATCTGGGTTCGAGTCGCTTGGATATTACCAGGAAGGACATGCGCCTGATGGCGGAAGATCGCGATCGCTGGAGATCCTCCATAGGGCTGCTGCCCCCGCGACCCTAACGGATAAGCGGGTTTGAAAAGTAAGTAAGTAAGTAAGTCTTGATGGCTTTGGCAGTGAGAATTTGGTTACGAGCTCGGGCAATCATGCGTTGTTGCTCTCGGTTAGTAAGAGCATTTGGGCGACCA
Organism: Rhysida immarginata; assembly: GCA_023313115.1. Taxonomy (NCBI): domain Eukaryota; kingdom Metazoa; phylum Arthropoda; class Chilopoda; order Scolopendromorpha; family Scolopendridae; genus Rhysida; species Rhysida immarginata. Next base: position 342,583 of record JAHWFO010033718.1, read on the forward strand.
CCCGGATTTTTTAGACCATATTGCGATTATTTTAAGATGTTTTTCTTTACAGCAGTTGCACTTCTACCAATTTCTTTTGCTACTTTTGTGTAATTTTTAAACTTTTTCCATAAAATGTCAATTTTGCCCTGCTCCTTCTCAGTTAAACGTTTTGCGGCCCCCATGATGATTGATTACTTTAATTTTATTTGTAAATTACCTTTCCTAATCCCCTTACATAGTTATGAAACAATTTAAAGATTTGCATATTAAAAGCACAATTATTTGCACAATTCGTTTAAAGTTTTGTCGCTGAAATTTGTTCTACTATAACAGATTATTTTTTTGTGTGGTTTGAGAGTTGATGAATATTGTTTAAATTAAAGTTATTTCTTATACTTTTTTAAACATCTGTTACAATTTTGACAAGATTTTGTCGGAATTAAAAAAAGTTATGAATGAAATTCAAACTCGTTTAAAGATTTGTCGCGTAGTGTAGTTTTCTGTGGGGAGGATTTAGAGAAAAAAAATTGAGATTGACCACTTGACTAACCTTTGGCGCTTCGCTTCATTGACGAAAGGTTCTGAGGTTCCAGTAAACTTCTCAGACCATAATCGGTGATCTTTAGGACCCAGCGGGAATCGATGACGCAGTTGCGTGACGTCAGCGACCCGTGCACTCGCACCGCACTCGAATGCAAATACTTCATCCCCTAAAGAATAAAAGTTTGAGGTTTTGAAATATTTGTTTTTGATTTAAGAGTTCGCTTTCTGATAACTGATTAAATCTCCTTACCCGCACAAGGTCGGTAAGCAGTGACAGTTTGAATGCCCAGTCGAGCTTGATGTCTTCACTAGCAATTATGTCCTTTTAGATAAAAATATCGTTTTAAGTTATACAAGCAACCAAAAAGTATATCTGAATATAACGCTTAATGGATATTTATGCTATTCACACAACCAAACAATAACGGAAGGGACAGTACATAGGTACACAAAAGTAATTTTTATTTCAGTTAATATCTTCTTGGGTCTCTGCGTGTTGATATGATGCCAGCCATCCTTCTGGGCATACATTCAATAAAGTTCCAATAAATATATCTTCCGGTATTTTGGTCCATTCACCAATTACTTTCGGGCATACCGCTCTGGCCTTCACTCGACGCTCCCACTTGTTCCATAAATCTTCGATTGGATTAAGGAAATCGAAACGGGAGCACGTGATCGTCAAGGATATCCCGGTAGCATATGTGTAGAACATATATGGTCTAGGCAACAGGGGGTTGAGCTAAACCATCTCGGTAACTTTCACCTGTGAGGGACGATGTTACACGTACGATTGGTTCAGTCTACGAAAACAGTCCCCAGACAAGAATGCCACTTCCACCAGCTTGAAGAGTACTACGCAACGTTTTTCCACATGTCTGGGGTCCAGTGACGACTTTTCCGTGCCCATGGTACTCGTTGCGTCTATGATAGGAGTACCTCATTGCTAGGAGTACCCGATGGTGCGCACTATCGTTAAATTGCCAAGTGATCTGTGGCCTGTCTATCCGCCATTACGATGCGAGCTAGCCGACGAGGAACACGCCCATCCACACGTTGTTGGCCCTTGTTGGGATGGTTTACCAGCCATCGACGTACTCGCGATACTTACCATGACATAATGGCTCGTGAAAATCCCAAAAGGCATTCGCGCCTCGACAATTTGCCCACGATCCAATGGGCTTAGATCTTTCGTTTTACCCATACTGCGTTTCCGTTGTCAGCGCCACGTTTGCATAATGCCAGTTGCCTCTAATTCAATTGCACAGCGCAGAAAGCAACTGGCTATCCAAAATGTCCTTGTAGGCTTCAGAGGTCAAATTGCCTTCAACCACATAGAAAGGATCTCCGCACTGTTGGAACGGTTCTGTCAAGAAAAAGGCGCTCTCCTAGCAATCGCCATATCCAGACACGCCCATGTGATTGGAACAGAGTGTAGTATGATTCGTCACTCCACAAAATGTTTTCCCACTCTTTGACAGTCCAATGTCAGCGTTTCAATCACTACTGGAATCTGACAGTCTTGTTGTTTGGCGAGATGTTTGACTTATGTGCGACATTGAATGCCGAATGCATGCAAAGTGTTTTAATACACACTGACTCTTTTTGCATTTTGGAACTACTTTGTGGCGTATTTTATATTGTTGTAGAAAAACTGGTATCATTACTTTTTCTTTGTTGTAAGAAGTTGGTGTTTTGCTTTATTACGACAGAGACAGTCAAGAATTGACTGTCGGGCACGAGACGAAGTTGGAGGGGGGGGGGAGAAAGTTTATTTCCCCTTCGGAGGGATAGAGATGGGTAAAATTTAACGGGAAGAAAGTTCTTATGAGAAACCGTGAAAGGACGGTTTCCTTAATGAAATGGGAATGAAAGAGGTGTGCTTCTTAAGCAATTGACGGACGATTATAGGATTGAATGTTTTATGTCAACTTCATGGAGAATTGGATGTCGCGTCGACATTTTGAAACTTGACAATAACAGTTCTTGAAGTTGGATTCTGATTATCAAACGCAGTCGTCTGATCATCGAACGTCAAGGTACTATTGGTTTATTGTATATTGGTATAGTACATTGAGTTCATTGCTTACTGACCTTGATATTGCTGTCAGTGAGTTTTGGGGATCCTCCGACGTTGGGCGTGCGTGTTCTGATACCTTTGGTGTTCCATTTCTTCACGATATTAGCATAGCTAAATGAGGCCGTGATAATTTCACAAATGGACATGTCAGTAATGTGACATTCGATTATTACTCTTCTCTCAAAGCCCTAAGTTCCCGTCATTTAGTAATTCTCCACCTACGAGCAAGTTACCACTTCAACAGATCTTGAGCATGGGTTCCAACGTGCAAGTCAGATTTAGTGTAAATTAAGTCGTGTCCGTTCCATCATTGTAGGATAGTGTAGACAATATCCTTCACTTAACATTAAAGAACCAAAAATCGAAAAGATTTTGAAGTCTGAACACACGGATTTGTCGATAAAGCTTGAACATGATTCACCCTGAACGTGTGTAAAATGATCATTATCAATAATTATAGAGTGAACAAGGTATAAGGATTTGATCAGGTTATGTTTCGTTCACACTAAATTTCTTAAGGTATAATGCCCGCCCGTACAGAGCATGACTGGGGGATGCTTACAGCGAATAGCTCTGGCCTGCATTCTCTCTTGATTTTGATTTTATCGAACATCCGTGGGATGCTGGCGGCAGAGCAGTAGTAGTTAGCCAACCTACTAACATGACAAGAACTGTCCTTAGCTCTTCTACACCGAGTGAGCATTTTATTATGACCACCCTCTCAGTATCTCGTTGAGCCACCTTTTGCCTTTAATACTGCGGTGATTCTTCGTGGCATTGATTCTACGAGATGTTGGAAGGTGGTGGGAGGAATCTGATACCATGCCTGATGGATAGCACTGTCTAGTTGTGGTAGATTGGACGGTGGTGGATCCAGCCGTCTGATGGTTCGTTCGACTTCGTCCCACAAATGCTCAATTGGAATGAGATCTGAGGATTGTGAGGGCCACCGAAGTAAGGTAAAGTCCCCCTCATGTTCCTGGAACCACTCCTGCACGATACGAGCTCTGTGGCATTGTCCTGCTGGAAGTAGCCATCTCCATTGGGATACGCCATCAACATGATTGGGTGGACTTGATCGGCGACGATACGGAGGTATGCTGTGCCATCCAGACGTTGTTCAGCACGTATTAACGGACCCAACGCATGCCAGGAAAACATTCTCCAGACCATAACACTGCCCGCACCGGCCTGAAGGGTTGTACTCATGCATGCGGGGTCCATGCTTTCGTACTGTTTCCGCCAGATTCTCACGTGGCCGTCTGCATGATGTAACTGGAATCGTGACTCGTCAGACCACGTGATTTGTTTCCACTGCTCGATAGTCCAGTCCTTGTGCTCCTGAGCGAATTGTAGTAGTTTCGGTTTGTTGGCTTCAGACAGCAAAGGTGTGCGGACAGGTCTTCGGCTTCCGTATCCCATGCGATGCAGTGTGCGGTCGACAGTGCATTTAGAGACCGTTTTGGAGGACCCCTCATTAAGGTCAGCAGTGATTTGATGCACAGTTGCCCTTCTGTTATCCTTTACCAGTCGTGATAGTCTCTGTTCTGTCCGATCATCAACCATCCGCAGGTGGCCACAACGCAAACCTTCAGACCATGTCTTCCGGCTAACCGTCCAGTCTTTAAATACTTTAACGACGGCTGCTCTTGAGCACCCCACGAATGCTGCTGTTTCGCTGATACTCGCTCCATAGCTCCGAGCATCTACAATCATCCCGCGTTCGAAGGCTGTTAAATCGCGTCCTTTACCCATAGATGAAGAATGGAACACGTCTACTGTTGTCGACGACACTCAGCTTCAAATTTTATACTGGTCCCGCCCGCTAGCAACATTGCTGCGACGTCCGTGCGCGCATTTGCATAAACATGTCAGGTGATCATAATAATATTCTCACTCGGTGTAGAATAGTGGCAGTCGCTCCTTTCAGCAGCGCTTGATCACCTCTACGTATGTACATCCAGGTTAGAGGAGAGCATATCCGATATTAGACAACATTAATCAAACATCTTTAATGCTCTGTGTTCTTTGTCTTCATTAATGAACACTTTGGGCTTACTCATGTTAGTGAAAAAGCCGAGTTGGGAATTTCAAATAGCATTTTGGGCATTGAAAAATAGCTTATTTCCGTTCCTCGTAGTAATTTTGAAATTCACTGGTTGCCAAGGGAGCTTTCGGCTCTCCATGAGTCGCCCTAGGTGGTATCGAGTTTTAGCAACATTTTGGTGTTTATTAGCTTTCGAATGCAGGAAATTAAACTAGTTTTATATTAGTAATTAATATGGAAAAATATTATTGTTATTTCTTTATACAATAAGCCCGTTTAAACGGTTGGAATAGACCAGAGAAGAGCGCAACAAAATTAATTTATTTAGATATTCAAATTAATTTTCAGAAATGCGCGAATAATAACTTTATCCTTTAAATGTATGAGATTAGCGAATATAATAGGCTGATTAAATAATAATAAACCATTAAGGAATGACATAACCAAGTACCGAAAGGTTAAACTAAACCATTCGCGGAACTATATTTTTAAACCGCCCTATGTTAACATTGGAAGTTTCTAATGGACCATAATGAAACCATTAAACCACGTAACTTTGAAATAATTTCGACTTTCATTAATATTACGTTATATTCATTCATGACACCTCATTCCAAGTCGTTTGACATATTACATGCTGTATTTTAGCATTGAAAGTTCCAATGAACCATAATGGTTCCACTAAACCAGGTTCCTTGAAACCAATTTCGAATATCATTAATTTTACGTTACATTCACTCATTATAACTCATTCCAAGTCGTTTGATTTATTACATGCCATATTTTAGCATTGAAAATTGTTGAGGGTGTCATAAGGGTACTATTAGAGCACGTGTCATTGTTTCGAATTCAACAATTTTCAAAATAGTTCATTCCCGGAACCATATTTATTAATTGGCGAAAATAGTAATTTATATCCGCTTCTATCTCGTCATTACGATTTGTTTGATATATTACTTAATATATCTCTCCATTGAAAATTGCTAGGTGGGATCGTAAAGGTACCATTTGTGCACGTGCTATTGAACAAATTTAGATAATATTTGTGACTGATTCGTGCCATGTACCATATTCATCGACTGACGAAAATAATAATGAATAACCGCATCTATCTCGTCATTACGATTTGTTTGATATATTACTCAATATATCTTACCCTTTGAAAATTGCTAGGCGGGAAAATAGAGGTACTATTTGTGCACGTGCCAATGAACCGATTTAGATAATATTTGTAACTGGTTCGTGCCAGGAACTATATTCATCGACTGACGAAAACAGATTTTGAAAATCTTTCATAGCCTCGGAGGAGTTTGAGTTACAGACAGACACGTTTCCCCACACTGATAGCATAAAGAACCTTTCGGTACTTAATAATCATTGCGCTTAATTAATTTTAGCAGCTCAAAGGTGTAATCATTACTAGCCGTGTTACATTACCGAAAATTGCCATCATTATATTGAAGTATGAACGTATTAACATTTCAATAAGGATTCGTTACAAGTCATTATTGTTGGTTTCGAATTAAAGGAATTTGAAGTTTAATTTTCGATGATACTTACTTCTAAACTTCCTCGACTGCAATATTCATATATGAGGGCTGGGTGTTGGGGGTCGGCTAATAAGCCTAGGAAAGGGTTGAGGTTTTCGTGCCGTAATTCATGTAGCTTGGTAAAAGGAAACATTTTATTATTTTCTGATTATTATGATTATCACAATTGAGTTTTCATTTTATTTATTTATTTATTTTTTGTTTTACTCGACTTACCAGTTTCAATTCTTTCATCGTCTTGTTTTTGATTTCGAACGTCTGCAAGTGCAGGTATTTGACGTGGACGAGATCCCCCTATGAATGATGTAAATGAAAACGTGTTGGGTTCAAGTAGGTTTCTACTTTATTTTTATTTTAATTTACGTGGGTTTAGATTATAGAAATCTAAAAGTAAATTATAAATTTCGTTTTTATTGAAATCCAAGTGACTGGAATTAAAGCTCATAATCTTTTGTACATATTATGGAAGTAGTATACTTAAATGTCCATTGGAATACGAATTTGTTTCTTAAATATCATGATTTGAAATGTAATAATCTTGAATGTAGTCATTGTCCTCTCTTAAGTTATGTCGAACACACAAAATATTTGGGTATTACAATTGATTATCGTTTATCATGGGATTCCCATATAAGAAGTTTATTTGTTAGATTAAGATCTATAACTTTTATAATTCGATCATTAAAATCTGTTTTAACTTTTAAAAATCTGATTTTAATATATAACTTTTTCTTTTTATGTACATTACAATATCTAATCCCAGTTTGGGGTGGAACTTATGTGAGTCATTTAAAACCAATTATAAATCTTTTTAATATGCTGACTCGTTGTATCTTTAACAATAATGATTTTCGTAAAAATCAAATAATGAATTTTCATTAATTTTATCTTTTTAATTTGGCAAAATATACGAGATGTAATTATGTAAAAATGAAACAGCCAATTTTCAGACATTTTAATTATAATTTAAGATATTCTAAAAATCTGACGATTCCAATTGAAATTCCAAAGCATTCTTTCGTTTTCCATCAAATAGATTATAATTGTAAAAAATTGTTTAATGATCTACCAAATGAAATAAAATTATATAGTGATAAACGAAAATCTGGATATAAACTTAAAAATTGGATTATGACTATAAAAACAATTAGTTTTTAATGGTTTTTATATGTTAATCAGTTTTAATTGTTGTTACCATATATACTAATTTATTTTCTTTTCTTTTGATGCTTTTCCGAATATACCAGCACTATGTGCTCATGGGAAATTCATCTTATCATATACAGGGTGTTTCAAAATTATGTACAATAAATTTAGTGCCATATTCTTCAGGTCAAAAGAAGACGAAAATGTTCTATAGCACTTTGTCTGGAAACGATTTATTTACGCGATACAGCCAAGTAAACCCGTGGCTCCAAATTACAGGAATTGTTCAAAGTGCCCGCCACCAGCTCGCACGCACGCTTCGGCTCATTGCATGAGTGACCGTCTGATGTCATGGAAGAGTTCGTCGCCAGCATCACGAACGGTTTGGCATGCATTTTCAATTCGTTGTCGCAGATCCATAATGTTAGGAACTTCTGTGCTGTAGACGATCGTTTTCACATGACCCCACAGAAAAAAGTCCAAGGGATTAAGGTCGGGTGATCTTGCAGGCCAGGCTACCGGTCCACCTCGACCTATCCACCGATTCGTGTATGCAGCATTAAGGTGTGCTCGCACAACATGGCTGAAATGTGCTGGAGCGCCATCATGCATGAACCACATGTTAGATCTTATCAAAAGAGGAACATCTTCCAGTAATTCTGGCAATGCATTCTGCAGAAACAAAAGATACGTTCGCCCAGTCAATCGTGGCGGCAACACATAAGGGCCAATTAAGTTATTTCCGACAATTCCACACCAAATGTTCACGGAGAAACGCTCTTGATGCGCTCGAGCTCTGGTAACATGCGGGTTAGCATCTGCCCAATGGTGCTGGTTGTGAGAATTTACGATTCCTGTCCTGGTGAAGGTTGCTTCGTCCGTGAAAAGTATCTGGCTGAGACTACTAGGGTCTGCAGCATGACGACGTTGTATCCATTGGCAAAATCGTTGTCGGTGTGGATAGTCCGTTGGGTTCAGTGCCTGAACCAGTTGCAGGTGGTATGGATGCAAAAGCTGACGGTGAAGAATGCGCCAAACAGATGAGTGCGGAATGTGTACCATGGAAGAAATACGACGGGTGCTTGTCTGTGGTTCATCATGTATGATGTCAATTTTCACATCCTCCTCATCCGGAGAATGTGCTACAGGCCGCCCTTGTCCTGTTTGACGGCCAAAGGAACCACGCTCCCTCAAATGTCTGTCGACAGATACAAATGTTCGGTTATTTGGCAAACGTCTATTCGGAAAGCGTTCTTGGTAGAGCCTTCTTGCTTCCACAGCATTTCCGTCCGCAAGACCATACATTAGGTGCATGTCAGTGTATTCTGCACTGGAATACGTGTACATGACTTTTTTTACGTAAATCGTAATGCGTAGGTTTAAATGGAACAAACCACTCAACCTAGTGTTGGGTCGAAACGCTGGAACTGCTAAAATATCGTCCGCTAACTACCGTGCTTCCCTACTGTATGATATTGGATTACTCGCAAACAAATCGTTTCCAGACAAAGTGCTATAGAACATTTTCGTCTTCTTTTGACCTGAAGAATATGTCACTAAATTTATTGTACATAATTTTGAAACACCCTGTATTTGTATGTTTCTTACATTGGAATAAATAAATAAATAAATAAATAAATAAATAAATACACTAAATTCGGCAGTATTTTGTCATCAAATTCTGGCCCAATTCAATTCCGGCTCCAAATAAAAAAATAAATTAAAAAAAAATAAATAATGTGTATTGTAAGATCTATTTGACATCCCTATGTTTATTAGTTCCTGAAAAATAACCATTAGAATCGTACGTTATTGACTGAATCGCCCTGTATGTTCACTGGCGGGTTTTTATTAAACTTATCCGATGCAACTGTGTAATGTGCTCTCAAATCATCTTCGAGGAATGCAAACGTTCTCTGTTCTTAGAAATGCAATGTCTCATATTTTGGTGAACGTTCATAGTAGAATAAAAGTTGATAAAACTGTAAAGAATGTACTAGCTTTTTACCAATGCCCCAACTTAAAAAGTCGAACAAAACCTATTATACGTCTTAGGTGGGAAATAAGAACTATTTATTTAAAAGTACTTACATTGTAGCGCGCTTTGGTAGTACTCTCATCCCACAAAGGCCGCGCGCTCACTGAGCTGGCATTGGTTTTCCCGCGCAACGAATCATGGGAGCCCTTCAGCAGGTCTGGTTTTTCCAGATTAGCGAAATCGTTTAACTGCTGGAAGGGAACGACAAAGGAGAAAGATTAGAACCAAGTTGAAAAATGGTAAAAGAATGAGGGAGCGGGAAATAAATGGGAAAAAGAGGAACAATCCTAGAATGAACATGGTTTAAATAAGAAAAATTCTTCAAAGTGGGGGATTAAAATATTCTGATATTGGTATACGGTATTTATAATTAATTCAATACTTACCTTATAATAAACCTATAATTTACATATTATAAGACCACTTGGTATTGTGACAATGCAAGATTTTAACACTTTTATTTATTTTTCTGAACTCGTTTAAAGTTTAGTGTTATAAAAATTTTTGAGATTTTTTGAAGATTTTTCTGTACCATCTTCTTCATATGTAAATAGTAAATGTGTAAAATTTATGTAAATGATTCCACTTGACTGGTACTTTATTTGTAAGCATATTTGCTTTCAACTTTATTGCTTATTATCATGCCTAGTAGTAATTCTGAAATTTTGGTTAACTAAAATGCGTCAAATCACTATTACTTTGGTGTTGGAATTTATGCAGGGAGCTTTGTATGAGGTTTGAATGTGGTGCAGTAAACGGAACTTGAGAATCAACCCTCGAAAGACCACACTAGTGCCATTTACTTGCAAAAGGGAGACTATTCTTACTAAACAAATACCAACATTGTTTGGGTACAAGATTAAGTTCTCGCAGGAAGTCAACATCTTGATAAAAAAAAAATTGACTTAGCAAAATGGGGCTGTTGTAGAAGAGTCCTAGGCAAATCTTAGATCTAAAACCAAAAATGGTGCATTGACTGTATATTACGATCATAGGCTCATTTTAACTTATTGTGCTCTGGTTTGGTGACGGAATACTGAGCAATTGACCGTGAGAACTACACTACATGATCAAAGGATTTGGGACATCTATTGCTCTACCGTAAAGCCGCAAAAAGCTTCAATCAGTAGCGTGTAGGACCACCCCGAGCTGCTATCACTGCGTCCACCCTACATGGCATACTGTCCACAAGCTTACGGTATGTGTCCACTTCCTCGAGAAGTGTCGTGGTCAGTTCCGGGACAGATGTAGGGCGAACCATCCTGGATCTCACACGTCGTTCCAATTCGTCCTAAAGATGTTCGATGGGGTTGAGATATGGACTCTGGGCGGGCCAATCCAGTTCTTTAACCCGCATCTCGTTAAACCAGTCGGATATGGATCTTGCTTTGTGGCAAGGTGCATTGTCGTGCTGGAAGAGGAACGGCCCGTCACTGAAGTGTTCCACAGCGCTGGAAGTGCCCCGTTATCCACAATGGTCCTGTAGCCATCAGCATTGAGGTTTCCGTCCATCTTGATGAGCGGGCCCAGTCCAGTCCCACAATTACGGTAGGTGTTCACAGGGGTGTACCAACTCCTTTGATCATGTAGTGTAGATTGGCTTCTCTTCAGAGGGTAGCCTGTCTGGGAATCACGGGTGCTCTGCAGATCGCACCAACCTAAGCCATGGAAGAAATACGCTTCTTGGTTTCACTAGATATTTATATCCGTAGAGTTGCCAGGAAAAGTTCTTATTGATTGGGTACCGTATCTTTCCGTCAGTAATCCGCGATCGATAAAAACCAGCATCCCTGAATAACTCGTGAAAATTTCATTCTTATGTAAAAAAAAATTATAAGCCCCGCACCCTTGTATTCCCCGTGATCAAAACTCACGAGAATATACTGGAATAATGCGAGATCATTATTGACCCCGTAGTAGAGCAAGGAGGGGGTTCAAGCGTTTCCCCCAAAGTGGCTATTGTGGCTCCAAATACAGTGGCAAAGCAGGCTCGGGTATTTACCGTGATCATCCCAGAACTGTAGTTTTACAGAGACTTGGAAGTTTTGCTACAGCATTATATGGTGATATGCTGGTAATTATCATCTGGCTTCAGGTGTTCATTAACAAATCTTACGCAGGTAAGGCCATTTCATACTTACTGACAGTCAGACGGCCATCAAATCAATCAAGGTAACATCCAAATTAACCTTGGAATGCAAACAACTTCTGCAAGACCTGGCTCTCCATAACAATGTAAGAAATTGTAGGACATAAAGAAATTGTAGCAGATATCCTCGCAAAGTAAGTTTCTAAAGAGATACCTACTAGCCCAGAAGCTTTCTCCGGGATCTCAAAGCAAATTCAGCAAGGGAAGTCAACATCATTATATTCAATGAGATGCTGAAAGGGTGGCAACAGGCCACCCATCAGAAACATGCCAGGCTCATGATAAAGAAACCATCCTTGAGACTAACATCCAACATCCTTCAACTCAGCAGAGGAAGGCTACGAATTATCATGGGATTCCTTACTGCCATGATCTGCTACAGAAACACCTCCACAGGATGGGCATCTATCAGGGATGTGTAGGAAATGTAATCTGGAGGAAAAGACTACCCACCATATACTGCTAGTGTGCTGCTTTGATGCACACCAGACATTCATTATTTAGTTGTCATTTAATACTCCAGGTAATTCACCATGTGATTTTATCCTCGAAAATCTCACTCCTCAAGGCTCTAAAAGATGCTCTGTCACGAGTCCGCGGTAAGGTGAACTCCTTCAACAGCAAGTCATGTTCATCCTTGCTTTATAGGAACGGCAATGCTTGCAGACCAAGATGGAGTATCTCCCCACATTGGACACAAGTCAAGTAAGTGTTTCTTGCTAACTTTGGCGAGAATCGTGCAATATGCAGAGCTTTTTCGGATGCCTGGCCTCCTCGCTCACCACACTTAAATCGTGTGATTTCTGGTTATGGCGATTCTTTAAGGATAGAGGAGGAATTAGAACTCTGCCTAAGTTGAAAGCCAGCATTACATGTCATTTGTCTGAAATACTTACAGGTAATGATAAGAAATAACAGAAAAAGAAATCACAAACTTATCTTAGAGCTGATAGTTGTTAGAACTTAACCATTTCTTGAAAATCTTTAAAAATGAGTAGTAACTGGAGATAATGGAGAGTTAGCAGACTATTGAGAAAGAGTGGAAAGGCGATAGAAAAAGCAGTCCCTTCACTCGGCGATTGAATTAATGAAGAAAACTCTGAATTTTCTTTTCTCTCAAAATTTGAACCCACACAAGACTCTTGCCAATTGAACGAAGACGAATCCTCGCCTCTGTGTAAGAAACTTTTATAAGCTTAATTTATGGTTCCTCGTACAATGTCGGAAGATATTACTTCTTAGGTAATTTCTTTGTCTATATGTGATTGGTGCTTATTTCTTACATAAAGGCTTGTGAAAAGGACCATGTTATTTGTTACCATTACCGGATTTCCACAGTTTCATGGCGCTACCATTGAACACGCTCTACTTACATTCCAAATGTTTAATGGTTCCGACAGATTATTTGTCTTTCTTTAGGCGCAATAATTTGTTTTCATTAAAGAAATCTCTTCGCCAGGATCCATCTAGCGTATGGGTTCAAAATCCGATGAGTAGAACGGGTTCATGGGCGGTCTGTATATGAAAAGTTGATTCCTGTTAGACCGTTCATTAGAGTAGTGATTGGTTATACCAACAAAATAACGCCGCGTGCCACGCATCAAATCCACAAAGGAATAGTTTATAGAAGAATAAAATTAATGTTTTTAATGACCATCACGAAGTCCGGATCTCAAAGTAATGAGGAATGTTTAGGGCATATTAACAAGTGTGTCAAAAAATAGAAAGTTCTCAATGTTAGAGAGCTGGAAACGACGGTTATTATGAATGCTTGGGATCAAATCTCGCTTAATTACCTTCAAGCAACAATTGATTATTTGTAAAACAAAACACTATATCTTAGTTGGTCCCAGAGAATAAATAAAAGTGAGAATATGTTAATATGAGCACTTTTGTTCCTGGATCTACAACAGAGTGCTGCATTAAAATGAACACGCTGCAGTCATCAATATAAAATGGGTATTTACACTTACTAAAGCTACACACTAAAACTTTTTGTGATAGACATGTGAATAGACTAATATTGCAGAGTTTATTTTTTTTTAAATTAATAAGCTTGTACAGAGACTGAAAACTCCATTCCTAAATATACGAGTCTATATAACAAAATCGATAAAAACAATCAAGTTTTTGGTTGTCACGCTTCATCCTTTTTTAAGTTGTAACTTGAACTTTCCAATCAAGTTCAGAAAATCGATAACGTTCTATAAGATTATGACCAATTTGAAACAAATTGGCCGGACCAGTTTTCGTTGATGTGAGGAAAAGTTAAGTCAATTTCTGTTTACACGCGTCCCCCATATTGATTGGCACAGTTGAGGTCATTTGCTGCAGATCAGATTTTAAAGTTTATTGGTTTACGTGTTTGCACAACCACCATCCTAAATTCTATTACCGTTGAAGTAAATTCTTCCGTAAGGTAGGAACCCGGCTCGGCAATGATATGAGATCGATAATCGCCTTTTATTTGGTGGTCGATTTCTTAACGTTGTCGAATCCTCTCTTTCTGTCCTGTACTTAACGACCTTTCGACGGGCTTCGATTGAGTTAGGTTTATCATAGAAGATGTTTTGCGAACATATATTTAGCTAAATTGATTTCCGAACCACATGCATTATTTAATAAATAAACTAAATCCCTAATAACCTAATTTAAAGTTAGTGCTTCCCTAGAGCAAATATGTTTGTGATCTACATCTGTGTATCGAGCTCATGGACGCGTCAGAGCGCGGTGTATGCTCCAATATTATTAATTATATACGAGGGGCGTTCAAACTTGATCTGCACTTTATTTTTTAAAAAATTAGGAAACTACAAAAAAACCACACAGGCCAGTTATTTCTCAAAGAGCTCTCCTTGCTTCTCTACACATTTTTTTCCAGCGTTCTGGGAGCATCTGGATACCGGTTCTGTAGAAATCTTCAGGCTGATGGCGAAACCACGTCGGGACAGCCTTTTTCACTTCCTCATTGGAGCGAACCTCTGCCCTCCCAACAACTCTTTCAATGGTCCATACTCGCAAGGGGAGATATCCGGGCTGTATGGAGGATGTGGTAAGATGTCCCATTTGAGTTCTGTCAGTTTGGCATTGTCTTGCAGAAAGCAAATAGCACTGGTGAGAAGTCCTGGTCGTTTTTTCCTTAGTGCCGGCTTCAGGGACGTCCTCAAAATGTCACTGTAGTAGGGTGCATTTATGGTTCGACATTCTTTCAGAAAATCGACATGAATGATACCCTTAATCACAGAATACAGTCGTCATCACTTTTGTTTCTAACGATGTCATCTTGATTTT
>JAHWFO010033718.1:361204-410829 GCA_023313115.1 Rhysida immarginata
ACAGAAAGCAAATTCTTTTTTGAATCCGTTTCAAGGCCTTGTGGTAGGCCTGTGCAAATACATGTACGGAGGTCGAGTCTAAAGTAGTAGCCGATCACCGCGCAACACTTTTAAATGGGCACTAGACAAGAACCACTCATTGCTAATCTTCAAAGTAGAGTTCATCATGATCAATGGTCTTCATCCAACGATCAGCCACTCTTCCGGTTTCTGGGCGAAAAAGTCACGCACGGCGTCTTCAACCTCACTGACATTGGCGAAGCGCCGTCCACGCAAGAAGTGCGCCATGGACCGGAAGAGATGGTAGTCGGAAAGTTCCAGGTCGGATCTGTTTGCTGGATGTGGCAGAAGCTCGATTTTTTCCAGCGGTTGACGACACACCTTCACCCGTTGTTGTGCTTGCGACGGGTGGTGCTGCTTGGGTTGGCTTCCACTTGTTGCCGTAGGGCTGTCACATCCACTTCTTGGGGTCTTCCTGTTCGGGAAAACTCAGATTTTTTATGTAAAAATAGATATAATTTTATTTGTTATTAATTATTCTATTTTTTCTATTCTTTAAGTTTTTTTTTACTGTTTTGCAGACGATGATTGTTGAGTATATATAGTTTTAATAAATGTTAATTAAAAAATCTCCACGTGATTATCACTGTTTCAGCTAGTTGTTCCCCGCGAATAATTTTCGTGATCACGAGGATGTGTGTCCCACTATTGTTGATGTTCTTTCCGTGGTTACTGTTTTTTTTTAATTTTATTTCAGACAGACCACTTCAGCTTCTGGCTTGACCAGTCGTCCTTCCTTCAGGTCCTCCACGTCCTTCCTAGCCTGCAGCATGGCGTTCAACTTCCATTTATCATTTTCATTCCAATGCTCTGCAAATTACTCCTACTCTGCCGTTCGATGTTTAGTTTCTTATTGAATTTCTCACTTTCTCGCGGCAGCCATGATTCTTTGCCGAGCAGTATTGTTTTGCGGGTTTACCCATAAGGTAATAATGAAATTTCTTTTAATGCTATTTCAACAATAACGCGCAGAAGGGACGCCATGCTGCACATTTTCAATCTTATTCCCCATTAATAATTAATTATGATTTCGCAGTCTTTCTTTAGACATTAAATGGGAATTTTGAAATTTCTTTTCCTTATTCTTTATAAGGTATTGGTCTGTCTCAATTCTTTTTATATTTAATCTCAATTCGCTCAATGTAGCAATTAATATTTCTCGTTACACTGTTTTGCTGTATTTAACGTACATTTAAGTATTTCTTTATTTTATTCCGAGAAATATTTTCTTTTGTAATTGAGATCGCAATGCCTATTCCTCAATTAAATCATATTGTATAGACCATTCTTTTGTACAGAATTTTTGTATTTTATAAATAAATATCGCAATTTTTAAACCAATATAAAAGTCTTTTAACGAGCCACGTTTACTCTTAAGTTTTGGGGTTCTTTCTTTTAAAGTACCACCCAATAAATTCTATTTATTTTGCTTCCCCCCTCTGATCACTTCCTCTACTTGGCGCATCTTCCAGGCACATGTCCCCAGACGAAAAGCGGGAGAACCACCGTCGTGCTGTCCGTTCATTGGTCACACCCTGACCTTCCACGCTGCAAATTTCGGCGGCTGCTGCTCGCGCACTGCTCCCTTTTTCCAATAGTGACGAAGGAGCTCGCGTACCACCAATTTTTCTGCCGTATTTTACACTGGCTGATGCAGGTGTCATATATGTATGGCATTCAAATTCGTACAGACGTTTCTTCCCACTCTTTTTTCTCTTAATAAACTGCAACATACCTTTGTGGTAAAAGGCTCAGAATTCGTCAAATTTTAACCCCCCCCCCCTCTGCCGAGTCGGCCACTACTTTTGACTCAACCTCTGTATACCCTTCCGCCATTCCAATTTATTATTATTATTTTTTATTTCAACATATCTTCAAAGAGTTTTTTTAGTTTTTAAGTCTATTTCAGAGAAAAAAAATTGAGTTTAGGAAACTAATACATAAGTCTTCACTCTTAGTGGGATGAGATAAGGTGACCGGGGAGGCCACGGAAAAAGATGAGAGTCGTCTCGAGAAGAAAGTCCAGTCCAAAGACTAGGAATTTTCTTGTATGACCAGGAATTGATTGATTAAATGAAGAAAATGACATTTAAAAATGCTGATTGGAAGTTCTAATTTTCATTATACAAGAAATCACCTAATAAAGTGTGATGCAGCACCTTAAATACAAGAGCCAGTTTCTTGAAACGTGAGTAGTGCGCTCGAGCTCTTTTGGCTGTAAGTGTTACTGTTTGATATTTTGTACGAATTCTTCGCTCTACCGGCACAACCGACTCGTAATTTGCGAATTTTAACACGCAGAAAGCTGTGTGTTAACCAGAAAACTTTGATAATCAGTGGTTTCGTTATGATTGCCCTCTATCGGCTAACCTAAAGTACGCCACGGTGTCTATTACAAACTGAAAGACTGATCCGTTGATATGAACGTTTCCTCTACGTCTGTCAAGACTGATCCGTTGATATCGACTTTCAAAATCCGGGGACTTCATGATTCAGCCGATATAACTTATTCGATATAATAGATATTATAAACATTATTATAATTCCTATTATTCAGGGTTCCCCCGATTTCGAAGAAAGATTCATAACATATGGACTATTCTTATTCAAAATTAAAATGCTTTAGCAGGATGTTTTTTTGAAATATAAACTTTGGTACCAGCCGACGGATTGCTATCCCATACTTACTTACTTTTCAAACCCGCTTATTCGTTAGGGTCGCGGGGGCAGCAGCCCTATGGAGGATCTCCAGCGATCGCGATCGCGATCTTCCGCCATCAGGCGCATGTCCTCTCTGGTAATATCCAAGCGACTCGAACCCAGATTCTCCATGTAGTCTAGCCACCTGGTTCTAGGCCGACCCCTTGGTCTCTTACCCACCGGCTTGGAAAATAACAACTGCCTAGGAAGACTAGTTTGCGGCATCCGTATCACGTGGCCATACCAGCGCAACTGCGATCTCTCAATGCGGAGAAGTAGCGGCTCAACACCTAAAGATTTCCTTATTGTGCTGCTGTACACTCTATCTAGTAGGGTAACACCTGCCACACCTCTCAGAAATCTCATTTCGGCCGCTTGTATCCGCGATCGCACTCTTTCGGTCATTACCCAAGCCTCATGACCATAGGTGAGAATGGGGACAAAGATAGATTTGAAGACGGAGAGCTTGGCTTTGTTACCCAGCTCTCGTTTCGTTACCACGGATCGCCACAGTTCACGCCTGACACAGCTTGCTGCACCAATCCAATCCCATACGATTGTTAAATTATTATTGATAGGCGTAGGAGCAATTGAAGGGCCTAGAGGTAGAACTATTTAGTCAACATTATTATGTCATGATTTTGTTACTGAATTCAATGGAGAAATGCGATACATCAAAGAATATAGCTCGATACTGAATCAGATAAAATTATAAAGGGGAACGTAAAATCATCTTAAAACAAAGTGCGACAATTACTAAACGAGACTGATGCTATTCGAACGTGTTCAAGCATTTGCGATCACGGCGATATGTGTTTTCGATCCTTGTTGCCGTGTGTACAAGTTGCCGCGCCTATATATTCCCGTGCTTCAACAGCACGCAGTCATTAGTTGACGTTCCAATATTAAGCATGGAGCAAAAGGGCAAACATTAAGTTATGTTTTAAACTTGAAAAAACCGCTACGGAGACTTTCAAGTTGATAAAGCAAATGTATGGTGATGATGCACTATCTCCTCCACTGTGTTTGAATGGTTCGCTAGATTTCGTGATGGCGAACACAGGACACACGGGACGTCCGTAAAGTGTGCGAACACAGGTAAAGATGGAGAAAGTGAGAGAACTTTTGTTAAGTGATCGGCGAATGAATCTGAAAGTAATGGAAGAAACATTAACCGAAAAACAGTTCGCCTAATATTGCACAAGATTTGGGGAAAAGGAAACTGTTGCTCGGTTTGTGTCACATTTCTTAACAGATGAGCTGAAAGGAAACAGAGTGCATGCTTGCACGGAATACATCGCGGCCGCATATGCCAGCCCGAACTTTCTGGATTCAATTGTGACAGGGGACGAAACCTGGTGCTATCAATCTGACCCCGAAACAAAACGACCACACCATGGAATGGCGGTTCCCAACATCCCTGCGAAAACAGAAATTCGATTTGAAAAGTCAAGAACAAAAGTAATGCTCATCACTTTCTTTGACAGCATTGGCATTATCTATAAGGAGTACTACAGGGAGATTTTGCAGCGTCCTTTCGTGTGAAGGAGTTCTTACCCAGTAACGGAATTGTGGATCTTTATCATCCTTCCTATATCCCAGATTTGTATCCACCAGACTTTTTCCTCTTCCTAAAGGTGAAACCATGTCTGAAAGGACACAGATTTGAGAACACAGAAGACATCAAAAAGACAGCCGATCTTGGAAGGGTTAAGACAGAGGACTTTAAAGCATGCTCCCAGAAATTGTATGAACGCTGCAATAAGTGTGTAGTCTCAGAAGTTTACTACATTGAAAGTTATTAAACAGTTTTTCCTCGTTTGTCTTGTATTTGTTAAATTGTCCCAGTCTAGTTTATGAACTGCCTCGCTTTGTCGGTCTTTGGACTTTTTTCGGTCTCCTGATTTAACATCTTTAGACTTTTGCCTACAGGGGATCCTAATGAAGTTCAAACAGCAGTTCACCAACTGTGTCTGGTAGCTGATGGCAACCGCTTTGAGCACCATTCGTAATTGTAGAGATCAAAGATAACTTGGATCCATCTCGTGATATTTGAATATGTTCTGTATTAAAATGCTTATACACGCTCCTGGAAAAGGCAAGAGCAGCAAATCTGAGAAATTGGACTTAAGCATTTCTGATTCGATTTAAGAATAGTAACTTGAACAGTGTCATACGTTTAGGAATATTTGCAAGTCTGGTTTGGTGATCTTGAAATAGTTGATGAAAACCGGGGATTAGATAGGGGTCGTCATAAGGATGAATGAAGTTCTCATAAAAGTTAGCTGGCCAGGTGGCCGAGAGGACTAGGGCGTAGGCTTTCTATTTCTTGAGTCCGCCTGGTCGCGGGTTCGAATCCCGCCGTGGGCATGGATGTTTGTATTTGTTCTGGGCTGCGTACAGATATAATTTGTGTAAAAGGCACAAAATGACCTTAGTAGTCGAAGCCAAACTTTCTAATAAACCAACCAACCAATCATAAAAGTTAGTCCAAAAACCTATCTTTCAGTTACGACGCATTTAATTATCCTTCCCACTTTCGAAGAAAATTTCTTTAAAAGTTTTGATCGTACGTATTAGGATTTGTGTTTTTTTAAATTGATTTGTTCAACAAGCAGCTTAATCGAGTGATCAGTTGTCAGGTTTGCTTTGTGGTTTTTACAGAATCGTTTGCAACCAATCGATAATGCAGAGGAGTTACGCGATCGCATATCAACAGCTGTTAAATTATACAGGAATCTTTGAGCGTGTTCGATTGTGAATGGTTAGACGGATGGAAGCGTGTGTTTTAATTAATGGTGGACATTTTCAACAACTCTGTAAATAAAAATAAAGTTTTTCTTTTGATGGCCTTCTATGTTTCTGAATTTTGAAGGCGGCAATGTATGGACTAACATTATGGGAACTTTTTATTTTGACCAAATATTATTTCAGGACCACCCCTATAAAAAGCGTGAATGAGTCTGTCTTTGAATCTGTGTTCTTCAAAACGTTCCTGAAGCTTAAATTAGTTATACGGGTTCCTGTATTCATAAGCTTTGATTTCCTAGGATCCAATTTCTTAGCTTTTTAAGAACTTAATACGTTTTCCTTTCCACCACTTAAGAAAACGGTTCTATATTATTGCATTTTTTATAGCTAATTACTTTATGAGGAGTCATCAGAAAGTCAACCGAGGCTTTAAAATACCGTGTTTACGCGGACACATACCAAGATTTTTATGCAGAAAAATTAGCGAAATAGTGATCTCCCGTTAATATCGCGTGCGATGAAAATAATTTTTTTGTCGGCGATATTTTTTTTTATTATTTTTTTAATTTATGGTATTCAGTTTTGTAAACAAATTCTGTTTTGTAATGTATAAATGTATCTTGTCATTTACCCTATATATAATTTCAATGGTCATGCCTAATCATTGAAAAAAATTCATATAAAAATTATTTGATAATTAAAAACAAACTCAGCACCCTGAAACAAAGCAGTTAATTAGGAAAAAAGGTAAAGAACAGTAGAAAAAAAATTCGTGTGTCCATAAACCAAAAGAAAATTAGTAATTGAGCATAAACATTGTAATGGGTCAGTATGATCCACTGTTGGCGGCATAAATAATCTTCAATACTTTGAAAAAATAGAGATCTGTTTAAATTTGAGAACATTTTTTTACCCATGAAAATGGCCAAAAAAGGGGGGTCGGCTTAAATTCGTCGTCGGCATCTATTCGGGTAAATCCGGTAATACCACCAGTTCCTGTTCAGTACCAACATTAGGGCACAGAATACATTGTTTCCCTAGGAAAAATCAAATGAATTTTTTACGTTTCTGCATTTTTAGATTGTTTTAGAGAATTTACTGACTCTTTGTATTACAGAACAAACTGTATCGTATGCAACTGTATTAGCCATCACCTTCGAGAATACCAGGCCCGCACATAGTGTTGTAACTTCGCTATGCGGCCCTAGCCTTTGAGAACAGTAGAAGAAAATTGGAAGCTAGGCACCACTTTCGAGATGATGCTAGTGGAGAAAACTGTGTGGGCAGATCAATAGAATGAATGGTTTTAGACTTATGCCTTCCCAATGCATATAGACTTGCGCGATACTAGCGCCAGCTGTTGAGTGCTCACTGAATCGCTAAAAAAAGCATGTTTTTTTGCTCTGAAAAATTGAGCTTATTGTCACAACCAATGTGAAAACTAGTAAACAGATAAAGAGTTCTGTAGTTTTCAGGCTGCGTGAGATCTCCGAGATTATCAGTAAGCTGGTTGCGACATAAAATTCAGTAAGCGCTCAATAGCGGGCGCTAGTATCGCAAAAGTCTACTTTATACACGTTTTGGGAGAGAATTCTAGGACCATATCTTCTATTGACTTTGGTGTGAGGAAGGTCTTGTAAACGTGATGTCACAACATTAGCCTTCATAGCCAACGAAGAAGACAAGCCCTGGCAATGAAAAGTCACCTGACCAAAATAGGTCTAGCAGCAATGTAACCTTCACTGTTTCCAACAAACGAAAAAACAATGATTCTTAAAATCCAAGATGGAAAGATCTACTTTGGTCAGATGACTTTTCAGTGTCGGGGCCTTTCTTTTTTTGTAGGCTACGACTGGTCTTGTAATCTAGAAGGCAATGATTTAGCACGCTTCTTGGTAACCACAAGAATATAGAGTTAATAAAATTTACCATTTTTGCTAAGTCTATCAACAATCCTTTAACAATTCATTATAATAATCGTATTAGGCAGCAATCCGTCAGTTGATGCCAAATATCAGCGAATTTTATTGACCGTGTCGCGCCATTTCCGGAAAGCACTCGTACAGTATGCATTGGCATAACTAGAAGTGTGGCTAGAAACGTTTTCGTAACTCGTAACTTTTTCGTAACCCCTGGCCAGTATGCACTGGCGTAACTCGTTTTATGGTGAGGGGCCCTTTCTTCTATTTAAACTGGCGTGGGCCCCCTTTCTTCGGATTAAAATATCATGGGCCCCTATGGTTATGCCCCTGACTGTATGGGGAATGAGTAGATTTGCTAGCCCTTGCCCGCCGATATTGTATATTTCGCATTCACCACGACGACCACAAATTTAGTAACAATTTTAAAAAACTGGAGAGGAATTACCTGATCCAAAGGAGGATGATATAAAAGCGCTCCTGTTTAAAGATGATGTAAAAACATTGCCCGTTTTGTTGTAGAACCATTCATGAACGGAAATTTTTCCGTCGCTGAAACGGATGCATAAAACCATTACTAATCAATTAAATCCGTATTGCATTACATGGAATATGTCAGCAGCGGAAGTCGCTCGGTTCCAACAGAACATGTGCTGCCACCTATCCCTACATTTTCTACGACAAGGTCAACAGCACATTGTATAGGAATCTCACCAGTCAGTGATTATACGATTTTAAGTCCTTCTTTCAGATATTGGGAGTGGGTACCGGAAAATAATGTCATTTCTATTCATTTCTATAGTTCCCGGCATGAAAGAAAAAGGAAACTGGCGCATGCATGCTTATCAATTGTTGATGTCTGCTGTCTTCTGAATTTCTGAAAAATGGCGGCCTTCGCTTCGTCTATAAATCTTTTGTTGCCAAAGAAAATAATTTATATTCAAGCTAGAATCATAATTTATGATGCTTCTAAAACTATTTAGAATAGGCTTCGAGATAATAATTATACAAAAATAAAATAGACCAACAAGGCAAGCGGCCTATCGTATTCAACCTGTCTATTTATCGAGAGCCAAATTTGTTTCGGTTTCGTTTCAGCTGCGATTGCACTAACTGAATGCCAGGAGTAAGTAATGCTCCGTTTGCTGTCCGTTTCTGATTGATTGAACGCGTGTTAATCATTTACGCATGTGCCACTTTCCTTTTTTTCCCGAGCCGGGCACTACAATTATGCAGGGTTGTTCATAAATTCGTGAAACATTTCAAAAAATCATAAAGAATAAATTAAGCAACGGATCATAATAAATCTTACGACAATAGAGAAGTTTTAAAAAGGTAGTAGTAGCAAATATGGCATTCAGGATAGGACACAAAGGAAAAGAAGATTCTTGTGTAATAGTATGGCCACCCTGATTCCCGGATTTAGCCCCATGCGTCTACTTTTTCTGACTTCTTACTTTCTCCTAATGGCAAACAACTGCAACTATGCGCGCGGAAGTTTAAAAAAAACTTGGAGATTTTACCTCTCAATTGCCGTAAGAGATACTATGATCCGTTGCTTAGTTTACATTTTTTGATTTTTTAAAATGTTTCACGGACTTATGAATAACCCTGTATAATTGCCATTACACATGACCACTGTAAAACCAAACTTTATAAAAAGGACGTTGGTTGTAGTGCAAAGAATCCGAGAGCCCAGTTCGGAATCTTTTTCTCTAGGAAAGTGCTGCAGAAATCTGAAGAAATGGTAATAAAATGGTGCATCTCAGGAATAACCCAGCCAAAATCTGATCTTTTGCTAGATCCGTCTTGCCAAGTGAAGACTATGAAGTTCAGATAGTGTGGGCTCAAACTCCTTGTCTGTTGACTTTTCATATGTGTTCAACGTTAACGAGGATCTACAAGTAATGTCCAAGCTCCATTGACTTTCTTGCACAAGGTGCATCAGAGAGAGATGAAAATTGTCCCCTGCTAGAATTTAAAGAAGCAACGCTTGCACTAAAGACAAGCCATATTTGCATGAGGAGGGCAAATATTCTTGAAGGCCATAGTTGTATTGTTCTCCTTGTGAAATTTATAGAGCAAGCAGTGACGAACGTTCAGCTCCTCGGGTTTTATGCCAACTACAAGGCACAGTCAGAAGTAACCACAAAAGTGCTATAACATTACCGATGTCTGCAAGTTTGAGCAAAGTCCTTAGTGATATCAGTGAGCATTGTCCTATATAGTTTGGCGTATGCAAGTACGCGAACGCTTTCATATATTAAGCATTAAATATGGCAGGTCAAATTAAAATTCATACCAACTTGAATTGCGTACAGTGGTCCGATTTTTGCATGCAGAAGGATTAATACATAATGAAATTTATCGAAGGATGTTATTGATTTTCGGTAAGAACTATGCGTTAGAATGCCAAGTGTATGAGTGGATAAGAAAATTCAAAAACGGAACACTGCACAAGTTCACCAAGGCCACGAAAATTGTGTTTACCGTCATCTGCAGGAGAGGTGATGCTGACAGTCTTTTGGGACAAAAATGAGTTTTTTTTTTAATATTAGGGAGTTATTTATTTGTTACGAGAAATTTTTCGTACGATAACGAATAAATTTGACGTCACTTCCGTTAAATTTAGACGATTCTCGTACGTTACGAAAAAAAAATTCACGAAAGAATTTTTCGATCTCATTGGCAGATGTCAGGGAGTTAGATTTTTATTTTTCGTTACGAGAAATCAGTTACGAAATATTCAAGCGGTGTTCTCGAGTAAAACTTCTCGTTGATGACAAATATGCAATCTTGCGTTTTTTTCGTATCGAATGCCAATCTGAAACAACCATCGAGATATAATACTAATGTACAAGTGGCGCCACCTAGCGTCAGAAATGGAATTTTTATGTTACGAATTATAGCAAGTACGCTAAATTCAGCTGTATTACTCTAGGCAGAGTAAAAAGTAGTTACAGGGATTCCGTTTTCCCATAAGTAGATCATTGAGGGTGATAAATGGCTGATAATTGGCTCATGTTGGCTCTGTGTGCAGTTTGTCCATAGCGAGAACATCCGGACAAAATTCCGCCAGCCTAGTTCTCTTGCTTAGTCGAGTGCCTGCTTGGGCTTTATCTGCCAAAATGAGTCAGTTACCTGTAAGTTACGATGCCTCAATGATCTATGTATGGGAAATGGAACCCTTTTGAGTACTTTTACTCTGCCTAGAGTAATACAGCTGAATTTAGCTTACTTGCTATGTTTTGTAAAGTAAAAGAAAAAAAAACAAACTTCCATACCTGCTGCTAGATGGCGCCACTTGTACCTCGATGGTTATTTTGGTTCGCATTCAATACCAAAAAAAACACAAGGTTAGGGAGTTAGTTTTTTCTTTTTTCGTTAAAAGAAATTTTTCGTATGAACACGAAAAAATTTGACGTCACTTCCGTTAAAGTTAAACGATTCTCGTACATTATGAGTAAAATTCACGAAAGAATTTTTCGATGACGTTGGTAAATGTCAATTGCGTAACGAGATCCTTGTTCATGCGCAGTTTCTGCTTAGTGAGAACATCTGACCAAAAATCCGCCATCTTGGTTCTCTTGCTTAGTCGAGTGTCTGCTTGTGCTTTGTTATCCGCCAACATAAGCCAGATATCACCCTCATTGATCTTTTTATGAAAAAATGGAATCCCTTTTTACTCTACCTAGAGTAATACTGCTGAATTTAGCGTACTTATTGTATATCGTTAGTAAAAAAACTTCCATTTCTGACGTTAGATGGCGCCACTAGTAAGTTAGTGTTAAATCTCGATGGTTATTTCGGATTCGCATTCGACACGGAAAAAAAAAAACAGGACTGCAGATTTGTCGTTAACGAGAAGTTTTTACACAAGAATACTACTTGAATATTTCGTAACTGATTTCTCGTAACGAAAAAAAAAAAACTAACTCCCTAAGCTCTACTGAAGGGGTAGGTCAAACTGACCAGCTAAAGCTACTGCAAAATCAGCTGAGGCAAGCTGTTAGCAGAAAGCGCCAGGGTCTTCTTTCCATAGGTGTATGTGTGCAGCAAGACAATGCCAGGCCTCACACAGCAAATTCCACCACGCAAACTTTAGGAGAAATGAAATTTGAGGTCCTGCCACATCTATCTTATTCTTCAGACTTGGCGCTCTCAGATTTTCATCTTTTTGAACCATTGAAAGAGTTTTACAGGGCCATAAATTCAGTTCTGATGAAGGTGTGCAATTGGCTGAGGGAGCAACCAGAAGGGTTTTTTTTTTCTACTGAAATCCAAAAGGTTGTTCCCCGTTGGCGTAGGAGGATTGAAATAAAGTTGAATTATAAAACTTTTATAACTTCATTTTATCAATAAATTAAAATTTTATACAATTTTTATTGTTACTTTCTGACCGTGCCTTGTATTTTATCCTGTAATTACTTATCCTGTGCCTTGTATTTTATCCTGTTTTTGGAAGACAAAAACACCTAAAAGTTAAAGGAGTTCAGTTAATATACACCTCAAAGCTGCTGCACAAGCTTAGCCCATAAACACTTTATTTTTTTCCAGGTTCTCCCAATGTTTAGGCTAGTTTCTTTATGGTTGGCATACTCTTATCGCCCCGTCAGCGAAATGGACTTTAATGCTATTCCATTTACATAAGATTGTCTTATTATCATCTTAAGTGGCTTCATAAGTAATGTTACGCTGTTCTGAAAACTTCTTTGTCTTTTGAAGTTGATGGGAGCTTTGAAATACCACAGAGGGAAAGAAAACACAAAACACTCTTAAGCATGGGATGAGTCATATTCTGCCTTTCATACAATCGTTACCCTCATGAAAAGCTTCATTTTAGGAGTAATTTTTTGTCTTATAAGAAGGAATTTCGCAAGTAGACTCAAAGTTGCAATCGATGCAATCACAAAGAAGATAGAGGTGCTATGGTGCAGTGTAGAACTGCAATTCAAGCATAAAGAAAGAATCTTAGTGCTAGAGGCTAATACTTTGAAGGAAGTAATAATAAAGTGGAGAGATCGAGAACCTGATCTCTGTCATAAAAAAAAAAGTTGCTCAGTAAGAGGAAGGAATATTTTTGGCAGAGAAAAACATTTCTTAAGAGAATGAAGGAAGAAAAAAGACTGAAACATTAATATCTGAAAAGACATTGTAAGAATAATAATAATGGTTGTTAACGTATACAATAAAGAAGGACAAAGTTAAGGGTAAAAAGTGTGCCTACCTGAGGAACTGTATCCTTTAAGAAGCCTCGACCGTGAGGCCATCCGAGGGAAGTAACCTTGAAATGATGCAACAACATTCCCTCTAGGGACTCCGACGGCTGCATGGGGGGATACACCAGAAAAGAATTTGGCCTCGTGCTTCCAGACGATCACCCAGTAGAAGTTGGGGACACTTTGTTTGCGCACTGGCTATTCTGTGCTTTATTTAAAATCGTTTTCAGTATTTCAAAAGTGATAGTGGAACTGCAAAATCTTTTGGAATATTTTTCAAGGCTGCTGTAAGCGAGTTTTTGTTATTGGAAAATTAGGCCACTTTTTTTCTAAAATATTTGTGGCATTTCAAGGAAAAATAATCGAAATTAAATATTATTAAAGAAAAATATATAATTATTAAAAAAAAATCTCATCTGGCCTTTTTGGAATATAATGGTTTTGGCCCATTAGTAACTTCAGCTACTGAAAGCTACTTAATGGATGGTAATGAGATTTAGCTAGAAGAGTAAATTAGTCTTTTTAAATTAAATCTAACAACCAATTAAGCAAATGTTTCTCTAAAAGCCCATTATGAATAACCGGATTGAAAATGTCGTGGTCAGAAGAGCCAGTGCGAATATTTCGCCCCTTGTTTAATTGATCGTGCTATGCAATACTAACTAAAAGTTCTCAAATTCCGCCACATGCTTCTACTCACTACTGGGCATGCGCTAGAGTTGGCAATTCCTCAGGCAGGTGGGAGAAAAAGAAGAAAATAGAACCATGCTCGAGCAGCTGCCTATCGCTAGCTACGCCTTCTCTGAGCCATCCAAAAATAAAATAAAAGAAAATTTTTCGCTCGGAAATTTCATGCGCAAAATATAAACTTATTTAAATGAGTTCAAGAAATGGAATAAAGTATATGGACAGATGGATAATGATGTTTGGTATACGAGGATCAAGTCTTAGCGCTTATATGGAACGCATTATTTCTGAAACGCCTTTATAACAAGTTAAAAATCAATAAATAGGCTAATGACAGTTGCCTTGCATTTACTTCACTTTTAATGTATCGAAGGCAAGATTACTTACTATGTGACATGTTTCTTTACGCATTACGATTAAAGGTTGTTTTTTTTAAAAAAAAAAGCTTCAGGTGCGTATGCTATTATTAAGCTGGTAATCAACTGTGTTCGCAAGACAATAATATATTCAGTAGATGTTGCGATGCTTTATAAAAATTATCTGATATTGAATAAATCACTTAATGACCACTTTGTTATGACCATATTCCCAAAAAGTGACTAAGCCCCATTCCACATCTTGAGATGGCTAAAGAAGCAAAACCTATAGCAAGGAGCATTTCCTTGTTTATAGCATCCATTACCACTAAGGCTTGAAAGATCTTCGCCCGTTAGTTCACCTCCATTAATGGGCCAAACTGCTCTCATGAAACTTTCTTCAAAATAGAGAGAAGACTCTGCCAATCTGAAAAGTCGTACAACGCATCTCAAAGTATAAATAACACCGGGCAACAAGAAAATTGCTTCTTAGGTGAAATTACGCAATCCTGAATGTATTTAAAAGTAAATTCCAAGCTCAAAATAACTTTTAGCATATATAAAAATTTTCAATTCGAACGCAAAATTAATAAAATATACAAAAAAACTTTCATTTTCACCCTCCCCCTGTGATCGACACTGCGCCATGTTTCGGCAAGCTGTGACGTCACAACCAACCGTTGGAGTGCGAAGGAGTTTCGAAATCGTGACGTCACACATTGCAACAAGGGCATCGCATTTCGGATATGAATATGAAAACCAGAGCGATTGTAACGCTAGCGATTTTGATAACAATGAAAGCGATATACAAGGGCCATTAGCAGAATTAAATACTACTGCAACTTCTATGCATTAAACCGTTAAAACGGGATCTTCTGCGACATAGAGCACCCCCGATTTGCCGCGGCGTGTGCATATCCCGACACAGCAGATAGGTCTACCTCATTCCTTCGGCGATTAGCACATGTGCCTGTTGCGATTGTTGTTTTTGAAGAACTCCAGACCTGCTTAAAGTTAGAAGAGCATCTGGTTCCACCTTATCCATGATGTATTTTCAATAAATTTTTTGTTTGAATTGAAAACGGCGGGAGCGTAGAAAAAGCGCGATGCTTCAAACTGAGCTGAGCACACGATTCTGTTTGGAGTTGGATAGCACGCTAAGAACATAAACAAATACACTTTTTTAATCGATTCTGATTGTGGAAATCTATGAAAACAAATTTCTATCCGACTCTCAATTTACACATCCAAACAGAGAAAAAGTTGAAGGCATTATGACATAAAACAGACTAGCAAAGTCTCATTTTTCATAAGATACGTAGAATCGTTTGAAACGAAACTAGAATCGAAAGCAACTAGAATCTCGGCGATAAAATTCCCGGAGATTCTCGCTGTAGGATATGAGTCATGTTCGACCATATTTTCTGAAGCAGGGATAGGAGGATCGGAGGGCCCAGTTTCTATCTTCCAGGGCATTTGTCTTAATAAAATATTAGAATAAATCGAACAATTTTGAATATTATATACTTTATTAACCTGGAATAATGTTATGATGCAAGAAAAAAAATAAAGTCGAATTTTTCGTAAAGTTTACCTTTTAAGTGATGAAATATCACGTTGAAAAAAATTGATATGATCAAATCTAATGGTGGTCCAATGGTTGCATATTTATGGTTTTATGCCACCAAGATGCAGAGTTTATTTTCTTTTATAATATCCTTTCTGCCTTCTTCTTATGATGACAGCCAGTTCGTACAACGTCTGACAGTGCCTTTTATCCACTTCATAGAACTTGTTAAGCACAATGCATGTTTTCATGATCTCATTTTTCGACAATGGATTTCATTTATTGCTCTTTCTGATACACAACACTCACATGTGTTGCGAGAATATTAAAGGATGCTGAAAATATATTATTTGTTCAATAAAAATTGGCCAAGAAAAAATTTGCAAGGACATCGATGAACCATTGATGACCATAGGATGCACATTGTTCGTTTTCTCGATCCTATAAACATTATCGTTGTACTTTTGAATATTTCCTAAGTTATGCTTATGATTGCATCGCTCCTTAATAGATCAAATATCATTCTAAGTTTAAAAATATGCCAGTAATAACTACTTCAACTAAATTCGGCTTCAAATTCACCACTTTTCTTGGAAAGTTCCACCAGTCATAATAAAGTGGTCATTATATTTTGTGCTAAGCATCGAATACGTGTTTTTCCATCTCTCTTGAATAGATAACGCTTATCATATATAAACTTATTTTTTAAAGGATTCAGTGAGAGATTTCAGTTTCATCGTCTGTGTGTTTGCATTATTCAGATATTTGTTACTTAAATTTGGCGGAATATATCATAATTTTTGGATTATAATGCCCGGCTGTGTATAATAAGCATCTAGTTTTTTTGGGTTTTTTAAATTCCTGTTATAATGCGCATCCGTGTATTATGCGCACCCAGGTTATTGTAAAAAAAAAAAGGGACGTCATATTACAAAATAAAAATTTATTATTCAATGCCCATTGGCTTAAAGCTTAGCATCCTATACTTGGGATATGAGGACTCACGCTAATGTGCATTGAATTTTGAATTAAGAACTGCACATTTTTTTTTTAGAATAAAGAAATTTTCACGTCAAAATCGGATTATGCGCACTTTTATATAATACGCAGTGACGATTTTTTAAACTTTTTTATTGTATAATGCGCGCATTATAATCCGAAAATTACGTTAACACATCTTTTTTCTGAAGATTTGGCTGTTGGAATATCTATGCAATATATTCTTACTTTAAACAATAAGAATTCAACTGTTGAGCATCAAACGCAGTACTTACAATTTATTAAATGGTGAGTTAAAATTTTTCTTCTTTTAAGTTCTTTGTATCCTTTGTACTTGTCATGTAAAGATCCAGAAGATACTGCTTCTAATCAGTTGGATAATTCTGGATCTTTTTGTTTTATTTGTAACTTATTTTCTAAATTAATGAGTAAAATAGCTTTGCGTTGTTTTTATAATAACTGTTGACTGCGACGGTATCAAAACCAGAAAAGCATCCTTTTTTTTATATTCATGTAATATTGTTATTTTTTTATATTTTTACAAAATATTGGTCTTCATGGGAAAATTTCAAACATTAAGAAAGTTAAAGCGACCAGTTTAAATCATCGTGTTTCCTTTTAAAATTTTAATTAAATGCAAAGAAAAAAAAATTTAAATCTCCAAAACAGCATTGGCCTATAATAGGGAAACAGTTGCTAATTTTCATATATTGACTGCAGCTTTTTCTGAATGTTAAAAACTTCCTTGGCAGCTTCAAGTCAGAAAGCTTTCATAATATAAAAAAGTGCAATTTCTGCACAGCTACTTAATTTCTTCCTCTCAAATTGCGAACTGTAGGCGAGGAGCAATTGAGCGCTTCTTACAGGATATTAAACCGCGGAGCAGAGATCTTACGCAGGGTGGAACATAAACACAATAACCGATTGCTTGGATCGCACCTTCTCAAGAAACCCAAAGAAACGAAAACTTCGTGCCTAATAATTAACCAGTTTTTGGGCTCTGCTTAAACGCAAATTAATCGTTTTAAATGACTCTGTTTTATGTTATCAGGTTGGTGAGAAAGTAATGTCGGTTTGACACCCGCAGCTTTAAAAAAGTATAAGAAATTTTAATATACAAAGTTGTAGGCATGTATTGGTGCTGACATCAGTGCAGATACATTAGTAATTACGTTTGGACACAGTTTGCTCAGCTCTGTCGATTAATTTTTGTGCTATCGTCATCGAAGTTATCAGAACAGCTGGCTATATTCGGATATGTTCGCCATATAAATTCAAATTCGGCAAATGTGCAGCTTAGATATTAAAGTCTGAGGATGAGGCCCTAAGATGGTTCAAAAAACATAAATCCGTAGAGATAAACCTTATAGGTAAGCCACCGCTTCGAACGGCCCATCGAAATTTGGTAATGTCACGAATTTGATAAATTTGATAACCCCATTATGAAGTTAAATCCGGGCTAATGTCACAAAAAGGTGCATCCAAGTTTGGAATTAATCATACAACTGTTAATGAACATTTAAATTAAATTGGTAAAGTGCGCAAGCTGTACAAATGGGTATCCCATGAGTCGAGCGAAGACAACAAAGCAGAACGCTTGTCCGTTTGTTCTGCACTCATTTTGCGGAATAAAATTGACCCTTTCCTACCTCGGTTTGTGATGTGTGACGAGAAATCACAAAGACTCACACCTTACTCGGGAACCTCACGGAGTGATAATAAAATTCCAAATCAAAATTTATATAGGGAACATCTATATCCAATAATATATCGATTATAAAAATTACTTGCCAAGTTAATATTCAAAGATTTTATAGGCACATTAAAATTCCCATGTACAGGATGTAGAGCGCATTGCCAAAACAGAGCTAGAGTCATAAAACTCATTTCTATCTATGATGGTTATTCGTAAAGTAAGGTCCGTTTTGCAATAAAAACAAAACTACTAGACATAGGGTGTTTCAAAAATACTTTTACAAACTTTTAGGGGAGGTAGTACGGGTGATTCTAAGCAAAAGAATTCATATGAACATGAATCCCAATTTGAACGCTAACTGAGATATGAACAGAAATAAAAATGCCAAGTAATAACTCCAAGACAACAAGTAATAACTCATGTTCTGTAACGACTAGGATAATGAATTTTAGAGGAATAATAGGGTACATAAATTGGGTACATTTTTATTTCTGTTAATAGCTAGCGTTCAAATTCGGACCCATGCTCCTATAAACTTTTTTTGCTTAGAATCACCCATAGAATCCCTTAAAAATTTGTAAAAGTATTTTTGAACAGCCCTGTATATTCTCGAAAAATTTTTCTTTACCAGATTCTATGTACCTTTAACTATTTTTCCACATAGTTTCCAAGTTTATTTAAGCACTGGTCATAGCGATCAATGTACTTCCGCATGATCACTTCATAGAAGCTGCTGCCGGTGAAGAAAGTCACGCAGTTTTCACTTGTTCATCGTCGCTGAAATTCAGGCTACCGATGATCTCCTTTAGATCCTGGAAGAAGTGGTAGCCACTGGACGCGAGGTCCGGCCTTTAAGGGGG
The DNA here is from genome assembly GCA_023313115.1 of Rhysida immarginata. Lineage (NCBI taxonomy): Eukaryota > Metazoa > Arthropoda > Chilopoda > Scolopendromorpha > Scolopendridae > Rhysida > Rhysida immarginata. The sequence continues at coordinate 380,019 of JAHWFO010033718.1, forward strand.
GTGGTCAAGTTGTTCCCAACAAAAGATCTGATTAGTCCGGATCTAGCGTCCAGTGGCTACCACCTGTTCCGGGAGCTAAAGGAGATCATCGGGAGCCTGCATTTCAGCGACGATGAACAAGTGAAAACTGCGTGACTTTCTTCACCAGCGGCAGATTCTTTGAAGTGATCATGCGGAAGTACATTCAGCGTTATGACAAATGCTTAAATAAATTTGGAGATTATGTGGAAAAATAGTTAAAAGTACATAGTATCAGGTAAAGAAAAAATTTAGAAAATATATATATATATAAAAATTTAGAAAATAAAACTACTATATATATATAGTAGTTTTATTGCAAAACTGTACTTACTCTACGGACAAGACTCGTATCTCCCGATAGGGCGGCGTTGCGGGCGCAGTTGGGCCGATTGTACATGCAGCGCCACTTTTCAATGGAGTTCCCGCCCTATCGGGAGCTAGAAACTTTAGCTTCATTTTTCAGTGGAACTCGATGACCATGGTTGGAAGCAATGAAGGTTTGGTTGTTGCTAGCACCCCGATGGTCAGGTGACTTTGCGCTTCCAGGCCTTGTTATCTCTTTGGCCTCGGAGTGGCAATATATAACGTCATTTTTTTAGTTATTATATCAGCCAATGTGTTTCAATGCTGAACACCGTTTGGCTAATCATCCAAATTGTTTTAACCTTGTAAGTATGCTGAGAGGAGACGAGACAAACAACCTCTTGTCCACATAAGAATTTATAAACTACCTGAATGTACATTTCGACCACAATAATTCGTGGTCGAAATGTACAGTCAACCAAAGGAAATAACCCACACGAGTTTAATACTTAATATTACATTTCATGCTAATGTGTGGTTTAATAGCTTTTTTAATTATAATTATTTAAATGTTATAATCTTAATAATGTTAACTCTAAATGTAATATTAAATTATTAAAAATAAATTAATATTGAAAGGTAAAACTGAGAGTAAAATTCAAGTGTGGATTATTTCCCTTTGATGACTGTACATTCAAGTAGTTTATAAATTCTTATGTAGAGAAGAAGTTGTTTGTCTCCTTCCAGTGTATTATATCTACGGTTTCCTGATTGTTATACTTGTATGGGAAGTTGACATTAATCTGTGGTTTTGAGCGTCCTGATATGTTTGTTTAATTTTATTCAATCTTATGTTGTTTGCAAGTATTATGCAAATTTGGAGCAACATCGTACGTTTGTTGTTCTATATGTGAATATTCAGAAGCACGGTGTTCAGAAGGTGTTCCATACTTGGACTTTCCTTCCCCGTTTATGACTTTTGTTTTCTTTATGCAAAGAGTACATTTCTTTATGCTCTATAACTTTGTAATTGGATATTTTTCTCTATCTATCGTTTTTCAAAAGTTGGTTTCAGTAACTTCTTACACTAGGGGCGCTAGGCATTGTTTTATTCAATCGGGCACGGCCACTTTCTTTTATGACCGGACTTTTATGGCTCTTGTACCTTTTGTTCTAAAGTTACTCGTGTGTTTCGGGAATTTGCTCTACATCTAGTATATGGGTGTTTAATGTTCCTATAAAATCTTTGAATATGATCTTTGGGACGTAATTTTTTTATAATTGATATGTTATTGGATATAGTTGTTATCTATAATGGCTTCGGTTCGCAATTTAATTGTAGATGAATCATATTTTTGATGAATCAGAAAGTATTTTTCTTTGTCGTTATTGCTGCTCTAAATTCAAACATGGTAAACCGACATTACTCTCACGCCAATTTGATTTTTTTTTCGCAAATGTCGTCAAGTTGACTGACATGATAAATCAGCGCCTGGAAAATGTGTAAATCAGGAAAAAAAATCTAGCCTTAATAGCGATCAAATCTTTAATGGTGTTTAAGCCTTGATCTGAATTTCGAGCATTGTCGCCGGTCGTTAACAGCTTTTGGTCGAGTAAACAAATTTTTGGTAGCAAATAGCGGAATGAGCTCAACTTCGTTAAAATTCACAAGGCGGATGCTCTTCATTTGATTCTAAATCGATCGCAAATGGCGTCTCGTAAACGGAGTCGGTTGGAGATGGTTATTTATCAGCCGTTATTAAAGCTAGGGGGTTTGTATGATTTCAGAAAAATAAGAATTTGGATTTGGCTTGAATGGCGGTTGTTGTTCTTTCTTGCATTAACGAGCCATTTCTCTTTCCTGAAGGTTTTTTTTTTTTTTTGAAAGTGAAAGCGCTTAAGTCGCATCGTCTTTGTTCTGGTATTTCGTTTTATGTTTTAGGAAGGAAGGAATTTGAATGATGTTTATTGTGAAAAGGAAACAACAGTGGAATGAATGAATGAATGAAACAGAGTGGTTACTTAGATTGTGTGGATGCGAGAGAATTTAAATATGAAGATAAAAAGTAAAATCTAAATTCATTTCGAATTTCAATAAGTATAAATTAAAAGACATCTCTTTTATATTTCGAAAATGTCATTATTATTAGTCTCGGTGATATGACCCAAACGATCGATATTAATTGGCTATGTCCCTCCAATTACTGATTGCTTTATTGATTGATTTGAATTTATTCGAATTCTCTGTCGAAATAAAGGACACGAAAAGTGCATTCATTGCAATGAACATTTATAATATAAAGTCGAACGATTCAAACTGAACTTGACAATTGTGTATATGAGAATGCGATTTGAGAAATAAAAATAGCGAGAAATAAAAATAAAACTCAATAAATAAAAAACAACATTCAGCTCTGGAAAGATGAAAAACAAAATTTTCATTATGTATGTTATGAAAATTGAAATAAAATAATTTATCAAAATTAATATTTTAGCAGGGGAGGATAAGGAAACAAAAGAGAACTACGCATCATGCGCTGGAAAACTCAGTAGTCGATTATTAAAACAACCAATAAATCTAATATTAATAAAAATTAACTTAAAAAAAGCTTTATTGTTTATTGTTTTTTTTTTAATTATAATTTTATTTTCTTTAAATATTTAGGATACTTTGGTGTTAGCGAAAGCGTTCCAATAAAAAGGATTATATTAATTAAAAAATAAAATAATAAACGGGAGCAAAAAATAAAGGAAGATTTATTTAAGATCATGCTTTTCTCAATATTACTATTTTATTATTAATTCAGTATTTTACCTTGAAATCGAACGCCTATAAAAGTAAGCAGAGGGAGAATTGAAAAAGAGTAGATAGTCAAGAAATTAGGAATTTTAATTATTATTATTATTATTATTATTATTATTATTATTATTATTATTATTATGAAAACATGCAATATAATATGTAAAGGAATGTATCAGTAAAATTGTTATTTCTTAAGTCTTATTAGAAATTTTTGTAAATGTCTGTGTAATGTTTTTTAAATTTATCTACTACAATGTTATTATATTAGATTTAATTTTAAAGGCTGAATATTTTTATTAAAAATTATGAAATATATTAAAAATAATTAATAACACTGTTCTACAAGGGTTTTCGGAAATAAGTTTTTCTTAAGGACTTTGGTATGAGAAATTCGAATTTGAAATCATAATTTCCCTGTCAAGCATAGTTTTTATTCAGGAATATGAACAAATATTTAATTTAAAGTAAAAATAATGAACTTGGTAAATAAAGGGATATTTAATAAAAAAAACAAAAACAGTTGGCAACATCAATGTCTGAATTTCATTTGTTTTTATTTACAAATGCTGGCATTTCTGAAACTATGCTAGTTTACATCAATTTGCAGGTTATTGTAAGATCATTAAGAATTGAGGTTCAATTTTGTGTTTTGTGTTCTGATTTATTTATTTTTTGTTTCAGATATTCTATTATGTGAGTATTATTATTATTATTATTATTATTATTATTATTATTATTATTATTATTGTCTTATTTGTTTTGTAAAATGTGAACATATTTCAGCTTCTGACAACACATCGCTTGGTATCGAATCTCCTGAGTTTTTCTTTAAGAATCCGTATGTGGTGTGTCTATATTCTGAATAGCTTTGATGTAATAAATTTTTAAAAGTGTGAAGTTCTTTTGTAATCACCTTGTATATGTAGCTGGATGTCCTTGTATCTTGATGACTTCAATAACTAGGCCAATATTCCGAATAGAAGTTAAGATTGGAATTTGAATGCTTCTGCAAAATTGCGTTATAGACGTAGTTTTCGAAAGTTTGTATGTTATCCGTAAAATATTATTATTGGCCACCATAATTCTCTGTAAATTAATTTTGCTGGTGCTTGCCCAGAAGACTATGTTATAGGACAAAGATGCTACAATTATAGATATATGAGGCACATCCAGATAGTAAAGATACAAACGTCATGACATGGTCAAAAAAAATTTTTAAAACACGCCTTCATTACTATACAAGCTCATTTTTGAGTGTAGTTGCCGCCATTATCCAAGCACTTATTGAGCTTGGGGGCATGATTTTGTATTCCAGTGTCATGAACCAAGCGTTGACTTCATGCTTCATATCGTCATCATCATCGAACAGTTTCCCAGCAAGATGCTTCTTCAGGTGAAGAAACAGGTGGAAATCGCTGGATGCGAAGTCCAGACTACGAGTATACGGTGGATGATCCAGAACTTCCCACTTTTCAGCAACTCTGTGGTGACACGTACCATATGGGGTCGAGCATTGTCATGAAGGAAGCAGACCCCATTTGTTAACACCCCCCTCCTTAAGCAGCAACAATTTGTCTGTGGATTTCATCTGGAGACTCATGTTTGGCGTTAAGAAATCGAATAACAGATCGGACTTCGCATTTAGCGGGATTTTGAATGGGCGCCGCCATATCAAACAACCGTTTCTCACACACGAGGCTGTGTGGCGCCACCATATGAATTAGTAAAGCAAGCTAACGAATGAAAGTGAAAGTTAACCCTGTGGAAATTATCGCAGCACAATTTACCCTATGCATCTTTACTTTCAGGATGAGCCTCGTAATAATAGTCCGTAATTCTTTGTAAGACATATACGTTCGAAGACGTTTTAATATATATTTTTTACGATGTAGGTCACAGATGATCATATCTGTCTGTTGATTAAAGGACAGTCCAGAATCAATCTTTGACCCTAAGAATTTCATGGACTTCCGAAGGACTTTCTAAGAATTCCGAAGAACTTTGATTTTTAGCAATTATAATATTCTTTTTGTCTTGTCTTTATTTAGACTTAAGCCGCGTTCTTTATACCATTTTTCCATTGCATCTAAATCCTTTTGTAATTGCTGTATAATTTGATCGTGTTGTTCAGGTTTGTAAGTGGTATATAGTATATTATCAACAAAGAGGCAGAAGTCACTGCAAACAGAAGAGGTCCCATTCCAGAGCCTTGTATCACACCTCGTTTGGATGAAACATGTTTTCAGATTGGCCAGACATAATATTAAACCGCATCCACAAATAAGAATGTCTTTCCACAACAATGCATCTATAAATAACACTGCATTTTAAATATAACATAAATTATACAAATAATGTATGTCAATAATACAAAAAAAAAAGTTGTAGAAAAAATTAAAATCCAAATTACTTAAAAACAATGCCTGAGAGAGAAAAACTAAAATTAGATTTGAATTCAGCTCATAAATTTCTATAAGAATCCCATCTACTATTCTCATAAAAATGAAAAGTTTCTTTATTTTTTTGTAGAACAGTGTAAGTAGATGTCCCAGGATAAACTGTACAAATTACCTAAATAAACACAGCAAGAAACCGTTATAATGGGTCATTTAGATTCATTTTCGCGAAAACTGCGGAGTTTAAGGAAATCAGATTTCAGTTGGTCAACTAATATTCTACAAATTTTTATCTTTGCCTTATTTGAATTAATTTTTAATGATGAATTTACAAGATATGAAAAAGTTATAAAATAAATGAGTCAGATGTTGATTACAAGGCAGCTCAAATTCGCAAACGTATCAGAAAGAAGAAGGTACCCAATGACGGAGATCCGCGAGAAGTATATCTGAATGCCAGAAATATATTTCTTGTGACTACCTTTTACACAATTGCTGACAAATTTATAAGTGAGATGAGAAGAAGAAGAGAGAAATATAGGATTGGCCAAAAGCCTGTTCCCCCCCCCCCATACAATTTCAAAATGAGTGGAGATACAACAAGTCTGTTGCAGGCAGTTAGGTAGGTTGTGTCAAATTTGACCTTTGACTTCGAATTTTGCATCTTGCAAGTTATAACTTTGTAACCGTTACAGGTAGAGAAAAATTTCTAATAGTAGAGTTGTAGAGCTCAAATCATTGATTTTAACAAAAAAAAAAGAGATTAAAAATAGACACAACAGCCGGCTCAGTGGCAAGGCGCAGATGTGATGTGGACTATATGGAATGGCATCTTGGTAGGACCTGCTTTCTACAACGCTTGCCTTGCAGGAGAAAGATACACAGAAATGACGTTGGATGGCTTCGTCTCAGACTTTTTTTAGACAACTTGTTTCCCGATCGATGAATTGGCCGAGGAGGTCAGTTCATTGGCCACCATGTTCGCCTAATTTGACACCACTTGATTTTTTCCTTTGGGGATGCATCAAGGACAAGATGGATGCCACTGTACCAGCATCAGCAAATGATCTGAAACAACAAATTCAGCAGGCTTTTACAGACATAACATCTATCAGGTTGCTAAACGTGATGGGTTCTGTGAAATATCGTGCAAAGTTATGCATTGCTGCAGAAGGATATCACATTGAGGCCGGTATGTCTAAGCCCGGTATATTGTTACCAAACGATAAAATAGATAGTAGAGGGACAAATCCGGTTTGTCCTAGCAAAAGAAGAGATAGGTCCTAACAAGGAAACTATCAAAATAGGTACAGGAAACCCTTTGTTTGCGCGCAAGCATATGTTGGAAGCGATGGCCTTGCGCAGTGGCGGTAGCGGAAATGAGGAAAAAAAAACATGGCGCAAAGTGGAAGCAAAATCGTTACGCCAGTCGCCAAAGAATTGCAGCTACAGAAGTGTCATTAAGCAGAAAATCTTAATTTTGCTGTACAATGTCTTCGTCTCGCAATAATTTATAAGATGAGATAAGCATCCTTGAATGTTTTTTTTATTTAATATTATAAAGCACCGCGATTCATACCCCCTCACCAATGCAACGTATTCTCGGCTGCTGGCATCATGAGATCACTCGACAGCCTTATCCTCGTTTCACTCGCAAATACATGACATCAGTCCCGGAAAACTTACGAAGAATACAGAATTAATGAATAAAATAAAATAATAAATTAAGGAAATCGTTATTAATTACTATACAGATTTTGTTTTACTGGATGGCAATAATGTATTTTTTCTAAATAGAATGTTTAGAAACCATTCAAATGTCGTCTGCTGCTCCTTCATTTGGTGGGAAACTGTGAGATAAGTTCAGACAGTGGAACTTATAAGTGGTGTTCCCTTGTAAGTGGAAAAGGACAATAGTGTAAAAAAAAACAAATCTTGGCCTCTGATTGGCTAAAAAACAAACAAACTAGTTTTTATGGGGCACATTAGAACGGAGTCTTGCTGTACTATATAAAAATTATTATAAAAAGTTATTTGCTTCCACATTATGTCATCAATTTTGAATTGATGATTCAAGATAGTTTTATATTACCGTAATTTTTTGGATTATAATGCGCGCGTTATTCAATAAAAATGTTAAAAAAATCGTCAATGTGCATAATATTCCGACTTTGATATGAGTCATCATACCAAATGCAAGGCTCTTTCTTGTATGGGATGCTAAGCTCTAAGCCAATGAGCACTGCAGGCCGGTTGTGTTGATAGTTATTTTGTATCTGACAATTTGATGTTCATTTGTTTTACAACTTGGGTGCGCATAATACACGGATGCGCATTATACACGGAAAAGCTTTCCAAAACTCCCCAAAAAATAGGTACGCATTATAATCCAAAAAATACGGTCATTACAAATAAGTCTTTAGTCTCGGTAAATTTATGAATTTTGGATTTTAATTTTTTATGTCGATTCTAGATTAGTTTTTGCTTTTTTGTTTGTTTCTTTTATCCACCAGAAAAAATAACAAACTTTCCTAAAGACTGTTGATGATATTTTCTTGAAAGTGTAATGAATTTTAAATGGATATTTGGTACTGTTAGGAATGTAGTGTGTGATCTGTGATTGGCAATTTCCTGTTTTGAGGACCGCTTCCGCTAAACACCGAGCCATTCAGAGTAATTTCCGAATTCAAATGAAGGAAGAAAGCAAAAGGATAACAGAGAGAGAGAGTAGATAGACTGAGATGAAGACTGGAAGAATGAAATGAGATTGGAGGATTTCTCTTGTTCGTTTTCTGTTTACCTTACGACTGGCGCTTAACGAGCGTGGAGACACGAACACCAAATCGTCTGGAAGAATGATTATCTTGTTGGGACCTTTGGTCATTTCATTTTGAAGAATCCTTCGCCTGTTGTGCGATACAAGAAGAATAGGAAGTAGGAACCCTTCTCTTGGAATGGGCTATTTTTTTAAGTAAGGATGTACCATTGTATTAGAAAACAAATGAGAAATTATCATCATAATGTAAACTTACCTGACCATTATGGCAACAAAAATGGCCGAAAAGGTAATAAGAAGGGAACAAAAGACGACAGCAACGATATGTGCTGGAGATAATGCGACACCTAGAAAGAGATTTGAAAATAAATTTAACTCACAATTAATAAGCTTTCATTAAATAAACTTAAATGTTATGAGCTCCCATTGCAGTGCTTCTGTTTAAGATTTAACGATTTTGACTAACCTCTGACCTCGATGAAGCAATCTTCTTCGTAGAGAATGCAAGGCGGGTCGGGAGGTACGAGCCGATTGGCATACCAATCCCGATCGATATCCTCCACTACAGTGAAATTGGACACCCATACAGCCGACCGGAAACGTTCGCGACTGGCGTCGTAACTCAGGAGGACATAGGTGACGTCACGATCTCCTTTGTCGTTCATAATGACCGGTCCCAGAAACCCTTGGAATGTGACGTCTTTCGTGTGGCGGAGCAGGTGGGTGAGGTTGAAGGGTCGGCGACGGCTCTCACTCACCGTCCGCTTCAAGGCGCTGGAAAACAGGGCAACACTGTCGTATACTTGTTGGAAGATGTAATCGTCAGCCTTGAGTGAAAGAAAAAACGAAGAGAAATTTGTAAATATGCTGGAACTAAAGGAATGTGCAGGGTTCAACTAAAGTTTGTAAAAATTGCAACACCATGACGGAATCATCAGAATTAAATGAAATTTAATACACAAGCGATTTGTATTGGTACAAATAAATGATTAGAGTTTCAAAGGGAAAAAAAACAATATGAAGTGTCCGAAATCAGTATTTGGTATAGCCACCACGCGCTACAATAAGTGCTGCTATACGATGTGGCATGGAGTCAAACAGATTGTGAATTTTGCTGTTTGTATGCGTGCCCAATGTTCATCTGTAGAAGCTGTAGGAGGAGAATCACGAGCGAGAAGCCGACCAACGAAATCCCACACATGTTCAATAGGCGACATATCCGGCGAATAAGCAGGCCAAGGAAGAAGCTGTATGTCTTCTGCTGAAAAGAAGCATTGAACATTCCTTGCAATGTGTGGGCGGGCATTATCCTGTTGAAAGATCGCTCTAGGAATGCCTTGAAGAAAAGGAACGAGTTCGGGCTCCAGCACGTAAATGACGTACCGATTGCTGTTAAGATTACCTATTATTCGTAGCATTTGAGATCGTCCATGACAAGCAATCGCATCCCGGGTGTTCGTCCACTATGACGTTCGATAATGCACTTCGGAAGGTAGCGTTCACGGGCATAGCGTCTAACGGCCATCATGGTATCACAGATTAAAACGGGATTCGTCAGAAAAAAAAACTACTTGTTGCCAATCAGCACGCCAGTCTCTATGTCCATGAGCCCATTGCAGCTGCAGGTGTTGATGGTTTTGCGTCAGTGGGATCCTGTATAAAGGAGTTCTTGCACGCAGTCCACTTGTAGCAATGGACCAATGTGCTGCCAACTGTCTAGAGGAAGCTGTACGGTCCGTCAGTGCCATGCGGACCAGGTGTCTAAAATTCGTTTATTTCTTTGTTACATAGACTTTAGATTTTTTATGATTGAAAAAGCGTATATTGCATAGACAGAAGAATAAAGGAATTCTGTTGCACCATGTATATGGAAAAATCAGTAGTTGGAGAAAATGAGATGAAGGTATGGAACCTATAGTGCTCGGCAAGAAAGGATAACGAAACTGAAAAAAAAGAAAAAAAACCTCGTTGAACCAATCAGAAATGAACAGGAAATGCAGCATTACTTATTCCTGGCATTCTCTTAGTGAAATCGCAACTGTAACGAAACCGAAACATATCAGGCATAGATTAATCGACAGGTGGAATACGATACTTCGATTACCCTGCTGTTATCTTTTATTATTGTATACTTACTATATCCTTTAAATAGTTAAAAACATTATATATATATAGATTCTAGATTGACATTTTATGGTTTTCCTTGAACAAACAGAGTTAAAGGCGAGAAGAAGGCCGCCATGTTTCAAAAACTCTGAATAAACCAGTCATCTGTAATCGATAAGCATTTACATAAAGTATGCGCGCGTTTCCTTTTTCTTTCGTGCTGGGCACTATAGCGCCATTTAATAATTTTCCAAGCGGAGCGTATCGAGATTAAACGAAATCTATTATTATTATTAGCCCCATATTCATTCAAAGGCAACTTTTGTCTTCATTGTTCTTTAAAGTTAGCTCGGTATGTCTCCCATTGGTAACTATGTTCAGGATGCTTTGAAGAACTTCATATCAAAAATAAAGGACTGAGTTAACTTCCCAGTTGCTGATATAATAAAATTTTGAGCATAAAACTTTGCAAAGATTCCTTTTTCAGTCTAAAAGAAAAATAAATTTACTCAACAACCATTTACTTTTTTAAGAGATGTTTTCTGGACTTTGACCTTCTGGATACCGTTTCTCCATTATCTGTTGTTCTATATGATATCCCCTGTTATGGACAATGGCCCGACATCGCAGTTTCTATTGTAACAAACTTCTGCGAAGCAAAGCAACGGGGATATTGCTTCACGCCTCTTCGCACACTTTCTATGGGCCTCTCAGTGTAGTAGATCTAAGTTTTCTTTCAAAGTTTTTTTTTAAGGAGTCCAGAGCCACAGAAGTTTAAGGTTGAGGCCTCTGGAGAATTAACCGGGTTCTTGAATTGTAGGCAGGTGAAGAAAGTGAGGTGTGGCTCTTCGCCTAATCCATGTGGATATGTACTCGATGAACGTCTGCACTGTAGAGACGGGGAATTGCTTATGATTTATGAAGTCCATATTGGGTCCATTACTTTATATTATTTTAAAGATTGTGCAATATGCAGCTCAGAAAATATCTCCTTGCATTGATTGATGAAAGTAACCCGTTCTTTGCTATCTTTGTGACAGTTATGAATAGCTTGCGTCTTATTGGTGTCACGAGCAAGATATCGTCCATAAAGTTTTCTGACGTTGGAAGCTGTTTGTTCCTCTCAGTAACATTACTGATGCAGTAGTACCTTTACTTACGACGTGACCTTGCTCTTTGCACATTCCAGTTATTAGAGAACAACTATAACCTGTAGGGAAGGGCGCATATTTACTCTTCTCAAAACGTGTTCGATTTCGCCACCATTTTAAGCTTAACGTTGTCAGTTAACTGCGTAGAAGTAGTTTGCCATACGCGTGTTTTAAGTTAATCACGCAAACAAGAAGGTGAGAATCGTTCATTGTTAACTAACTCAATCCTCTGTAAGTGCTATAATAATATGTGAACTATATAGTCATTTATTTTCAATTTTTAAATGAATTAGCTGTTCATTATCCTCGGGGAACCCCTATCAATATCTCGTGAAACCCTGGGGTTCGGCGGAACCGCGATTGAGAAACGCTAGTTTAGACCGTTCTTTGAACTCTGTTTGACCTTTTTTACCTTTTAAAGCGGATGCATGCCGATAACATTTTCCGGAACGAACTTCGTTTAAACCTTCGTTATTGGTGGTCTCGGTTGTTTTCGTTTAATTTATCGAAGAGAAAGGAAGTGATTACAAAATCCGATGATCATATATTTTGAAAATCAACAGATTCTCTCGCACTTGATATTTTCCGGTGAAATTATTTTCAGCATAAGAACAACTAGCAGAGCCACCTGGGGTTGTCCGGGATAATTAGAATTGTAGGTAAAAAGAGAAATCTCAAGAAGTTAAAAAAATAACTCAAGTTGGTTATCAATAATTCTTCATTTTATTCTCTTGAGACAGCAGTGACCCAGGGCCCTTTTAAAGGTGTTATGACCTATCCAGAGCCCTCTAGCGAGTAGAGTATTGGGCGAAACATAACCAAATTTGATGGGCGTACATAGTGGACCATGGGATTTCGATTTCTAAGAAAATAAAAATTAGTACCAAAAGTCACCACCAATAAAATTTTGGCGCTGCAAAAGTGTATTAGTGTGAATACTAAATGATTAAATGCCAAATCACACAGCGCACATAAATTTTATTAACAAAAAAAAAGCTTGTGTGTCGCCCGAAGTGAATCTTCAAGTGCATGATAATAGTCAGTGAAAAACATTGGATGATGTAAGCAGTGAAAAGGATTAGTTACTAATAATGATTAAAAACACAATTATTTACAACATGAAAGATGTATTTTAAAAAAATCAACGTATTTTATACAAATACAAGTTTATGATCTATAGTTGCCGCCACGTAAGTTGAACGATCTTTTTGACATGCGCAGTAAGTCTTCTCATCAATATGCTTTGTCTGGATTTTACCCATGATGCACTTGTTCTACTATAGTAATGGTGGAGATGTCGTTGAAACGTGGAAAGCCTATTAAAAGTCATAATATAAAACAAATTGCCTTCGAGTCGACTATTCTGCGTCATTTTTTAATTTATTAATTTATTAATTTCGTTTATTAATTTCATTTATCTATTTAAAAGAAAAAACGAAAATGAAAACTAAATATAAATACGAAAACAATGTTTCGAAAACGAAAGCGGACGTTTCATGGAATAGCTAAGCGATTTACTTCCTGTTAACGTCTATTGGCTGGCGTTACGTAGCCGATGAAAAAGTACAGGCTGGGGTACTTAAAAGTCACATGACTAAAGTAGATCGAGCAACAATCCAACCTTCATTGTTTCTGTCTTGCATTTCAACAAACGAAAAACCGCTGAATATTAAAATTCAAGATGGAGACAATGAAGGTTGGATTGTTGCTCGGACCCCGATGATCAGGTGACTTTTGAGTGCCCTGGCCTGTCTCTCGTTGGCCTTGTGGCGTTAGAAATGACGTCATCCTGTCGTTCAACCACGGCCGTCTATATCTATCAGTCCTGACAACTGAGGATTGATGACATCATGCTAGAGGTCGGTTGCCATGGGAACCCCCTTCTCAACGGAAATATTTTAACATTGAAATACTTTAATTGATGACAAATTATGCTTAATCAAGTTAAACGACTACTCCAGTAATATGAAAAAAATTATTTCCTCCGTCAAAATGACAGGCGGACGACCTCATGCCTCGCCGACCTCTAGCATGACGTCAGTTGTCAGGCCTGGAGATATAGTACGGCTGTGCGTTCAACTTATGTGGCGGCAGCTATAGCAACAGTACAATGTCTTCTTAATGTTAAAATTGTTACAAAAACTTTAGAGAAATATAAATAATGCTTTATAATATACAATAAACTACAATATTGTAAAATGTGTACTTTTGACATTGAAACGAGGTCTCCAGCAATAAATTAATCAAAAAATTATTAAGGGGAGGGGGGAGGGAAAGTTGAAAATGCTGGTTACTCGAAAATTAAATAAATAAATAAACGTTCCTAAAAATCTTGCACTGTACAATTGGAAATTTACAAAGTTCCAAATTGCAAGGTGCAAAATTCGAGGTCAAAGGTCAAGTTTGACACCACCATTATTTAGCCCCTACCTAACTTTCTAAATGTTGCCTGCAACAGATCTGTTGTATCTGTAATCGTTTTGAAATTGCATGGGGGTAACAGACTATTTGACTATTGACTTATCCTGTATAAAAAGCGCAGGTTGAGGCGCACGAAAATCTCTCAAGTTTCACACTTGGGGAAGAGATAAATAAGAAGTCACACTAGGCTATATCTGGCGAATACGCTGCATGATTGATCACATTCGTTGAGTTTTGGTTAAAAATTCGCGTACAAGATATGGTGTATGGGATAGCGCATTATTGTGGCATTTTCTTCCACAAATCTGGCCTTTTACAAAGCACAAGAAATTTTGTTAGCAACATACAATTTGAGGCTAACACTTTGTTTGATATATTTATCCATTTGAGAAATCACAGAGCATATTTTTGGTCGACTAATAGCTATAAAAAACAAAGGAGAAGAAGAATGGGTTTTTAAAAGCAATATTTCATTCAGCTCCCGACTGGACTCGTTAACTTTTTAGATCTCTCTCTCTCTCTCTCGTTTGTGAAATCAATAATGGGTTACGTTGGCGGTTCTCCACTGACAAGCGACAATATTATTTAGAATTCCACAAATATTTTTATTCAGTTTCGTTATTGCTTGTGCAAAGAGGTTTTATTTCTACGGATAACATATTTTGTTTTATTTTTAATACATGTCCATGGATTAGTTTTAGGTGCTGGGTGTTTTTATTTATGTGAAGAAGAAAAGCCTTTGACTCTTTGAAGTGCATATACGTGCTGGGAATTTTTCTCAAGCATTTAAGGAGAGATACTTAATATTCTGCTCTTCTATCCAGTTTATATTTTAGACTGCTCTTTCTTTAAAGTACGTGGTACGTTTTTTTTTCTATATTTATTTCTGAAGAGATTCTAAGGGACGCTTGGTAACTTATGGAAAATTTTATATTTTTATTAAGAATTGAAACGAAACTCCTTGGAGCCAGATTGGTCGCCTTTTGAGAATGAAAATAATTTCATGAAAAGTTTCATGCCATTATTCTTTTTGACGACGTATAAGACCACAAAAAACGTTAATATGAAAAATAATTGGCTAGTAGACACTTTCTCGTGTTTTATGACATTGTTCTATGTCGAGCAGCGCGGTTTCACATTTACGACTTTTCTTTTCTTGAAAACTTCATTGTCCATCACGGTTCTTTAATATGAGACTTTCCTTTTCCCTTTCGGATATTGTCGGCCTTTTCTTCGTGCTATCTCTATAGCGTGTTGTATATATCCGTCCCCTTGGCTCATTTCCAAGAGACGATTTTATTTGCAGACAAAATATCACTTTGCCACTCTGTTGCTCTCTGTTGTGACCCCCTGTTCGGTCATTTCGGTAACACTGAAAAAGCCCCCGGTCCATTCGCTTTGTCTTCATCTACGCAGTTTCGCTGGCCATAGTGTGTGTTTAAAGAGCCAATGAACCTCATTCGATTTCTGTTATTCTTTTTCTCTAACGAAGAATAAAAGATAATTTTTCATTTGAATGGAAATGGCCTTTTTTTGTCATTAGCTTTTCAGATCTTTAGGAAATCTTGAAGTCATTTTCACGGCAGTTTTTTTTTCTGTTTTATTGTGGAAAGTTTTCCGTAAACTAGACGGAATCTGTCTTGCCACCCATTAAAATGAGTGAGAAACAAGCTTCTGGATACTCTACAAATCCTTGTAAAAAATTAGAATAATGATGCGAGGGGCGTTCAAATTTGAGCTGAACTTTAGTTTTTATAAAATCAGGAAACTATAAACATACACACACGCAACAGTTATTCCTCAAAGAACTCAACAGTCATACGGGGTCGTGACAGATTAATATGACCACCTCTCCTCGAACATGTTGGAACGTCCCATGGTATGCAAATGAAAAATCATTGCATATCGTTAAAAGCTGACAACAGCAGACGTGTAGTAGCATCCGTTAACACAGCAATTGTCGCAGTCATGGGCAGAGCAAGTGACCTGTCGGACCTCCAAAAGGGGATGATCATTGGCTATTGGGCCAAGTGGGGCAGTATTTCAGAAACGGCCACTTTTGTGAACTGCTCTAGGGCTGCCGTTGTGAAGATGTATCGCGACTGGACGAACCAGACAGTTTCGAGCAACCAAAGTGGGAACTGTGGGGCCCCACGGGCCATCGATTCTAGAGGCGAGCGTCTGTTACGACGCCTGGCCAAGACCAATCGGCGTGCCACTGTTGAGCAACTGACACAGCAAATAAACAGTGGGGCCACTAGGCGTGTCAGCACCAAGACAGTGCAAGGATCCCTCTTGAGGCTCCGGAGCAGGCGTATGGTAACAGCACCCATGTTGACGCCTGTGCATCGCCGAAAACTCCTCCAATTCGCAATGCACTATCGCCACTGGTCCTTGGCCAAGTGGCAAAGGGTTGCTTTCTCTGACGAGTTGCGATTTCTGGTGAACAGAGTGGACGGACGATGTAGAATTCGCGGGAAGCATCTGAGAATAGGCATCCCGACACCAGCGTTGCAGACGATAGTCTGGTAGGGGAGGTGTGACTGTTTGGGGGATGTTTTCGTGGTATGGTCTGAGTCCACTGATAACGCTAGAGGGTACACTGAGTGCTGTTCGTTACCTGATGATCGTCGCAAATCAGGTACACCCCTTCATGTCGACAGTGTTTCCTCTGGGTGATGGCACTTTTCAACAGGACAGTGCTCCCTGCCCTACTGCCAAAATTGTCCACGACTGGTTTGAGGGGCACGAGCATGAATTCAAGCTACTCCATGGCCACCAAACTCTCCGGACTTCAACCCATTGAACATTTGTGGCACAATTTGCGGCCCTATAACACCGTCCTGAAATGACCATAGCAGTTGAAAAGGACGTTAATACCAAGCAAACCAAACTTAGCCAGTAACTGAATTGTGGATCTTTATCACCCTCCCTATTCCCCAGATTTGTTTCTACCAGACTATTTCCTCCTCCCAAAGTTAAAAACAAATCTGAAAGGGCACAGATTTTATCAATATAGAGGACATGAAAAAGAACGTTAAAGCCGAACTAGGAAGGGTTTGGACAGAGGATTTTAAAGCATGTTTCCAAAACTTGTATGAACGTTGCAATAAGTGTAGCCTCAGAAGATACTTTTATGAACAATATTGAAGAGTTTGCCAGAAATATGTCTTATATTTGTTAATTTGCTCCAGTCTTGTATTTGTACATCATTCACAACATAATAAAACATTACTTCATAAGTAATTAATTGCAGCGTTCATTTCTCTACTGAAAGACCAAGCGTGTAGAAAGAAGAATTTCTGCTGTTAACATTAATGGAAAGAATCATTCCGCTTCTGGTTATTAAAAGCGAGCTAATTAAACAAGTCTGTGTACAATATTCTCCTCTACATCGCAAGAATGCGGAACAAGACTACAAAATCGATTCATGTTTCTGTAGAAATCAAAGATCTAATTAACCTTTTGACATTGCTGTGGTGTCATTCTAAATGAAGGAAACTCATCATTTCAACTCAAAGGTGTGCCAAATTTCGTTGTCGAATAAAGATTCTTACGAAGTCGTTGACGCAGTTCTTGAAAATTGCACTGAATAATATTAAAAAAATTAAAACTGGGAATTCTGAAAATGGATACAGTTTGGTTGCCTAGTTAAAAATTGCTACGAAACCCTCTATCTTCTATGAGATCTTGTCTCGTTCAGAGGACTGGATCAATAGGCCGAGTCTAGCTACTTTAAAACAGAGCTACCATGATTCTTTGTTTTCAAATTTATTTTATCAAATTGAAATGGATATTTATTCTTAAAAATATTATTGAATAATAGCTTCAAGAAAGATCGTGATTTTTTTTTAAAGAATAAAAATAAGAATGGAAAGAATCGAAATGGAACTAAAAAGAAGTTGCCCTTGAAGAGAGCCAATCGGTTGAAAGTTACAACGGAAAAACATGTTGAAGGAACATGCTGATAAACCACATAGTCAACAAGTCGAAAACAAGTTAACGAGAAGGGAACAAAGAAATGATAAAGGATTAGAATTTTATTAAGTACTTTGTAAAACATGTAAATGAAATCATTTTGATGTTGATGTACGCTTGTTCGACGCTTCAGCTTAATTGCGGCTCTGAGTGTTATGTTTATCTTACTATACGGTCCCTTGATATTTATATCAGGTTTAATAACATCTAACAACATAAAGTGTAATGCACGTCTTCCTCCCTTGTTATTAATAAAATCAGTGTGCCTGTCATTAGTTCATATGTGCATTCGCGATAATCTCTACACCCATGAAACCAATGGGATCGAAATTTCCATGATGCTTTTACATAAGGTTTTAACTAAATTTTAATTTTTATTGTCAGTTTTAAGATAAAATTAATGCTTGCATTAAGAAAACTACAGAATGGCGTAATCTGACATTTTTGCAAATTGACCCACAAGCAAATTTTTGTTAGTTAAACTCCAGGAGATTGCAAAATAGGAAAATTGAGTAAGATGTCAATAAAAACACTATTTTTAACATCGTCACTGGATTTGCAAAATCGGTCGTTCTGTTGCCAGTTTTTTTTCGAGTTTTTTGATTTTGTCTTCAGATTCGGATAGAGCATCAAAAAGTAAGTATAAGTTATAATAGGTACAAGTGTGCTATTTATTTGAGAACATGACCAAAACGGGGTTAAAGTTAAAATTTTGTTCCTTCGATCCTGGTCACGGCACCAGAATGTTTAAAATTTAATTTTAACCACCATTTTGGCCATGTTCCCAAATAGGACGTGCGTACTTATTTTAACTTTAACTTAATTTTTGCTGCTCTATCCGAATCTGAAGTCAAAATCAAAAGTTTCTAAAAAATTGGTAATGGACCGACCGATTCCCCAAATGCAGTAACGATGATTTTCATTAGCATCCGTATGGTAATGCAATACCATGCATTCTCAACTGGTTTTTCATTGGTTTGATATCCAAACAAGCTAAAAGACATGGTATTTAAAGATACTGAACAAAATCATAGAGAAGCGAGAGGTGACTGTGGATAAAGACATAATAAGCCTGGAGAATCTCTTGTCCACAAAAAAATGTTTATTCTGCGAATACGTATTTCAATCTCCTTGAGATCATTATTCAATGCAAGTGCAATAGTAAATCGACAATCTAGCAATGAACTGTACATTTGTTCAGGTGGGATGTAAGCTGTGCTTACATGATTCTCACCCTTCCGGAATAAATTCCATATGAAATACACTAAAATAGGCAAGAAGCCTGACTAACCCGAAGAGGTCTTCCACATTAAGAAAAAAAAAATAAGATTGACGATTGTCAGAAAGTGGGAGAGGAGATGGGGAGGGTGGTATTACATCTTTCAATAATCTGGAAAGGAAACGTTGCCGATGTCCTCGGTTTTCTATACTTTGTATGCCACTTCATTTCCATCCGGTTACTCAGTATTCCAGCCACCAGGTCATTGTCATGGCTCTTCACCGTCTGCGTCATGTTCATCAGGAGATCTTGGACACACATTCCAGTATGAGTCATGTTCAAGTCAAAGTGGATGTAATGATTTTTTACAGTTCTTCTTCCAAGCTGCGCAATGGTCCTCAGGGTAACATTCTGGAACGACTGCAGTTCACACCATCAGCTTCTACATATAGTCGCCCACGCAGGCATACAATAGAGGAGGATGGTCCAAATCACTGTCTTATACAGTATTAATTTATTATCGATGCTGAGGGCGCTGTTTCTATCCAGAAGAGCTATAAGGCTGTATTTAGCCCTCTTTGGTTTGTTCAGAGCCTTAGTTACGTGATGATTCCAGGAGAGTCTTAAGACGTATTCTACGTCAAAACATTGCATCTGTCGTTCAAGATTGTAGTTGCCAAATGAAGAAATGGGCACGAATCAAATGTAAGCCACCTTTGATTTCCAAGTTTAAAGACAACATAAATGATGTTTTGAAATGAACACCGATCATTAAACGTACAGCGAACATCAATTTAGGTAGCACGATCAAATGTAAACGTGAACAGTTCCCATTGGTGCCAACCGCTGAGATTACGGCAATTAAATCCCAAGGTACTACATTTGATCGTATCTTCTATGAATATGACCTATCAGAATAAAACTGTTCATGTTTGGATTGAATAGAGTAACCAGTATAGATGGATTATATTTAACTAACTCAAAAGACTACTGTAATTGCTATTTCACTCCAGATAGTCAAGCACCTTCGATGAAAAAGTTCAGAGAGGAATCGGTTTGGTTTGGTTTGTTTGGTATTAACGTCCTTTTCAACTATTATGGCCATTTCAGGATGGCGTTATAGAGGCCGGAAATTTTGCCTCGCAAGGGTTCTTTAACGTGCAGCTGGCAAACGACTACACGGGACTAACGGATTTACTTCCCTTCCGAAGGAAGTGCGTGATCTCAGGATTTTCCCCCTGAAAAAATCCTCGTCGTCTTCGGCCGGGGTCGAACTCGCGTCCTCGGGCATCAGAGGCGATCATGCAACCACTGAGCCACCGAGGCCGATAGACTGGAATCGCACATGCTGGTAACATTCATCAAACGCGTAAAAATTTTCAAATTAAAAATACAAACAACGATACTGTTAGCTACAACAATGATGATGATTCCATTGAACAACAGAATATTTTAAACGTTTTAGTTACCAATCTCAATGCGCAGTATTTAGTAGTGCATGTACAGTACTTATTACATCTGATTACTTGGCAATAAGTGAGACTTGGATGAATGCAGGTGAACCTGTGCATAGAAGGACACAAATGAATCAGTCTGGTTGTATTAGATCCGATGCACTCACCAAACATGGTGTAATAAGTAGGAAAGCAGGCGGTTTTGCGATCTTCAGAAACATTAACTCTTTAACCGAATGCGAACATACACTGATAGACTGGTCAAACTATAGATGACTGATTGACGCTGGTGTCGGTAATATTTGTATAGTTAAAGTGTGGTGAGATTTAAACTAGGTATTGTTTAAAATCATCCTAATGTTCGATATCTGATATGGCAATGTTGTTGTTCAGTGCGATGATGAAATATTCATCAGCAACTACACCTATCAAAGACAGCATGGAGGTAGATACTGATGTGCAAATTATGATATTTGGAGACACGTGAACAGTACTGCCGACAAAATATTAATTCTGAAGTTGAAAACTGATGGTCACTCTCAACAATCCATTGCGAAAACAATCCAATGCTCCCAAGA
Source organism: Rhysida immarginata (assembly GCA_023313115.1). Classification (NCBI taxonomy): domain Eukaryota; kingdom Metazoa; phylum Arthropoda; class Chilopoda; order Scolopendromorpha; family Scolopendridae; genus Rhysida; species Rhysida immarginata. The sequence goes on from JAHWFO010033718.1 coordinate 401,225, forward strand.
AACGGTGTCAAACGTTTTGGCTAAATAAGCCAAAATTGGAAGCTCTGTTAACAAGAAAAGATTTGGGAGACCCCGTGCAGCATCCAACCGAGATGATAGACAGTTGGTGAAAATCGTCAAGAGGCAAAGTTTATCATCATGCATGGAAACAAACTGGTGTCAATGTCACAGATCGAACTGTACTATCTCGATTGAAGGAGAGCGGCTACAGATGGTGCAAGGCGGCCACCAAGCCACACATGAGAGAGAAGAATAAGCGAGATCAACTGAAATAGGCGAAACAGCTCAAAGAGTGGACAAATTTAGACTGGAAAAAAGTTATGTTCACAGACGAGTCGCGAGTGTGCTTTGGTTATGGAGACAGCGTTAGAAAATCCGTTTTTAGACGACCGGAAGAAAAGTTTCATACTGACTGTCTCCAATCTTCAACCAAATTCCCCAAAGGTGTTTGGGTATGGAAGTTTCACTCACAGGGGTGTGCGTAATCTTGCCATCCTTACATGTGCTGTAAATGCGGAAGCTTACATCAGTATTTTGGAAACATTTGCTTTGAAGACGGCTGAAGAACATCACGGCGATGATGACTTCATCTATCAGGATGATAATGCATCTTGTCATCGGTTCCGTAAAGTTCACGAATGGTTTGCAGAAAGTGGAATAGGATATTTACCGTGGCCAGCAAACAGCCCAGATGTCAATCCAATGGAAAATGTTTGGGCAATTCTGAAGAAAAATGTTGGAAAGGAGAAACCAACAAGTATGGCAGAATTGAAGTCAGCCATCGTTAGATGCTGAAAGAAGATTGACGCCTACACTTGTAAACGACTGGTGCTATCAATGCCGAGAAGATTACAAGTGGCTATTAAGGCAAAAGGAGTTCCAACAAATATTAGGACCCATTATTCAATACTTTTTCTTATGTTTGATAATATTCCATATTTTTTTCCAGACATGTACTCGTTCAAAATAGCATCTCTTTGTAACTAACCAGCCAAATGGGCTATCATAAAAACCATAACTGCAAATACAGTTAGTAATAGTGTAATTGAAAGGAAATTCCGAAATTCAGCTTTGTTGTTTTCTTATTATTAATTTTAGTGAGATACAACTCTGTGAATGAAAAATATTCCATACTTTTTTCCGAGGGTTGTAGGTTAGAAAAAGATGAAAGATACGTCTTAATTGCTTATACATATCTGGTAGGTCGTTAATGTTGAGGCCTTTTTCCTCTAAATATTTACAACTCCATTGCAAAAAAATAGAATAATGTTTTATTATGAACTTCCAATGTGATTTATGTGCTTATTTCACCACCAAATCACACGAAAAGCAAAACACGGCATATTCAAGCACAAAGCTAGAATATGAATTGTTGAAAAAATATTAGCTGTTTGCTAATTATTTAAACAGAATTAATTGGCTGTTGCAAAATATTAGAATAAGCTGCCCCCATTGCAAAAAAATAGAATAGTTGATTATTCAATTTTTCAACGAATTGTATCCAAGTTAATATTCCATAGATTAAAATCAGACATATAAAAGAACCTTTCCCTGAAACACAGAGTGCTTTAGTGTTCCAAAAGTTGCACTTATGGGGCGCAAAAAAGACATCACTGAAAAGACTACGGAGATCATCGTGAACGCACATAAAACAGGACTAACGCAGACCAGGATTGCAGAAATAGCTGAATGTTCTCAAGCAACTGTTTCAAAAATAGTCCGTGCTCACCAGAACAATAAGAATGTCCAAGCCCAGCGTATAAACAGTCGCTCCAGATGTGGAAGAAAGCCTAAGACCACAACCCGGGATGAGAGAGCACTCTTGAGAATTGCTAGGAAACATCGATTCAAAAGTCTGCGACATCTCCACTTCGTATGGAAAACCAATCACGGAGTCAGAGTATCTAAATGGACTACGTGGAGAAGACTACGCTGCCATGGTTACTTCTCTAGAATTCTGAAAATCAAGCCTATGTTGACGAAAACTCAACGAAAAAATCGTCTGAGATGGTGCAAACAGCGACAATACTGGGGTGAAGAATGGAGCAAAATTTTGTTTAGTGATGAATCTGTGTTTTGCCTTGTGCATGGAGATCAAGGAATCACGGTGTGGAGGAGGAAAAAAAGAAGCGTTTCGACGAGATTGCCTCAAACGTTCTGTGAAGTTTGCCACGCCGGTGATGGTGTGGGGTTGCATGACCTCACATGGGGTTGGGAAACTATGTATTGTGCGTGGAACAGTGAACGCAGATGCTTACATGGAAATTCTGGACTCTTACATGATTCCTTCGGCAGAAGAACTGTATAGGGATGACGAGTTTATCTTCCAATAGGATGGGGCATCGTCCCACACAGCTAAACGCACAATGACATTGCTCAGAGATGGTGGTATAAAGGTCCTTCCATTCACCGGATTTAAATCCGATTGAGAATCTGTGGGCCATAATGAAGAAAAAACTCTCTGAGCATATTCCCAGCACTAGACAAGAACTTGTGTCTGCAATTCGACATATCTGGGCGTCAATTTCAAGACAAACGTGTTGTCAGCTTGTTAACAATATGCCACGTCGTATGCAAGCTGTGATAAGTGCTAAAGGCAACGCAACAAAGTATTAACATGGCTAATTTTGAGTGTTAATATAAACTATTCATAAAAAATTGGGGCAAAGTCCGAACAAGCAATAACTGGAAACATTATACAAAGCAATAAAGATTGGAAAATTATACAAATCTACAACAATAAGAGAGTAATACAACCAATATAGAAAAGTACAAGAGCATGAATCATTAACATACAAAATTATTGAGAAAATTGTTTTGGTTGTGAGTTCCTACTCTAGCTCTAATAACGACACCGATTCTGTGCTCAGTTAACTGAAAACATTCAAGAAATTGATATTTAAAACTAAGTATCATTGATCTGTTACTTTGAGTTTTAATGTTTTAGTTTGCCTCTTTTAATGTACGTGTTAATTGATTTTCCCTCTGCCCTCTTCACGCCTCTTTTGCTCTTAAGTTTTACATCGCTATCATAAAGATCCTTGGCATACTTTTCAAGGAACTTTCCATCGGAAGAACTTCGACGATAAGCAGACGATATCTGTAATTAATAAGAACGATGAAAAAGCCTGGTGCATCCTAGAATTAGTTGATAGGCTTTTTAATATCCTCTTTCTTTATCTATGTGCGTGTCGTTCGACTCCATTGTTCCTGGAGTTGTCAGAGGAAGGTGTGCGCATTCTTGGAAAGCCATCACTTCATCGATCGACCTTTAGCAGAAAATGAAGAGAAAAGGAGAGGGAGATGCGTGAGGTCGATCAATAGCAAACATAGGGTCTCGCCACGTGGAGTCACTATCATCACTGACGCATCCGTCGACTACGGCTACGTCATAGGACGCAACGCTTGGCGTCACTCGGCTCTACTTCACGGCCAAGGTCGCGTCAAGGGACGACGAGTAACAACATTGCCGACGTAAGAAGGAAAGCTTGTTACGTAAGCGGTTGGATTATATTATGAAGCTAGAACACTACAAGGATAAGAAAAAATCAATATTTAGGCAAGATTGGCAGCTGCTTTTCAGAATAAATAAATTGGAAACATTTAGACAGCAGCTTGGATCTATAGATCTGAATTTAAAATTTCCAGAATGATGTTTGATTATTTAGTTTTGCATAATTTATTCTAGCTTCAAAATATGGCACAAGTAAGCCCTGTAACCGTAATTTGATGATTAAAAATAAATCGATCGCAGGGAAAGTGAGGTTTAAGCTTAATCTGCTCAGTTCTCCATCACATCATTTCCTCCTTCTGATTATTTTATAACTATAAATAGAAGACGAAAACCGTAAATCCTAGTCGACTTAATTGCACACTGTCGTGCAGATAACAACATGAATCCAGTTTCGAAGGCTAAGTCTGGATAAACATCACGGCTTGAAATAGATTCCTCTTGAAATTCACCAGTTTATAATAGCTTTTTCTAGAGAACTATCTATAAAAGCAATTTCCGCACTAGAACGAGCTTCTTATTTGTCTCCAGGAGGGAAATAGAGCGCCAGACGATGGAAGATCGAAGGGAAAAGCCGCCATAAAAATCGTAAGGAAAACTGTTGAGAATGGAACCAAACCACACAACAACACCGTTGGCGTCGCTTTTCCGTTCGCGGGTTTTTCCCCCCTCCTTCCCACTCTATTTGCCCTTTAACCTTTAGATAAACAATGGTTATGGCAGATGAAGCTCGGATTGCTTGCTCTCTTTTGTCCGATTTATTTTTATACTGACTGCGTTTTTACCAGGCATGGTACCAGAATTGTTCAAAGAAGCCCGTCATAACTTTTTATTTATTGAAAGCTCATGCCACGCCCTTTTTAAAGGGCACAATGGCAAGAATAAAACTTAATACACAAGAATAAACTTGACTATTTCAGTGATACTAGTACGGAGGGAAAAGGAGAGGGATTTAGCCCGACATCGAAATTTCCATGCTAGCAGACTTCTTTACAGGCGGCGAGAGGGATTTCGTTCCATACTTCCTTCACACTTTTCAAAGTCCAGCGATGGTTTTGGGGCGACGCCTTCTGAGATCACTTTTGAGAAGACCAAAGCCACAAAAGTCCGTGGGGGAGGCGTCAGGTGACTTGGCAGGGATTGTAGAGAAGGGAATTGCACGAATGCCTGTCTCTTCTTCCATTTGTGCAATGAAATTCTGCGTTGAGCGCGCCGTGTGGCCGGGGGCCTTATCTTGATGAACACAAACTTTGTTTCTCTCCTCCGTACAACGTCGGGACCTCCTCCGTGTAAAGAAATTTCAAAATGTTCTCCTGGTAGTAATTGGCATTCACCTTAGCGTTTTTCTGTACACGGCGAAGTTGCAACCGTCCGTTTGAGCAGTACCCCGTCACCACCATGAAGCCTTTCTGAAAACTTTCGCGATATTTGCGGACCCAATCAGCCCGGCCTTTCGCATCTGCTGGATAGTAGGCAATTACACGAACCTTACCACAATCCATGAGGTAAACCCATGCTTCTTCCAAAGTGTCAACAAACCACCATTTCTCGCCCGCAAGTTAGCCTTCGTAGAGTTTGCGGGCGTTGGTTTTGCATTCACGGATGTGACGTTCATTATGAACCTTTGCTTTATGGAACTTGCGCAGGCCTAAGTTGCGTTTCATTATGCGGTTTATCGTTGACGCAGATGTTCCTGGCTTCTGAGCCATGGCCTTCTATGTCGGAGGGTTTTACTGTGCTACTATCTTCCTGATCTTTTTGACTGTGTCAGGTTATCTGCTGGGGTGGGGTCTCTTCCGAGGTAGCTTTTCATGGGTGTAGTTATCGGAAACGCCCAATTAACGTATGTCAGCCAGAATAGAGTTAACAGCAGTCTTCGATAACGAAATTCCTTCCGTCTTGCACTGTTGGATGATGCGTACGGCACTAAATTCCGCCTTGGAAAGCGTTCGTACGTACCCTCTCTAAAAATCATTAATTTTTCCTAGTCATGCTGTGAATTTTCTGCGCTCGTTTAGGTTAGGAATGCCCACTGATACACCACCTGATTTACAAAGGCTCGGGCGCATTCCATTGCACAGTGGTTTAAAAACCAAAAAAACCTGGTCAAAATTCAAAACTCGATTTTTTTATCAACCTCAATATTAAAAATGAGTTGCTGAAGCATTTTATAAATGAAAGTTATGTTTTATTGCTAAAATTAAACAACGAAACACTTAAAATGAAATTTAATCAAGAACATTCAGGTTTTTTCTAAATTTCACTACTGCTACTCTCTATATTAAACTGTTCCTGAGTATCGCCTGGTCTAACATTTGGTTCATCTAACAAAAGCAGTACGTCTGGTAACAAAGATTCTTTTGGCTTTCTTGGAAGTGGTCGTAGGTTGGTTAAAAAAGGATCCGAAGTGACGAAAAGTCGGTTTAAGAGATCTTCGTTGCACGATTTACGTGAAGTCTTGCGTGTATGATATCGTCTGAAGGCTTTTAAATCCTTATTCCTGCATTCTTGGGCTTCTTCGGATAACTGGCCCATTGCTAACCAATTGGAAGAAGTGCTGAATTAATTATATTTGATCCGTGAAACAATATCTTGTGCACACTTGCTGGCATGTAATACCATGGATATTCTCTTATAAACAAATGTGCTCTTTCAATTGCGTAGCTGTCAAAAGCAGCAAAGTTTATCTCATAACCACAAGAGATAAACTTAATCTCATTTAATCTCATTTAAAAGTTGACCTCATTTAATAACACTGCAAATCGTTGGATCAGTTCTTTGTTAATCCCAGTTATAGCAGAAGACTTTTCAGGGTCTTTAAAAAATCGTCTTGCTGTGTTTGTTATTAAATATCAAGTATATACATTTAAGTATATATTATGTACTTATTTGTAAATGATAAATTAGCACACATAAATCCACTAGTCAAATATAAAAACATTTAAACATGTGTATACGTTTTCCATCACAATTTCTTGCACGCATACATGTATATCTATCTATATATATAAAGAAGGATGTTTGTGGGTCTGTGCGTCTGTGGGTCTGTGGGTGGGTCTGTGGGTCTGTGTGTACGTTTTTTATACAAATCTACAGTTTTATTCCGATCTTGATGAAATTTCGCATACATGACCTTCAAAGCATGAGGAAGGTCACTGTCTACTTCAGATTTCGAAAAAATAATAATTATTGATAAAAAATCGATATTCATGGTTATGGCAGGGCATATTAATGAGAAATATCGCATGACCAACAATGCAAGACAAAGTTTTTGCAACAATGGTATCAACACGCAATTCACAAACACTCTGCACGGACCAACAATATATATCTCATGACCAACAATGCAAATAAAAGTTTGTGCAACAATAGGTATCAACAATGGTTTCAACACGCAATTCACCAATAACAATGAGCTCAAAATGATGATGCAATGATAAAGCAATCCTTTCCAAGAATTATAACAATGAACATAAAATGATGATGCAATATGGATAAGTTTCAATTTGTAACAATGCATAGAATTCCTGTTATTCAGGTTTTTCTTTGAAAAGAGAGTTTTTAGTACTTAACAATTTCTTGAAAATCTTTAAAAATGATCAGTAGCTGGAGATAATGAAGAGTTAGCAGACTATTGAGAAAGAGTGGAAAGACGACAGAGAAAGCAAACCTTTAGCTCCGTGCTGTATTAAGCAAATGGGAAGCAAGTAAATAGAAGAATTGGCGACCGCTAGACTACCCAAAGTGATGAAAGGCCAAATTTTGCTTCAACACAGCGAGAGAAGAGTGGAAATTGCAACAACATCAAGTGTAGATCTGAAGTAAGATTATCTGATTAAGAAATTATTGGAGCAGTCCATCCATTTTGAGCCTTTAAAAAGATTTTTTTCGAATTTTCATTAAGAATTTTTACTGTATTAATTCTAAGCATTTTCATGTGTTTATTTTTTAAGATATTGCAAAATTTATTTTAATTTTTGAGATTGTTCTGTTTACATCCCAAGTGTAATAATCCCGGGCAACGCCGGGTACCTCTTCTAGTCTATCTATATAAAGAAGGATGTTTGTGGGTCTGTTTGTTTGTTTGTTTCTGGGTTTGTTTTTTATACAAATCTACAGTTTTATTCCGATCTTTAAAAAATTTCGCATACATGACCTTCAAAGCATGAGGAAGATCACTGTTTACCTCAGATTTTGAAAAAATAATAATTATTGATAAAAAATCGATATTCATGGTTATAGCAGGGCATATTAATGAGAAATATCTCATGACCAACAATGCAAGACGAAGTTTTTGCAACAATAAGTATCAACAATGGTATCAACACGCAATTCCCAAACACTCTGCACGGACCAACAATATATATCTCATGACCAACAATGCAGGGCAAAGTTTGTGCAACAATACTTATCAACAATGGTATCCACACGCAATTCACAAACACTCTGCACGGACCAACAATATAAATCTCATGACCAATAATGCAAGGCAAAGTTTGTGCAATATAGAAGTCAATGCATAGAATTCCTGTTATTCAGGCTTTTCTTAGAAAAGAGAATTCTTAGTACTTAACAATTTCTTGAAAATCTTTAAGAATGATCAGTAACTGGAGATAATGAGTTAGCAGACTATTGAGAAAGAGTGAAAGACGATAGAGGAAGCACTCCGTTAGCTCCGTGCTCTATTGAGCAAATGGTAAGCAAGTAAACAGAAGAATCGGCGACTGCTAGACTACACAAAGTGATGAATGGCCAATTTTTGCTTCAAGACAACATCAAGTGTACATCTAAAGTAGGATTACGTGAGTAAAAAATTATATAGACTAGAAGGCATCCTTGGAGAGGTCCATCCATTGTGAGCCTTTAAAAAATTTTCTTTCGGTAAATCAAGTTCCAGTATATCACCTAGAATGGATTTTTTCAGTGAAGAGGTAAATTCCTGTCTTTCGGATTTTTCTTAGAATAGATAGTCCCTTCCCTCTGTATTGTAGTGATTGAGTTATTATTTAACCAATTTGGAGATTTAATTTAGATTTTTGAGGTTGTTCTGTTTACCTACAAGCGTAATTATCCCGGGCAATGTCGGGTCCTCTGCTAGTCTATCTATATAAAGAAGGATGTTTGTGGGTGGGTTTGTTTTTTATACATATCTACAGTTTTATTCCGATCTTGATGAAATTTTGCATACTTGACCTTGAAAGCATGAGGAAGGTCACTGTCTACCTCAGATTTCGGAAAAATAAAAATTATCGATAAAAAATTGATATTTATGGTCATGGCAGGGCATATTAATGAGAAATATTTCATGACCAACTATGCAAGGCAAAGTTTGTGCAACAGTATGTATCAACAATGGTATCAACACGCAATTCCCAAACAGTCTGCACGGACCAACAATATATATCTCATGACCAACAATGCAAGGAAAAGTTTGTGCAATAGTAGTTATCAACAATGGTGTCAACACGCCATGCACCAACACTAGACAGGGATCAACAATATATATCTCATGACCAACAATGAAAGGCAAAGTTTGTGCAACAATAGGTCTGTCGTGTTCGCATCAACAATGGTATCAACGCGCAATTCGTCAATAACAATAAGCACAAAATGATGATGCAATGATAAAGCAATCCTTTCCAAGAATTATATCAATGAACATAAAATGATGATGCAATATGGATAATTTTCAATTTGTAACAATGCTTAGAATTCCTGTTATACAGGCTTTTCTTTGAAAAGAGAGTTTTTAGTACTTAACAATTTCTTGAAAATCTTTAAAATGAACAGTAACTGGAGATAATGGAGAGTTAGCAGACTATTGAGAAAGAGTGGAAAGACGGCGGAGGAAGCACTCCTTTAGCTCCGTGCTGTATTGAGCAAATGGGAAGCAAGTAAATAGAAGAATCTGCGACCGCTAGACTAAACAAAGTGACGAATGGCGAAGTTTTGCTTCAACACATCGAGAGAAGAGTGGAAATTGTAACAACATCAAGTGCACATCTGAAGATTACGTGAGTACGAAATTATTTAGACTAGCAGTGGCATCCTTGGAGAGGTCTATCCATTGTGAGCCTTTAAAATTTTTTTTTTT
>JAHWFO010033723.1:0-20495 GCA_023313115.1 Rhysida immarginata
GTAACTGCCACCTCCGCAATTCCGAACCCATTGGGACAACTTGGCCCAAACTTCTTAGTAATGTTGATCTTGCTTAGAGGAATCTGCATACCAAATTTCATTCTTTATATGCATAAATATGCACAGACCTTTTGGTCCCCTCTAATTTCCACCCCCGAAACTCCGACCCCAGTGGGCCAATCAAAACCAAACTAAATAGCAGAGGTGTACATGCCCATAGTAAGCTACATTCCGAATTTCAACCTTCTACCTCAAAAAAAGCAGAAATTATGAAGGGGACGGACAGACAGACATTATGAAAACTATAAGTAGCTCCATTCTTCCGCTACTTAATAATTCATCCAATGTAAATATGAATATAAAAAAATATTAATTGGAATCATAATCTCTTGTCTACCTGTACAGTGCATAATAATCTTTTTCTGCTTCATTCAATTTTCTACAGAAGAGAGATTCAAATCCTGAAATATCTGGAGGGAAAAAAAAAAAAAAAAAAAAAGTCTCATAAATTCTATGATTTTTTATAAAAGGATGGGCTGCCGTTTCAAATGAATTAGGACTCACAGAAGACTTGAAGTTTTCAATGATATGTTTCCACACTATGAGGAAAGCTTTTGTATTTGACTAAATCTTTTCCCAAAAGTTCACAATACTGAGGACAATCTACATTCAAAAACATGGCAAAGTTTTTCCTTAATTTTTTTTTTTTTTAATATTAGAGATGAATCCTTAAAAAAATGATGCTATATTGAACTAGTACATAAGGGTGCAACGTTTTTAATTGTTATTCCAATGTGAAAAAGAAAAAAACTTTTTTTCAATAAACATGTGAAATGAACATTACAATTTAAAATCTCAAATACGTTCATCAATAGACCTGCCTGTCACATGCACCTGAACAGAATTCCGGTTTATAGTGATCTTTACAGCTTGTTTTTTGCCCGTTTCACCCTCCTTTTCGGGCAGAGGCTGTTTAGTTTCGTCGTCAATGCTTCCAAGATATTCAGGCAAGTTGCAAATCTTGGCAAAACTTAAAATAAATGAGCACAGATAAATTATCGGAAACTTTAAGGATAATTTGCATACCCATGCCCATTTTATATGCTTTTATTTAAGTCAACTTGTTTTGTTTATCTGGGGAAATATCTTGTGATCAGTTATAAACCCACTTCATGACAAGCTAGAAATGTGAAAGTGCACAGATCAAGAGTCAAAGGCAAGACAACAGAATAAATAACACAGAATGAACAGCTCAGCACAAGACCTAGAAGCAGTGCTCCTAGCAGATGGGTGGACTCATGGGTTCGCATAGCATAAGAATAGCAGTGGGAAATAAACAGTGTTTGGATGTATTTCATTATTAAATTTACTTTTCATTCTTTATTCTAATTTCAATATATATATTAAAAAAAGTTAACTTTAAATCAGTCTATGAATTTTTCATGTATATACAAGGAAAATAAAAACTTTTAAGAACTATCTATCAAAACTTTCAAAGTAACCCGTTTCTTAAGAGTAATATTATTAATTAATTAAAATGTTAACTTTTGATTTAACATATCTTTTGTGAAAGTGTATTCAGAATTTTTGCATGTCTATAAAGAAATTAAAAGCTTTTTAGCATCATGTTTGTTTAATTGTACAAATTAAAAAAAAAATAAAAAAAAAATAAAAAAAATGTTAGTTTCTTATGTTAATTTCATTGAAAAAAGAAGTTATCTTTTAAAACCCTCGCTTTATTAGTGAAATCTGTGATCAGGATTTTTTCGGTAGACCATGAAAATAACAGCATTTAAACTTATATTTTGCTTATTTTTCTAAAATGAAATAAAGCTACTTTCTTCGATAATGAGAATTAAAAACTTTAAATTTTACCTGGTGGTTAATATTATTTGGAAAAACTTTTCATTAGTTTGATGCAGAAATAAGGGCAGTTTTTTTTTATAGTAATTCCTTAATCAACTAGATTTTTTAATATCCATTTATTTGAAGTTCCTACTAACAATTGCTATTCTTTGCATCAACTCGCAGAATTGTGCCTTAAAAAATTCTGGAAAGAAGAGATTTCAGTAAAGGAATTTTTGTGGCCAGATAGGAAATTATTGTTAGTTAGAATGGGCAAAGCAAGCAGTTTCATAGAGAAATTGACAAGTGGGATAGGGGTAGAGGAAATTAACGCTACTCAAGTTGAGCAATAAGAAATTTCTTGTAACAGGGCAATGATGTTAAAAAAAATCCTTAAGCGCCACTTTCCTTGTTGTAAAAAAAAAAAAATTGTAGATGCTTGAAGAATGCCAAGAAATGTCTAAAGACTAACTAGTGCTGCATTGTCTTGTCTAAGCAATTTTTTTGCAACAAGGAGAATGACACTTAAGGCTATTTTCAGCATCATTGCCCTGTAACAAGAAATTTCTCAATGCTCAGGTATATAGTGTTCTATTTTTCAGCCCCAAAACATATCAAAGTATTAAAATGAAGGGGAAAGATGAAAATTAAAATGGGAGGAAACTTCATAGTCGCTTACATATGTGTAATAGGAATCCTTAATTAATCTTTTAAAGTGAATACAAGTTCGTTATACTAGTTGGTGAACGGCAGTCGATGGCTTACTTCGTAAGTTCAGCGATAAAGAATTCCAAATCCATATTGCGTTATACAGAAAGTATTTGCTAATAAAGTTGGATAGCCTACGGGGAATATCTATCTTGTATCTTCTAGTGAAGACAAATTCTAGTGGACTTCAATAGCCGTTCTTGAACAAAGGAGGCCGGATGGAGATTATTACGGAGGGCACAAGTTAATTCGTTAAGAACATTTATGGATTTAAAAAAGTATCAAGAGTCGGTATTTTATATTTAAGACCTAACTCAATTACGGAGGCAAATGAAGATTTTCAAAATTATACAAACCATTTAAACATAATATGAAACAAATAAGATGTTGTTTGAAAGCAACTAAATACAGGGTGTTTGTGAAGTCTCTCCGCAGCAAAAAACAAAAGCAATAATCCAATAAACGGTGATAGAGAAAATACAGCACTTTAGTTACATTAGGAATGAACCATATTAAGTGGTGAGGGTGTACACAAGTTTACAGGAAATGTTGAAAGTTTAGATTGTTTTTGCGATTTCCATCTCAGACTACTTTCGATGGAATCGTCAATTTTCACTGCAGAGAGATTTTACGGACATCCTGTATACGAAAAAAAATACGTACTTTACATTTCAGTATAGAGCGTGTTCCTAAATTGTCTGTTCAAATTTTAGGAGGTGCTTCCTAGCAGAGCAAAGGGGAAAAAAAAACATCCAGTGAACACAGGGGGCATCCCATACAGCTCCAAAATGCTATAAAAATCTGATACATCAGTCAGATGGCCATCTTGGTGATGTGGTGCTGTGATGTCAGAACTCAGTATTGTTACCAATGTTCTGTTCATTTTCCATTGCTAAATTAGTGACATTTGTCTCACAAAAATGACAATGGCAGAGTAAAGTTGTGAGCGTTCTGTTGCAGCAAAGGTGTGCATTTACATTTTTGTTTCTTGTCCTGCCAAGAAGCACCTCCCAAAATTTATACAGACAATTCAGGGACATCTTGTATATATTTTGGCATATAATGAAGAGTTTAACGTCAAGTTTTAAAATAAAAATATATATTATTCATTTAAGATGAGATGTCTAATGGCAAGGGGGGGGGGGGTGTAGAAAGGGGCATTTTACTGCCAAAGTTTTTAAAAATTGTTAATAATCACCAGCCTTAAAGAGGTTTCCCCCTCCCCTTTCTTTTGCTTTGTTTTTCCAACAGAGCAGTGATCCCTGAAATAATCAATCATCTGTTATTAAAATTTAATTGAAATTATTCAAAAGACAAAATAATTTAGGGAGGTCTACTAATTGAGGAGAATCCCCAAAGAAGACGATATTTGTTTCATTACAATACAGTTGACTTGCGATAATCCGACATTTGACAGTCTGACACCGTGTCAGATGACGTCACTGCTGCAGACACAGATACGCACACACTTGTTGGAGGGAGAGGCACCTCCTTCGGTTGACTTAATTCCCGTGTGTCAATGGATATATAGCCTTAGAAGTCAAAATTCAGTTTTAAAAAATCAATCAACCTTAGGTAATCCGACACCCCTCAGTCCTGTAACTGTCGGATTATCGTGAGTCCAACTGTACTCCGAATTTTATGTCTTTGCCAATGACACCATTCAATTCCTTACCTTCCAATATCATCTGCATCTGCAGTCATCACTCTCAATTTCTAAAGTCCAATTCGTGAGTGCCTAGAAAGTCAAATTAACGTGAATTTTTTATTTGGCCATTTCAAAATCATTTGCAGTACATATAAAAACGATCATTTATCACGTGTAATAATTTTCCTGCCTCACTCTGTAATTTATCCAGGCAATTTGATATGTAAACAACAAAACTGCAAAATCAAACCAACCCTCAAAATGAATTTTTTTTGTGGAATTGTCTCGCTGAAAAAAAATTGATAAAACACCAAGTTAACGTACGATTTATGCCTCAAAGATTGGATGAAATTTTACAAACAAAACAAAGATGTCAATGCTAAAAAATGCATCATCATTGCATCTTATCCCAAGTACCTCAACAAAATTAGACGACAACAACAAGAACAAAGATTTACCTCATCTGAATCAATGTTCTTGGCAATCAATACTCTTGCAATTCTAATCGGAATAGGAATATGTTAAGGTCTTCTAAGCAATGACATTTTAAATGTCATAAAACCATTAATAAAATTTAACATCTTAATAGAATAACATTATTCTGTATGGATATTCAGCTTAAAAAACCATCGTAACATAAGATTTTAAGTTGTCTCCAGTGAGGTGTGTGATCTTATCCAAAAGGGATTTCCTCGAAGTGCACAGTACAACAAAGTGTCTTTCTTCTTTCACTTTATGTCCATTTCAATTTTTTTTTTTCCTCAAGATTTTCTCTGCACACATAATGAACAAGGACATTTTGTTTACTTCTGGTCACATGAAAGAGCAGTTGCTTTGATATGAAAGACACGTCATTTTTTTCTAAGCAAGGGCTAGGCCTGCCTCATCACTCAGCAGCTAAAATTTGTGGTTCAAAGTCAACAACAACAACAACAGGAATTGCCTTAATGGAGAAACCTGTGGAGTCAACTAACTAATACAGACTGTTTATGCCAAAGGACATCAATATGCATCATCAGTGCAAGGGTGTCAAAGGAGAACATGGTTATGAAGATTTCAAATATTTATTTCTAATATAATGATGGAGAACACATACGATAGATACATCACTGGAGGGAGGATAGTTCAAGAAGTTTAATTATTAAAAAAAAAACAAAAAAAACCCACATACACACACTCATATTAGTACCATTCATTGCTTACACAAGAAAAATGGAGAGGCCCCAGGAAAGGCCACATGCATTTCGTTTTAAAAAGTGCAATAAACAAACAGCTGCCTTCGTCATAAACACATTTACAGTTTAATTATATTTTAGCCTCTACCCAACAACTTTTTTTGCATTTATCTTACATTGGGTGTTTGTTTAATTAAACAACAACATAAATCTTATCTTGGGGTTACTACTTTGTCAACTTTAATGGATGCCAACCAACAAGTCTATTTATATAACAACAACACAAGTGGCAGCAATCTGTTGGTTGATGAAACCCAGCAAAGTGTCCGACACAAAAACCAACAGCTGGCTAGTGAGAAAATCTGGTTAATTTTTTTTTACCATCTGACCAAAACCAAAACTGTTCATATATTTTGGAATTTGCTTTTCCCTGTCTGGCTATAAAATTTTTTTACTTACCATTTGATTGAAGAGAGAAATCATGCACAATGCAAAAGAAAGCTTCTTTTTTCTACCACAATGAGAAACAGCTGTCACTTACTTCTCAAATTAGTCTCCACACAAACAATGCATGCTGTCAAGCAAAGAAATCTAGACTGCTGTTTGCAGAGCTACTTTTTTCAACAACATTCTCCACATTCCCATTGAATCTCTGCCTGCCCCTTGAAAAAGCCACAGAGGGAGCAAGGTCCAGACTGTAGAATGGGTGGGGTAGGACATCAGTGAGCTAACCGGAGAACCAAAGAACTGAAGAGTGTCCTTGGTTTCGTGACTCGTGTGGAGCCTGGCATTGTCACATTGACATAGAATGGGCACAGATGATCAGCCACGCCCTCAGTGTTTCCGCAAAGTAAGTCTCCAATATATACTGGGTGTCAAGTTAAGTTGATCGATCAATCATAATATGCTCATCAAGGAGCTCGAATATGCACACAGCCCCCTACTCCTGTCTCATCAAACAAAAGACAAACACTCGCATTGACTCTGCCTGCTAAAGGGAAACAAAAAATTTAAGAATCCCCCCCCCCCCCGAAAAAAAGGGTTGTAAATGAGAGACTGTCGTTTGTTCTCGGGGTTGTAATGGTGTAGCCACAATTTGTTCCCAGCAAGAAGAACGGTGCAGAAATGCCTCACCCTCCAGGAGTGTGCAGCACAACAGGCAGTCTCCCTGTTCTCTACTCGACATTACATTATTTCTAATGTCAGCATCTATCTCTGGGACCCATCTCACAACAACACACCATCTGAGATAGCCCAGGCACTCACGCATTCTGCCCAGCTCGACGTGTAATTTCCCTTTGCTTGATCCAGCGATTACTGCGAATCAATCGGTGCATCCACCTGTGCTTTGATGATGGTGGATGTTGGAAGCTGTCACAGGTCTTCCTGAGCGTGGATGATCATGCAGGGATGAGGTACTCATACTGCCCCACACCTTTCATACAATGGCCAACCGACTTGCTCACATCCATGCAACACTGTCCAGGGCCAATACAAGTCTGTGAATGTTGGTCAAAAATCTTCTCTCACTCAATGGAAGCTGCCATTTTTCTTAAAGTCAAGCAGTGCCTGCATGCACATGGGCAACATACAAAAACCCGGACGTTTTGAGACACAAGAAGGTTCAAGCTACTATCGCACTGTGCATGATTTCTTTTCTTTCTTCTCAAATGTAAAGTAAATAGAAAATTTTGTAGCCAAACAGGCATTTATACTTTTAATCAAATCTACCCTACCCTCGTGCGTTGGACTGTCTGTCTTCTCACATCACATTGTGAAACATATTGACAAACATTTCAAACTTCAACAATAATATAAGGAATACCAGTCACAAACTCGCAGATGAAGGTAAAATTTCAAGTTCTCCAGGAATTTTATGAAGTAGCCATCAAAGAAAACCCGAACCCTCAATCATCACGTCACGTCACGTCAGATGTATGCCGGTGGTCGTCAGTTTACTTATTTTTAAAAAGATGGAGGGGAAATGGTGAGGGGCAGGAGTTAGTTAGGTGGGGGTGCAGAGAGAAGAAGTTCTTTAAAAACGGGATTTGAAATGGAAAATATTTCAATCAAATCAAAGAATCGGTGCGAAAATTATTCATGACTGAATGAATGATCATGTGTTTGATGCGATTCATCATGGTGGAAAAAAGTACACTGAATATTAATAGGGTTATTTTTTACGTAAACTCAATAAAAAAATTGCCTAAACTTTTGAGACACTATCTTTTTGTGCAAAAGCGAAATCATGCATAAATACTAAATTATTATTACACGAGGGTCACTCCTTTAAATTTATCTTTTATTATTATTCTGCATATCCTTTTACAACAACCACTTCTGGAGATCATAGATGCATCCATTTAGGAACAACAACATGTCAATTTTCCACATAATACATAAAATCCCAGTCCCCTTTTCAACTGCCTTATGCCACTTTGGAACGAGGGCAAAAGGGTCAAAGTCTCAACCAGCATCTTTGAGCCGCTGTTTAGCAGCATGCACGAGGGAGTCGCGTCCTCTTCAAACTTCATTCCATGGAAGGGATTCCTTCAAGTTCACCAACAAACAGATGGTAGTCACATGGTGCCAGGTGAGAACTGTAAAAGGCAGAGATGGGTTCAGTGTTCTCCATCCACCAAATTTTTTGATCTCCTCCGTGGTTTTATGACGGACAAGTGCATGGTCGAGCAGTAGCAAAACGTGACTCAGTTGAGCTTGAAAGTTTCTTTGAGGGTTGCCACATACAGGTCAGAATTAATGCTGATTCCATGTGGCAGACAAACAAAAAATGTTTCTCAAATGCCTACATTTATTTTATTTAGTGAGTATCCACGCATCCAATCTGCTGATGACACGTCATTTTATTATAGTGACATCTGTCATTGGTTATTTATTTATGTAGCACCAACATCGCGCACACACAAATATTAAACGTGACTCACCTTTTTTTTTTTATTAACCCATTAAAATTCAATTTTATCATCTATCTAAGCCATCATTGCCCATCCCCATCTTTAACATCACAAATTCAATCCAATTAGAAAAAAAAAAATCACATGGAACCACTAGAATCAAATAATAATAACGATGAAAAAGGAAATAAATAAATAAAATGTTTTGCTTAAAAAAATAAATAATAAAAGAAAGGTGTCCTACCGTGTCTTCATCCAAGAAACATTCATTCCATGGTTCCACATACTTCCTCGTCCTTCTAGAATCCAGTGAGCCCAGGATTGTATGTCTGCTTCTACCATTGCCCAATATTTGTCTATCTATTACCATGTCTTTCATCCAGAAACATTATTTCTCCAAGGGTTCCCACCATACCGTGACATTTCAATGTCAGTGTTGTGTTTGTGTGGGGTGTCAACATCGGTCCGACAGGAACCTTGATAGATATTTTATTATATTTTGTTTATTAGCATTAATCCTTGCTGGAGGTTTTAGGGGTTTTCGTGTTTTTATTATTATTATTATTATTATTATTATTGTTATTATTATTATATTATTATTTGTCAAACAGATCTATTGTTATATAGTTAAATGTGAGTTTTCTTTTATACACTGCTCAAAACAATTAAAGGAACACTTGTAGAATCCCCTACAGAGGGCATAAATAAGACTTTTTTAGCAATTTCATCTTGTGCAACATGAAACCTACTACTATCTCCCTCATAGGAAATGGTTGAAGCCAACACATTTTGCTGCCAGATGCTCTGAGAAATTTGCATAGCAATATAACCCGCCGGAAAACAAAGTGGTTACATGCCAGTACACTCTTTGCTTGGAGATAACGACGGTCGAACATTTAGAAGGCACAGGCATTCCTGGAACATTGTTGAAGCTGCGAGAGCCGTAACATTGTTCCGACTGTGGCAAATGCACTCAATGTGTTCTCTTCCGTCATTTTCCAACTGGCCAGTATACACGAAAAAAAGAGCTGGGCAAGGTCGCCGACGCTCAACAACCGCCAATCAAGATTGTTACGTGCAGACTTATGCCCTGTGCCGAAGAACCTCAACGACCAGAGACCTGAGGAAATGACCTGCAGATGTCAACTGGGGTAGCTGTTTCAGATCAAACAAACCGGAACAGATTGCGTGAAGTTGGCTTGAGAGCCAGACGACCAAATCGAGTGCCTAGGCTAACCCGCCTGCACATACAGGTGCAACTAGAGTTTGCACACCAACAAACATGTCACCTGGCAGCTTTGCCACTGGCGTTCTGTTCTCTTCACAGACGAGTCAAGATTCCACCTGACTCGCTGTGATGGCCGTCTACGTGTCTGGAGATGACGTGGCGAGCGAAACACCGACGCAACAGTTTGTGAGTATGGGATGTTGTTTCATTATGGTTTGGGGCTAGCATCTCATAGAACGGATCTTGTGGTCGTCCGAGGGCGAATGACTGCTGACGTTTACATTCGTGACATTCTGGAAGAACATGTGATTGTTACTGCACATGGCATGGGGCCTGGATTATTTCTGATGCAGGATAATGCTCGTCCACACACTGCAGCTGTCACTCAAGACTTCCTACGGATGCATGGCATTCAGACCATGAGGTGGCCTGCAATGAGGCCAGACCTGAACATCTTTGGGACATGCTTGAAAGGCGAATTCACAACACCACCCTTGAGCTCCAGAAATACTGCAATAGCTCATCCAGGCACTTACTGAGGAATGGGACCGGCTTCCCCAAGATCACATCCGTTGACTGATACGGACCATGCCTCGAAGGTGCATGGAGGTTACTGCAGCCCATGGTAGGCATACACATTACTGAGTGGTGCAAAAACTGATCCCTGGAAGAAGCAGGGCATTCTCCTCACAACATCTAAAGGACATTTCACTTTGTTTTAGGCCGTTTCTTGTTCTTTCTTTATTCACCAGTTGTTTCAATAATGCATTCTATTGTTAAATAAACCATCTTCTAATGATCACATGCAGCGATTTTGTCCATATTATTCGTAGTTGCTTCTGCACGCTACTAATTCCTCTATTTTTGGATCCATTTATTTATTTAGCTTAAATAACAGTGACTAGATAGTTTACTTAATAGATAGATTCATGTCTTTTGATGAGCAATATGTCCTTTTGTTTAGTTAAATCTAATCTTGTTGTACATGGTTTTTTTTTTGGTTTTTTTATTTTTATATTTTAAAGAGAACTGTTTAAAAGTAGTGGCGTCAGCTGTTGCTTGACGATAGTGAAAGCAACAGCAGGTCGTCATTGTTGGAGCTTGGCAGCATTGTTCTTCGGAGAAAATCCTCAAGGTATTGTTGTCAAAATTATGAGATGTTGTTAAATAATGACTAATTGAAAAAAAAAGAAAATTGAATGTTGTTGGTGAAGAAAGAAAGACGTTCTGAAGTGAGAGAGAGAGAGAGAAGGCTGACATGATGGTTTTATTTTTTTGATGAGTGTTTGAGCGGTTGGAAAAGTATATATTCAATCTGCATAAAGAACACTTAAAAGAAACTGCTTTACTCTTAAGTTGATTATAATGAGTTTACAAAATTATTAATGTTTTGTTTTCCCCAAACAAACTGCACCATAGTTTTAGCGTTCCATGGATGGCAGACTTGGAAGGAGAACACCGGTGCTGGATGGTGTAGGCGAATGCTGCAGCTGGTGAGATTGTTACTTGTTATTTCCAAATCCCTCCATTTTGTGATACTTTAATTGATAATTCTCTGGCACCCAACATTATTTTTGTTTGTTTTGTGAAGTATCGACTTTGTTTTTAATAATAAAGGGATGTCCATTGCGAACTATGAACAGTTTCTGATGATAGGATAGCTCGTCATGGAACCTACCTTCATAAGGGAAAAAGTCCAGGAACGTGTTTGTGTTAGCCATTGTTGGAGCAAGGAATTTTGTGTTTAAAGAACTTTAATTTTGCACAACTCATAGCATAGTAAATAGTTTTTTGGTATGTGTAATAGGAAATTCAAGCTATTTTGTAATGCAAATCATTCAGATTTACCCTTGCTGCTCTCCTAATAAAGGCTATTTTTTTAATGACACATTCACTTTCAGCATCATAATAAGGCGCAGGCCGATATCAGTATCAATTCATCAAATGCCTCCGTAATTTGCATGTCTATGTGGCATGACATACCGATTGGGTGTCAAAGCACGCAAATTAATATTGACCTTTTTCTAGTGAGGGGTTTTTAGTTGGGTTACTGTGGTCCTCCCAATTTTAAAAGGACCACGCGATGTGCTCAAGTAGTAGTAGTTGAATGGTAGGAAAGTGATGTGTGAGTCTGAGATTTTCAGTGGTTGAACCTGGGTAGTGGTGTAGAATCCAAAGAATAAAACAACCATTATTGATGCATCCTGGTAACTTATCTTCTTCTCATATTATTGATTGAAGTTTTAAATTGATGATTATTGTTTCCACAAACTGATTTTAGTCCTGGGTAAATTAGTATATTAAATGAGAAAAGCAGAATCAATTGGAAAACTTGCGGACACGTATTCTTATTTCAAATGTATAATTTGGATTGTGTTTTGTTACATGGTATACCAAATAAGCAGTGACCTGATACAAAGTTAATTATAAATTTTGATTATTATTCAAGAATTGAAGATGTGTATTAACTCTAATAGGAAGTTAAATAAATGATTTTTTTACTTATCACTTGTGTAGTACTTGCAAACATACACACACAACCTTCAAAATTTATATCAGTCCCAAACCCCTATCTTCCGCTCCACCTGGCGAATTCCTTTTTAGGTCTGAGTATTTAATTGTAGTGGGAGGGGTTGGTGGTAACAATACAGCTCAATGTTGTATGGAGCTCTGCTTCTTTCTTTCTACCAGTGCCCAGATTAGCTTGCTACAGGCCAAGTTTGACCCCCCCTTTTACAATCAAGTATCAACAGACACAGCATAATCAATTATTAACACACAGCATTTGTGTGTGGGCAATAAGCAATTCAGTGTTATTATTAAAAAAGCATGGACAATTATTTTTTTTTTTTTTTTTTAAAAAAAAAATACTTCTGCCAGTTCGCCCTCCCCCCTGCAAAACGAAGAAGTCAACACTTGCCTGACACAATTACCAACTCTCACCATCTTGGAGGTTCTGGGTTGGGTTTTAGAGAGTCATAGAGAGAAGAACAAACAAAATAAATGTGGCTGCTACCATAATACATGAAGCCTTTGGCACACATTTATGTTCTTTCTTCAGAGAGAAAACACACACACATGCAAGCACGCACAGAGAGAGAGACAAGGACATTCCATAAAGAGTAGTAATAAAAATAAAAAATAAAAAACAAAAGAAATAAAAAAAAAACAAACAAACACTGGAACATTTTTATTTCTGTGATCAGCATGTGGCACACAAAAAAAATTTAAATTATTAAATACCCTTAACAAAACTGTCAAGTCCATGAAATCAATCTGGTTACTTCTGTCAACTTACTTGGCTTTAAATTTAAAAAGGACACCATTTGCCTTAAAAAAGCCACAATTTTGTTCAAAAGTTAAAAAAAAATTTTTTTTTCATTTTCATTTCTAAATTCTTCCACATTTTAAAAAATACATTTCCATAGTTACATAATTACATTCTAATGCCAGTTTTTTTTAGTAACATCAGCATTTTTATAAAGCAAACCAGTTCAAATTTTAGTCTGCTGATCAGATCTTCAGCCCCGACCTATTTATTTCAATGAGCATTCAGGAAAGCTACGTTAGCCATGGTTAAAAATGCCAAGCATGAAAACAACTGCAATTGCTATGCTACAAACAACTACATGTGAAAAACATGATATATCAGGTGTTGGGTACTTCATATATGCAGAAACAGTTTGGAATGGGGGCTCAAAATCCAATTTATAGACTAAAAAATACTGAACATTTTTTTATAAGGCATGTTCAAATGAAAGTGATTCGAGCAGTAGCGTACGAGCACACGAGTGAGCAGACACGAGGCAAACAGGTGATTGTTGGACGTATTGTCTGCTTGTTCTGATAAGCACAGCTGTGGGAAGACGTGTAGTGTAATATCCCTTTTTGCTGGATCCAGAGATTACTTCGAATCAATCGACGCATCTGCCTGTGTGCTTTGATGGTGGACGTTGGAAGCTGTCACAGGTCATTCAGAGCGTGGCTGATCGTGCAAGGATGAGGTACTCACACCACCACCTTTCATACCATGGCCTACAAAAAACAAATGTTTTTCAAATTGCCTACAAGAACACACTCTGCATTTATTTAGTGAGTACCCACACGTCATTTATTATAGTGACATCCGTTATTTGGTTATTTATGTAGCACTCCAACATTGCACAAAAAATATTAAACGTGACTCGCCTTTTTTTATTATATTAATTCAATTTTATATAAGCCATCATTGTCCATCCCCATCTTTTAACACATCAACAACAAATTCAATTACAAAAAAAAATTCACGTAAACCACTAGAATCAATAACAATAACGATGAAAAAGGAAAGAAATAATAAAAATGTTTTGCTTAAAAATAAATAAATAATAAAAGAAAGAAAGAAAGGTCTCCTCCTACTGTGTCTTCATCCATGGCTCCACATATACTCCTCGTCCTTCCAGAATCCAGTGAGCCTCACTTCCAAGGTTAAAAATATGGATGTACGTCTGCTTCCTTCTACCATTGTATTGTGCCCATGATTTTCTTCGTAATGGCATTTTCTTCTTTTTCTTCGAGAAAACACCCACACAACAACAGTATTTATTTAAGAATAAATAAATTATTCAATTAATTTAAAAAAAACAACCTACAATCAGAAACAACCTTGCTTTACTTACTTTTTCATCAAACCCCGCTTATCCGTTAGGGTCACGGGGGCAGCAGCCCTATGGAGGGTTTCCAGTGATCGCGATCTTCTGCCATCAGGTGCATGTCCTCCCTAGTAATACCCAAGCAACTCGAACCCAGATTCTCCATGTAGTCCAGCCACCTGGTTCGAGGCTGATGCCTTGGAAAATAACAACTGCCTAGGAAGACCAGTTTGTGGCATCTGTATCACGCGGCCATACCAACGCAACTGAGATCTCTCAATGCAAAGAAGTAGCGGCTCAACACCTAACCTATGTATACCTGGTACAGGGATGCAATGGACCAGAAGTCACCGATTGATTTTGTAATCGTATCAGCCGGCTTTATTCCAATCAGTGTTGGATACTCGTGTGAGAGAAGAACTATCAACTGATCACAATCTTGTTGTTGTCTGCACTTTGTGGTTCTCTGAATCCATGCCAATCAAGCAAAATACTAGATTCAGACAAACTTGGCGCATCAAATGGGAGGCAGCATTTGAGGAAAGAGCTGTGAGGAAGACCTTTGCAGATAACAAGTTTCAAAGAACTACCCAGTGATCGTGGTACTGTCAAAGAGGAGTGGCAGTTGTTTAATTAAAACTGCTGTGATTACTTAGGCTGCATTGTGCTGTGGTCATAAGTGGCCAAGTGTGGCACAGGGTGGTGAGAAAAGGACTGCATGGTGGAACCTTCCTTTAAAAGATTTAAATATATTTCACACACTCAGCAAATATTCACAGCAGCATTCATAATAAAAAAAAATAAAAAACATTATTTCTTTTCACATTCATTCACAATAACAACAAATTTATCTATTAGTAAACACCCTTCTTCTGAAATTTTATATAAAGCCTTTTATATTTATTATTTAATTAAAAACAACACTGTCATTTTTCAATGGTCCATTTACACCATCTTTTATAAAAAAAAAAGGAATCTCTTTACCCAAATTCTGCATCCTTCACTGAAAGCAGTTAGAAATTGTTTATTCTTAGAAATATTTCCCAAAGTTTTCAATGATACCAGAAATAATATCAGTTCCTCACAACAGTTCAAAATAAATCTTTTATTACATTACTCCCATAAAGAATGATAAACAATACAATGGGGGAAAAAAAAAACACATTTAAGCTGCATCCATCATTAATTTATACCAACTTACTCTTCCTCCTAAAAAAAAAAAAAAAAAAAATAACTAATTGTATAATAATTCTTTAATTTATAAACAAACAAGAAGAGATGGGATCTCTTTTTCCTTCTTTTATTGTGTGTGATCCCCTTTAATAAAAAAAACAAACTTCAAAAGTGTCCTGGATTATTTTTATTAATTAATCCATGAAAGAATGGCCTGAATTTCTACTTTTGTATGTTAGTATTATATCTTGTACACATCTAACAGAAATGTAAATTGGTGTAGAGGCATTGGGTGATTTTGAATTTCTATCTCTCTCAAAAAATAAATAAATGCCTTTTTATAATATATACTTTTTGCACACACAATAGAAAGCCTGTGTGAAAGAAGAATCAAAAAACTCACTCCATAGAAGCATCTTACACAATGGGAAGGAACTGCTATAGAGAAAGAAAAAAAAAGGGCCATCACCACACAACAGCAGACTAAGTAGTGTTGAACACAGATGAGGAATAGCGGTTTTTTTTTATCATCATAAAAAATAATGTATACGTTTATTTCGGCTACTAAGTATAAAAAAAAAAAAAAAAAAAAAAAAAAAGCCCATCTTCAGTTATATGAATCAAACAAAAGAAAATTTTGCAATTACATGAAAAATAAATAAATCTTGCATATATCTTTTTCTCATTCAATTATAATTGTCAGGTTCCTATTGTAGGGTAGGCTATAATAAAAATCTCATTTCCATGGGTGCAATTGTTGTGTAGCTTCATCTTGATTGATAATCTACTGTTTTTTAAAACTATTGTTGGAGGATATGGCAGCAGCTTCTCCCCTTTAATCTTGTGGTATTCCACTTCGATTTGACTATGCAGGGGCATAGTTCAGCTTCTTCCTGGATACATCAAATTTAGTTAGCATCCATCCTATATGCACAAGAAGAATTGGTGGAAGGGAATTATTATTTTTTTGTTCCTTTTCCAATGTGAATGGACATAAGTTGTTTGATCTTAAATGATCAATATTATTACAGATTGCGAAGATATTAAGAGAAACAAGTTAGCTGCTCACAGGCTGCTTCTCATGGGGTATCTATTTTTTTCCATTTGTTTTATAAAATATTTTTGTCGAATTGAAAGAAGTGTTATTGTAACATAGCCTGGCTTCCTGCTGAGCAGCAAATAATAGATCTCTAACCTCTCCAGCTAGTGGTATATGTTGCTTTATATAGTGTTAATAAAAAAATCAATCTTCGAGGATACTTTAATAATTTATAATATTATAATAGGCATTGATGGGCGAACATGGGAGGTGACAATCAAAACACACTAAGATGATGTGATTGCTGACCTTTTCTCTCTCTCTCTTCTAATTTTTTTTTTATTTTTTATTTTTTAGTAAAGTTCCAAGCTGTTTTTCAATTTAATGATGAATGTGAATTGTCCCCAGGTAGTATCAGTTTGTTAAGAAGAAAAAACTGACTATTCCCCGCTTGGTCAGGGAATCAGTATTATTGTCGACTAATGGTGTCTCATTGCCTGCTAGGTTGGATGGAAGTAAAGTCTTGGAAGATGCAGATTTGCTACAAACAAAACAAGCGACCTAGCATTATATTATTATTAGCCTGCACCCCAACAACTTTTGCATTCATTATCTTGTATTGTGTTTTGTTAAAAATTAACAACAACCATAATCTTATCTTGGGTTACTTTGTCATCAACTTTAATTTAATGGATGCTAACAAGTCTATTAGCACAAACAACAACTGGCACCAAAATCTGTTGAATGAAACCAGCAAAAGTCTGACACAAAAACAAGTGGAAATCTGGTTAATTTTTACCATCTGACCAAAAACCAAAACCGCAAACTGTTCATATTTTGAAATTTGCTTTTTCCCTGTCTGGCTATATAAAATAATTTTTATTACTTACCAATTTGATTGAAGAGAGAAATATCATGCAGCACAGTGCTTCATCTTTTCTTTTCTTTTTTCTACACGAGATACAGCTGTCACTTACTTCTCAACATAGTCTCTAAACAAAAACGCACAAGTCGAGACTGTTTTTGCAGAGCCACTCTTTCAAACTGCCCCCTTGACACCTCTCCACATCCCCATTGAATCTCTCCCCTTCAAGCTTGGGAAAGGATGAAAAAAAAGCTACAGGGGGCAAGGTCCAGATTGTAGAGCGAGTGGGGTAGGAGACTTAGGTGAGCACGAACCAGAGAACTTGAAGGGTGTCCTAGGTTTCGCAACTCGTGTGGAACCTGGCAGGCATTGTCACAACATTACAGACAAGAATGAGCACAGATCAGCCATGCTCTCAGTTTTTCCGCAAAGTCTCCACATATACCAAGCCAAGTTGATCATATGTGCCCATGCTCATCAAGGAGCTCGACATTGCACAGCCCCCACTCCTGTCTCATCATCAAACAAAAGGACAGACACTCGCATTGACTCTGCCTGCCTGCTGAAGCAAACCAATTTGAGAGAATTTCCCCCCCCCCCCCAAGGAGTGGCAATTTCCCAGCAAGAAGAACTTGTGCAAAAATGCCTGACCTTCACAACGCTTGCTCCAGGCAGTCTCCCTGTTCTCTCTACTCTACATTATATCTAATGGTCAGCATCTGGGACCCATCTCGCAACAACACACCATCTGAGATAACCCAAGCACTCATGCATTCTTGCCCAGCTTGACGTGTAATGTCCCTTTCCTTGATCCAGTGATTTACTGCGAATCAATCGGCGCATCCACCTGTGCTTTGATGGTGGACGTTGGAAGCTGTCACAGGTTTTCCCGAGCGTAGCTGATCATGCAGAGAGATGAGGTACTCGCACCGTCACCTTTCATACCATGGCAACCCACTTGCTGTTCACGTCCATGCAACACTGTCCAGGGCCAAAATAGAAGTCTGTGAATGTCGGCCAAAAAAAAAATCTTCTCAATGGGAAGCTGCCATTTTTCTAAACTCAAGCTGTGCCTGCACATGGGCAACTATTACAAACCCTGGACGGTTTTGAGACACAGGAAAGGTTCAAGCTATCGCACTGTGCATGATTTCTTCTCAAATGTAAGTAAATAAGAAAAATTTTGTAGCCATTTACTTTTCATCAGATCTACCCTCGTGCATTTGGACTGTCTGTCTTCTCACATTGTGAAACATAATATGGACAAACATTTCAAACTTCAACAAATAATAAGGAATACCAGTCACAACAAACTCACAGAGATGAGGACATGGGGGTAAAATTTCAAGTTGTCCAGGAATTTTATGAAGTGGCCATCATCACAAGAAACCTGAAGCTCAATCCCATTGAGAATGTTTGGGGCATCACGTCACGTCAGATGTATGCCGGTGGTCGTCAATTTACTTCAGTAGCAGAATTAGCATCAGCCACCAACTTATTTTTTAAAAGATGGAGGGGAATGGTGAGGGGCAGAAGTTAGTTAGGTGGGCAGTGCAGAGAGGAAGTTCTTTAAATAGGATTTCAAAAATATTTCATCAAATCAAGAATCGGTGCTGTGAATGATCATGTGTTTGATGCGATTTTCATTCATGGTGGAAAGCACACAGAATATTAATAGATTATTTTTGGCGTAACTCAATATAAAATTGGCTCAACTAACTTTTGAGACAACACTATCTTTTGTGCAAAAGTGAAATCATGCGTAAACATGAAATTTTTAACGAGGGTCACGCCAAAAAAAAAATGCACTTTCTTTGGAATTTATTTTTTATTATTAATTGTGCATTGTTATACACAACACTTCTGGAGATCAGATCATAGAGATGCACCATTTATTTAAGGAACACAACATGTCAATTTTTCCACATACATAATCCCAGTCCCCTTTTCAACTGCCTTATGCCACTTTGGAACGAAGGCAAAAGGGTCAAAGTCTCGACCAGCATATGTTTGAGCCGCTGTTTATTAACCAGCGTGCCCGAGGGAGTCGTCCTCTTCAAAAACTTCATTATTCCACGAAGGGGTTTCTTCAAGTTCACCAACAACAAACATGGTGCCAGGTGAGAACTGTAAATGGGTTCAGTGTTCTCCATCCAAATTTTTTGATCTCCTCTGTGGTTTTGTGACGGACATGTGCATGGTTGAGCAGTAGCAAAAAAACGTCACTCAGTTGAGCTTCAAAAGTTTTTCTTTGAAGGTTGCCACATACATGTCGGAATTAATGCTGATTCCATGTGGCCAACAAACAAATGTTTTTCATCAAATGCCTACAACAACACACTCTGCATTTATTTAGTGAGTACCCACACGTCATTTATTATAGTGACATCCGTGATTGGTTATTTATGTAGCACCAACAATCGCAAAAAATATTAAAATTTGACTCACCTTTTTTATTAACCCATTAATTCAATTTTATCTTTAACATCACAAATTAATCAATTAGAAAAAAAACCTTCACATGAACCACTAGAATCAATAATAATAACAACGATGAGAAAAAGGAAATAAATAAAAAATGTTTTGCTTAAAAAAATAAATAATAAA
Organism: Rhysida immarginata; assembly: GCA_023313115.1. Classification (NCBI taxonomy): domain Eukaryota; kingdom Metazoa; phylum Arthropoda; class Chilopoda; order Scolopendromorpha; family Scolopendridae; genus Rhysida; species Rhysida immarginata. The sequence continues at coordinate 19,835 of JAHWFO010033723.1, forward strand.
GAAAGAAAAAGTCTCCTACCGTGTCTTCATCCAGAAACATTCCAAGATTCCACATATTTCTCGTCCTTCTAGTGAGCGAGCCCAGGATTGTACGTCTACTTCTACCATTGCCCAATATTTGTCTCTCTATTACTATGTCTTTCATCCAGGAAACATTATTTTTCTCCAAGGGTTCCCATCCACCATACTGTGACATTCCAATGTCAGTGTTGTGTTTGTGTCCGGATGTCACATGGGTCCGGCAAGAACCTTGAAATTTTATTATTTTTTGTTAAGCGTTAATTCCTTGCTGGAGGTTTAGGGGTTTTTTCGTGTTTTTATTATTTTTTTTTTGTCAGTCAAGTCAAACAGATCTATTTGTTATATATAATATAGTTAAAAAATGTGAGTTTTTCTTTAATATTACTAATTCCTATTTGGGGTCCATTATTTTATTTTTATTTATTTACCTTAAATAACGGTGACTAGATAGTTTTAAATAGATAGATTCATGTGTTTTGATGAGCAATATGTCCTTTTTGTTTTAGTAGTTAATCATCATCTTGTCGTATGTTGTTGTAAAGTATATTTTTTTTGTTTTTTATTAACAACAAAAACTGTGTTTAATTAGTGGTGTCAGCTGTTGCTCGACGATAGTGAAAGCAACAGCGGTCGTCATTGT
>JAHWFO010033725.1:0-21753 GCA_023313115.1 Rhysida immarginata
GTGTATGTGGGGAACATTTGTAACAGAAACAAACAATGTACTGTCAGGGAATGCTAAATTAGTTTTACTGTTCACAACAGTAGTTTTCACAAGACTCCTGTTCAGATTGTTTTCTTCCCACTGATTTAATCTGGAATAAAATAAGTAATTATGCACGCTAAATTCTGTGAGATTAAATTATCTTTCGTAGCCTATCCCAATATTTAACATCATCACTCTTCGTAAAATTTGCTTACCTATTAGTCAATATGCGTTTATTTCCGCTAGTTTTCGCTCCTATTTGTCGAAGTTTTAATTTCAAGTCTTTAACTTGCATTTTCTCCATAATTTTATAAATAAATTAGACCGAAATACATAAGAGTGCGATGAAACGTGCTCTGATGTGATGGCGTTATTCATAAACCGTAGACGCTGCCATCTGGCGGATAAAATTGGCATTGCAATCACCCTATTATCGTCGCTTCAGAGAAATTGCTGCGTAGCGGAGAGCACAGGGCTAGTAGCGGTTGTACAGAAGCAATACCGTCGCCTCGTGTGTTAGGCTCGTTGCTGCTCGCGACCAGTCGACGAAGGAGTTCGCAAATTGCAAGCCAGCCTTGTCTGTTGCTGCAGTGCTCAATAGAAGGCCCGACATTCCCGAGAATAGAGTAAGGAGCATCAGCGAAACTCGTGAGTACATTATTTCCTTAGACCCTTGTTGCTATAGCGTCTACGTTCGGCTCCAATATAGCGAAATCATTTTTGGCGCCTCGTTAATGCCTATCAATGCGTTTCAGACATTGACCCCAATAGAGGCCAATTGTTTTTTGTCTAACTTGTGCGTAGGTGGAGAGCGTAGTACTGAACCTTGTAAAGAAGGCAATAGTAATCTTCATGTTATGCCGTGGGGGCTAAATGCTTACTTGTAGGAGGACTTAGGAGCCACATATTTATATGGAAATTATTGAGCTGATATGAGGTGGGTTCCGTTCCTAGGCATAAAAGATTAATGCCTGTTAAATCTTAGTTCCTAATTCATTTACGACCAGGCTGCCTGAGGCAGGTCCATATTATTAAATATTTCTAAAATGCATTTTATTTCCAATCTAATTCTAGGCCATCATTACCTAAAATTTAATTATTAAACGCCAAGCGTCACCGTTTGTTTCGGAAGTAGGAGTTATTCCAGTAAGGTGACTGCGATCAAATCCACATTAAACCTTAATTCATAACTTCGATCAAGTATCTTGAAAAGATTCACCAGCGCGTAAACTTTGGACTTTGCTGGGCTTCTTTCAGTAGCCTCCCCAACTGTTTAATGGGCAGCAACGACTGTATCGTAATTACCTATTGTAATTAACGTTAGAAGTCCTCATTGTGAGGCTCCCATTGGAACTGTATATTCTTGGAATAGGATGTCTATTGTATTCCTAAATAACGGGTTCTGCTAAACCTTATTTATTTAAAAATATCCAACCTGCAGGGATCAGGCTGTGTCATATATTAGCTATCTAGTGTATTTTTGTTTGATTTAATAATTAAACCGACTTTTATATTATCCTGCCCTCTGTGTCCAGTAAGTTTATTTACTTCCACTGCCAGTTTTTAAAACATACGTGACATAGTTGGTAGGATTATCGGTTTGGTTATTGCGAGTGGTAGCAGAGCAGTTTGTAGTGGCATCTGGTGGATCCTTTTTGCAAGCGGTAGCAGCGATGGCAACGAAGAGACCTCTAGTGGTGCTCAGTGTTGTAATAGAAGCTGGTGACAGTCTGCTCAATTTTAATTTTTTCTTTCCATGCTCATAGTGCGAGTTGTAGCGGAGACGGTCATGTAGTGCCCTCTTTAGGGACCAGCAGTTTTAGCCGTGTATTCATTGATCTTGCATGCTACGGATTAATTTCAGGCCCAGTCTATTTGTTCAAAGAGTCGTATTCCAAACTAGTGGGGTCCTTTTTTTTTGGCATTTAAAGATTTTGTGTGGCGAGCTGCGATGGCATGCGCAATATTCTTAAGAGTGCGTAAGGTCTATAAGCGTATACTGACTTTTTTGTTAGTGCTTGGGCGTATATAAATTTTTTTGTTTCGCTTTCCAGACCGGCAGTTGGTAAGATTGTCGGTTTGGTTAATGTGAGAATAAAATAAGTATTTATAAATTTGGATTTTTTTTACGGTTTTAGTAAGAAATTATGGACGAGGTCAAAGAAAAGGAGTGTACAGAACGGGATATTTATAATATCTTAATAAAAACGGCTTACAATAAGCAAGATATAGGTCACTTTAATAAATGCTTCTAAACATTCGCGAAGCAGTTAAAGTCGCAGACAGAGGCGCAAAAGACTCAGTTATACATTAATGCATTTCCGGTGGAAATTAGAAAAGTCCTATCAGAATACTCAGCCCACTCGTTACAGAGGGCCATGCGCCAAGCTGAAACCTTAATAAATAATGAAGTTATGGGTTGTTCAAAGATATGTGCCACGAGGGTGACAAACAGACTAAAGTGGGAAAAAAGAAGAAACCAGTAGGATTAGCCAGCAGTAAGTCGTGCTGGGAGCTGAAAAAAAAACCCTTGAGTTAGTAAAAAGGAGTTATACAAAATGTAAGTGAACCAGAAGAAAAATAGGTACAGCGAGTGGACCCTATTTTTGGGAAGAGGGTCTGCTACACAGACTATAGTCCTGGTACTTCCAAGGCTTAAGGATATCCTAGAACCGATACTAATTTCGCTCCATCGTGACCCGACGGCAGGACATATGGGCACGTTTAAAACACGTTAGGCGCCTTCACTTTTGGGCCAACATGGCCTCAGATGTAGCCAAGTTCGTTAGATTATGCACTGATTGTCGGAAAAATAAAGTACCCCAGAGGGCACAGCTAGGCTCCTGGTGGAGCACATATTCAAAATTCATGGCTTCCCGAAAGCCATCATTTCCAATCGGGACGTAAGACTTATGTCGGAGGTATGGAATCATATCTTTAAACTTTTAGGCAAGTCTCTTAAGTTTGCCAGCGCTTACCATCCTCAAACGGACGGTCAGTACGAGAGAATCAATCAGACGGTTTTCCAGGTCCTTCGTAATTATGTCAATCTGGACAAGTCTGATTGGGACTGCTTTCTTACAGCAGCAGAAATCGCCATTAATGCGTCAATTTCAGAGTCCACCAGAATGTTGCCCTATTTTTTGGATTTGGGGAGAGAAACACAAATCCCTCCCTCAATCAACAAATATGCTGATTCAGTTACAAAATCGAATGCGTTCATACAACATTTGAAACGAATTTTGCAGCAGGCAAAGAAGAATATTAAAGCAGCTAATGCTAAATACAAAAAACACTTTGACCATAGACACAGTAGTATCCCATTTAAGGTCGAATATAAGGTTCTGGTGTTGGCCACCCGACTCCGGGCATTAGTGCACAAAAAGGGGAAGAAACTCTACCCTAAATACCTTGGCCCCTTCAGGATACTTAAGATGGTTAATAAAGTGTCGGCGAAATAGCCATCCCGCCGCATTGGGGGAGGGGGGCGAAGGTAATTCATGCTAACTTCCTAGAGCACTATGTCGAAGATGGTAGTAAAAAGAAAAAGCCTTCGGGGCCCATTGCTAACCCACGTTTACCTGATGTGTATAAAGTCAGCCACCTATTGGGCATCAAGAGTAATTTTCCCCATAGGCAGTTTCTGGTGATGTGGGTTGGCTACACTAAGCCAACCATGGAACCAGAGGATAACCTTCATCGATGCAGGAGGCTAATTCACCAGTTCTTTGCTCAGCAGCAACAGAAGGCGCAAGAGGAGAGAGGTGATGGTCCCAAAGTAAATAGTGTGTTGTCGCGATACTTTCCCAAGCGAGAGTCGCCTTGTCCCAATTTAGGGAAAGTTCGCGAGCGGCAGGGGTGAGGGTGTCATGCAAGGAAGCTGCCAAGGTCGACAGCGAGCTTGAAAAAGAGCAGGAAATAGAAGAGTTACTAGTTGCTCCCTCTCTTAATGCGACAGGGAAGAAAAAGATTAAGAGGAAGAGAAAGAGAGCAAGAGATTGGAAGTTGCATGGAGAGGAAGTAACAACAGACATTGCAAAGAGATTTTCTAGGTCAATTAGGCCTTGTTCGTGACGGTCGGAGGCAACCTACCCAAAACGACCACAAAGGTCGCGAACAAATCTAATGAGAAGAGAAAAGGAAAGCGAACTGACAAGCTATCTGAGCGTTCTGGCGGAAAAGCAAACAATTCAGCAATAGGAGACGTCAGGTTTGCGCGACTGGAATTATCGTCGCTTCAGAGAAATTGCTGTGTAGCAGAGAGCACAGGGCTAGTAGCGGTTGTTCAGAAGCAAATATCGTTGCCTCGTGTGTTAGGCTCGTTGCTGCTCGCGACCAGTCGACGAAGGAGTTCGCAAATTGCAAGCCTGCCTTGTCTGTTGCTGCAGTGCTCAATAGAAGGCCCGACATTCCCGAGAATAGAGTAAGGAGCATCAGCGAAACTCGTGAGTACATTATTTCCTTAGACCCTTGTTGCTATAGCGTCTGCGTTCGGCTCCAGTACAGCGAAATCATTTTTGGCGCCTCGTTAATGCCTATCAATGCGTTTCAGACACTGACCGCAATAGAGGCCAATTGTTTTTTGTCTAACTTGTGCATAGGCAGAGAGCGTAGTACTGAACCTTGTGCGGAAGGCAATAGTAATCTTCATATAAAGCCATGGGGACTAAATGCTTACTTGAAGGAGGACATATTGAGTTGATATGAGTTGGGTTCCATTCCTAGGCATAAAAGATTAATGCCTGTTAATCTTAGTTCCTAATTTATTCATGACCAGGCTGCCTGAGGCAGGTCCATATTATTAAATATTTCTAAATGCCTTTTATTTCTAATCTAATTCTAGGTCATCATTATCTAAAATTTAATTATTAAACGCCAAACGTTTGTTTCAGAAGTAGGAGTTATTCCTGTACGGTGACTGTGATCAAATCCACATTAAACCTTAATTCATAACTTTGATCAAGTATCTTAAAAAGATTCACCAGTGCGTAAACTTTGGACTTTACTAGGCTTCTTTTTGTAGCCTCCCCAACCGTGTTTAATGGGTAGCTACGACTATTTTGTAATTACCTATTATAATTAACGTTAGGAGTCCTCATTGTGAGGCGTACTGTTAAAGCTTGTGTAAAAGGCGCAAAATGACCTAGTAGTCGACGCCAAAATTTCTAATCAACCAACCTCATTGCGAGGCTCCCATTGGAACTGTATATTCTTGGAATAGGATGCCTATTGTTAGCCAACCTAAGTATTCCTAAATAACGGGTTCTGCTAAAATTTATTTATTTAAATATATCCAACCTGCAGGGATCAGGCTGTGTCTATGTGGGGTCTATCCTATTTCGATCAGCTAAGTCATATACTAATTATCTAGTGTATTTTTGTTTGAGTTAATACGAGGGTTGGGGCTTAAGTCATGGCAACTATTTTTTTTCTTGAAGATACCAGTCTGGTTGGAAAATGTGACATATACAGACGAAAGGACAAGGTGTTAACTACATGTGTAGACAATGAATAGCACTGAAATATCGTAACACACTAATTTATTACGATAGTGTACAGGGTAATATGGCCTTCACGGTGCAAAAGAATGACAACACAATACACATAAAGTTGACATGACAAACCTGGGCCTAAAGACCCTCAAGGCAGTCCCCTGCTACTGACACCACACGCTGCCAACGATTGTGGGGATCGCTGAATACCATCAGCCTCAGCATTTGCCGCATTTGCTGTGAATCAGGTCACCTGTTGGCGCACAGCATTAGAGTGTGTAGGGGAGGCTACTGCTACGTTGGGGATGGGAAGAATTGGAGCACCCACCGTACTCTCCCGACATTTCGCCCTGTGACTTTGATCTCATTCGCAAGATTAAGGAACCACTACGTGGTAGGCGGTTTGCAACACGAGAGGACATTGCTAAAGCTGTGCGCCAACCGGTGACCCGATTCACACATGGTATTCAGCGCCTCCCACATCATTGGCAGCGTGTGGTGACAGTAGCAGGGGACTACTTTGAGGGTCTTTAGGCCCAGGTTTGTCATGTCAACTTTATGTGTACTGTGTTGTCATTCTTTTGCGCCGTGAAGGCCATATTGCCATGTATACTACATTAATAAATTAGTGTGTTACGATATTTCAGTGCTATTCATTGTCCACACATGTAGTTAACACCTTGTCCTTTCTTCTGTATATGTCACATTCTCCAACCGGACTGGTATCTTCAAGAAAAAATAAAAGTTGCCATGTCTTTTACCCCCAACCCTCGTAATTAAACTTTTATATTATCCTACCTTCTGTGTCCGGTAAGTTGATTTATTTCCACTGCCAGTTTTTAAAATATACGTGACACTACAATTTTATTCCAACCTTGATGAAATTTTGCATGCTTGATCTTCAAAGCATGAGGAAGATCACTGTCTACCTCAGATTTCGATAAAAATAATAACTATCAATAATAAATCGATATCCATGATGATGGTAGTGATTATAAATAAGAAGTATCATATGACCAACATTGCAAGGCAGAGTTTGTGCAACCATTGGTATCAGCAATGGTATAAACAGGCAATTCACAACTACTACGCACAGACCAACAAATGCATCTCATGAATATCACTAAGGTCCAATTCGTAAAAATGCATAGAATTACTGCTTTTCGTGCTATTCATAAAAATGATAATTCTCAGAACTAAACATTTTTTTGAAAATCCTTAAAAATGACCACTAACTGGAGATAAAATAGAGTTAACAGATTATTTAGAAACTGAGCAACTAGTGAGTGATCAAGTACTCATCGAAGTTCCCAGGCGGCCCTCGGCGATGGAAGCGTATCAACAAAAGAAACTGCGACGGCTTTACTACACAAAGTGATGAATGCCCAAGTTTTGCTTCAAGACATCGAGAACACAGTGCGAATTGCAACAACTAATTATCAAGTAGAAGTAACCCCAAAATGTTTTTTCGAATTTTCATTATGAATTTTTCAGCGTTATTTCAGTACTATTTCTAAGCGTTTTCATGTGTTCATTTTTACTGTATATTCACATTCAGATACCGCGCAACGCCGGGGATAACACCAAGCTGATTTGGTAGCACAGAAAATTCAAACATATCCTAAAAAATCTCAGATACATTTTATTATTATTAACAATGAGCATAAAATGATGATGCAATGACAGGACATAGATAGGCAGAGTTTATCGAGAAGGCTAAAGAGTTACACGGGTGTCCCTTGAGCTCCCTACAAACGTCTAGATGACTGGCAAAAGTTTGTGTGTTTGGAAAGAAAAGAGAAAGAACAAGTATTGATCAGAGAAATTTGGCAACAGGAAGATCAAAAGCCTTCCGGGCGTTGGAAACATCTGAACAGCGAAAGCTTCATCTAGAGCAGGAGGGTAGAAGAGCTTCTACATCAAGGGCAAGGGAAACTTTAAAAGAAAGATAGATCTAAAGTATCCGGGCAGAGAAGGCAAAAGGAGAAGTAGTCGACAGCATCGATTACTATGCTATGTTCTTAGTCCAAAGTCATTTAAATATCTTCCAAGAGTGTTGGTGTATTGCAAGATGCTTTCCAGGAGGATGTAAACCTCTAGGGCTGCTAAAGAACGACGAAGAATGGCATCGTTACATGTGTGAAGCAATTGGTTTTCAGATGCTTTGACAACTTAGACATCTATTTGCAATCATTTTGGGCGTGCTGTAGTCCCTAGCAACCTAAGTGAATGTGGAATGGTTGTGCAGATGCGTTGTCAGAAGACTATTAGCATCAACTCAACTCAGATGCAACCAACCTTCGAGTGCTGTATTTCACATTAAGAGATTTGAACCAATATCTCACGAACAATGAAGGCCGACTCAAGGATTATCCAGAGATGCCTCAATTTAATCGGTTCGTCTCAAATCCACTGGAATCGCTGAAGACGGCATACCTTTGGGCAAGATTGCAAGAGATTGTGGATCAAGCATCGCTCTTAAATGAATAAAGCTGATAGTGTACAGTCACATTAAATGCGGAATGCAGCGAGACGCCAGAAGGAAGACTACTTTTCTTGGATGGTTCTGGCGAAACTGGTTTTTCATTTTTGCTGGAAAAAGTGGCGATTATACGAATTGAAGGCAAGCTTGCCCTGGTAACACAATGAGTGGAATTGAAGCACTTCACTTAATGGGTGGGCGAAGGGCACATTCAATGTTCAAACTGGACCCGGATAGAAATGTGACTTCAACATATAATATCCCCATTCAATCGCAACATTCTATGCAAAAACAGCATCCTGACCATGTGAGTTACTAAATATATTTTCTTTTCGTATGATCTATGCGTGTTTAATCTTGCCTATTGGCTCTGCTCGGTTGCGCCGGGCACAACACCCTTGTAAAGGAAAATTGTAGAATTACTGAAAACTATTTTATTGTAGAACTTCTTGAGGTTGTTCTGTTTAACATACAACTGTAATTATCTCGGGCAACGCCGGGTGCCTCTGCTAGTAGTAAATAATAACCCACAAAACCAAATTAATATTCAGACTGATAGCTTTAAATTCAGATAACATTAAACTGATATTAAGTTCTTTGTGTCAGATCATATAGATGATGGTTTGGACATAGCCGTTGAAATGGATGGCCGGGCGTAATGTTAGCGAGGCCCAAGGCTGTCTACCCGACAGGTCAAAGGCCGTCTGCCCGTCAATCCAACTCCCCAAGGATGAATGGATCATCCGAAGAGAAGGAGAAAGAAAGCACCGCCGGGGATTGACGATTTGATTGCGCAGGTGCGCCTCAGAATCCGACAAAGATGGTTAAAAGCAGGCGCATCCAGGTAACAAGGCAGAGAGTTTCCCAGTCAGTCCTGGTGTTTGGAGTTTGTCCGGTGTTTGGTCTTAAGAAATGAATGAGTATTGGTCAGAGAAGAAAAAATAGTTATCCGGGCGTCGGAAACATCTGAACAACTGCAGTTTCATCTACAGCAAGAAAATGTAGACTTACTGAAAAGCAATTTGAGTAATTATTTAACTTCTTGAGGTGTTTCTGCTTACCTACATCTGTGATGGGGAACATGCATGAAAATTTTAAAAAATTGTTTTCGATAGTATTCGTTATCAATATCAATATCTTGTTTCTCGTCCTTCTCTAAATATACACTGAGTTAGCAAAACTCATGGGATAGTTACTTAATATCTGGTCAGGCCACCTCTGGCCCTATGGAGTGCAGCAATACGGCGTGGTAGTGAGTCTGCAAGTCCCTGGTACACTTCTGGAGACAGTTGACACCATATAGTCTGCAGAGCCGAAGATAGTTGCTGCCCGTTCGTGGGCGGATGATCCAGTGCCCGGAGCCTGACTTCAACAGCATCCCAGATATGCTCGATGGGATTCACGTCAGGGCTCCGGGCTGGCCAGCTCAGTCGTTGGACCTCTCCTGCATGCTCCTCGAACCATTCACGGACGACATTGGAGCGATGTGGTGGAGCATTGTCATCTTGAAAGACTGCTACGTCGTCAGGGTATTGAAATGTCAAAAACGGTTGCAGATGGTCTCCGATGAGTTGACGATACCATGGACCATTCAACGTTTGTTCCAGGATAACCAGAGGGCCCATTCCAAACCAGGAAAACGCACCCCAGACCATCACTGACGCCCCACCATCCTGCACCACCACCTGTTGGCATGCGGGATCCATCGTTTCGTGAGGTCTGCGCCACACATGGTGCCTCCCAGCAGCTTGATACAGTTGATATCGTGACTCATCTGACCATATGACGTTACGCCACTGTTGCAGAGTCCAGCCAAGATGGTTGGTGGCAAATGCACGCCGGAGTGTCCGATGACGCTGGGTAAGCATTGGCACCCGTGTAGGGCGACGGCTGCCAAACCCGAGGGCATGCAGATTCCGACGGATTGTCCACCGAGAGACGTTTCTAGTGCGGCCAGTATTGAACTGGTCTGTGATTTGCTGCACTGTTGCGCTCCTGTCTCTCTGAATCATTCGTCCCAGGTGTCGCCGGTCACGATCATTCAGGGCAGCTGGACGCCCGGTATGGTGCCTGTTGTGGACTGTGATGCCTTCATCCAGCCATTCCCGATACACCCTGGAGACAGTTGAGCGGGGAAAGCCAAATTCCTGCACCACTGCCGAAATGGAACATCCCGTGCGTCGGGCACCTACTATCATACCCCGTTCAAAAGACGTCAACTTGCGATGACGTGCCATTTCTGATTAATCACTTATCCAAGCTCTTCCCACAACGCCTAATGGTCCATTCCCAGAATCCGTTACCCCTGTGAATTCGTGAGCCATGCCCATCAATCAATGTGCTTGCTATCCCATGAGTTTTGCTAACTCAGTGTATATCCTTTCATTATCAATTCATTAATTGTCTATACATTTTTTAAAAAATTATGAAAGATAGGACCTCATTAAAACGCTACGTCATAGCACTCTGTGCCGTGACGTCACGATCCTCCTGCTATCTTGAGTCTATGACTTTCTCCTTCGTTGACAGTACTAAGTCTCCTGAAAATACCGACAAAAAGACCGTGTACAAACCCTGATAGTATTTCGTACCCTTCTGTATAAACCAGAGACTTTCAATAGGGAGACATCACATTTACTTAATTTTCATGTAAGACGGACTCTTAGGTGATTCATTGGATATGTTCAGTTGGCACTGTAACGACGACGAGGACATCATAGTTTCGATTATAGTTCCACTTCATAGCACCATGAACCTTCACCATCTACTTCACAATACCAAGAACAGATCATCAATGCCCCTTCCACTCTTTGTACATCAGAAGTGCACTATGAATCATCCCAAGATAGTCCCAAAGAGTCACTTCAGGAACAAAAGACTGCAAGTGTCAAAAGAAAATTAAGGAGGTTTTGGGAGAGACGGCAACGTTTTCGTTGAAAAAATTACCTAAATCACACTTTAGCCGCAATGAAATGAAAATTTTTTGTTTTGATTAATATTTTTATCCACTAGATAAACAAAATTACTGGAAGAGTGAATGAAATTTTTTTTTTTAAAAAAAAAAAAAAATTTCATACTCATGTAAATTGGCATGTGTCCCATACCATGTGGGAGAGTTGTCCCAATGAACATGTTATTTTTTCCTGTTCTTTTCTTGTAGTTTTTTCGCCTGCTTTCGCGTCCACACGTTACATTGTTGTCCATGCATAGTGCACAATTCATACAACCATTTCTGGCATGTAATCCACTTTATCCGGTCAACATTTTCTGTAGTGTCATAATAGTTTTCAAGACATTCAATGCAGTTGTCACTACTTGATGAAAGATTTTGATTTTTCCCTTTTGCCTTCTGCTTTTTTGCAGTTTTTGAGGTTGTCACTTGGTTGGACATTTTCCTTTTATTTCTGTTTTCCTCTGAAGTCAGAACTGCCGCCAACTGTCGCTTTGCATGAGGTCGCGGTGCATCCAGTTTTGGAACAGGATGCACGTCATGCAAATGCTTAGATGGAGTGTGTTCCTGTCCTAAAAGGCTTTGAGGTTGAGCCTGGCTGGTAAGCTGTAATCTCTGCTGAAGGTGGCTCTTAGCCTAAGCTTAAGCTTACTCCAGAAGAACCAACAGTGTGGTGGATGAAGCAGCCTGTGATGATGAACCATATTTCTTTAATGGCACCGTGATGTTGACTCTCAGACCACTCTCCTCTAGGAGCTGCGTCGGTATTTGCAAGGTATGGCTACTGATCTCTATTTGCGGTTGTTATAGAGATTAGTGGGCATGGCACTCTGCAGAATGTGAAAGATATTAAAATTTATAGTCTTTATCTTTCTATCTGTATATATAAAGAAGGATGTTTGTTTGTTTGTGGGTTTGTTTGTTTGTTTGATTGTTTTTTTGTTTGTGGGTTTGTTTGTTTGTTTTTTATACAAATCTACAGTTTTATTCCGATCTTGATAAAATTTCGGATACATGACCTTGAAAGCACTGTCTACCTCAGATTTCGAAAAAAAAATTAAGTATTGATAAAAAATCGATATTCATGGTTATAGCATGGCATATTAATGAGAAATATCTCATGACCAACAATGCAAGACAAAGATTTTGCAACAATAAGTATCTACAATGGTATCACCACGCAGTTCACAAACCCTCTGCACGGACCAACAATATATACCTCATGACCAACAATGCAAGGCAAAGTTTGTGCAATATAGAATTCAATGCATAGAATTCCTGTTATTCAGGCTTTTCTTAGAAAAGAGAATTCTTAATACTTAACAATTTCTTGAAAATCTTTAACAATGATCAGTAACTGGAGATAATGAGTTAGCAGACTATTGAGAAAGAGCGAAAGACGATAGAGGAAGCACTCTTTTAGCTCCGTGCTGTATTGAGCAAATGGTAAGCAAGTAAATAGAAGAATCGGCGACTGCTAGACTACACAAAGTGATGAATGGCCAATTTTTGCTTCAAGACATCGAAAGAAGAAAGGAAATTCCAACAACATTAAGTGTACCTCTAAAGTAAGATTACGTGAGTAAAAAATTATTTAGGCTAGAAGGCATCCTTGGATAGGTCAATCCATTTGTGAGCCTTTAAAAAATTATTTTTCGGTAAATCAAGTCCCGGTATATCACCTAGAATGGATTTTTTCAGTGAAGAGGTAAATTCTTGTCTTTTGGATTTTTCTTAGAATGGATAGTCCCTTCGCTCTATATTGTAGTGATTGAGTTATTATTTAACCAATTTGGAGGTTTATTTTAGCTTTTTGAGGTTGTCCTGTTTACCTACAAGCGTAATTATCCTGGGCAACGCCGGGTCTTCTGCTAGTCTTGTATAAAGAAGGATGTTTGTTTGTGGGTTTGTTTCTTTGTTTGTTTCTTATGCAGATCTACAGTTTTATTCCGATCTTGATGAAATTTTGCATACTTAATCTTTAAAGCATGAGGAAGGTCACTTTCTACCTCAGATTTTGGAAAAATAATAATTATCGATAAAAAAAATCGATATTGCTGCTTATGGCAGGGCATATTAATGAGAAATATCTCATGACCAACAATGCAAGGCAAAGATTGTGGAACACTAGGTATCAACAATGGTATCTACACGCAATTCTCAAACACTCAGCACGGACCAACAATATATATATCATGACGAACAATGGAAGGCAAAGTTTGTGCAATATAGATAAATTTCAATTTTAACAATGCATAGAATTCCTGTTATTCAGGCTTTTCGTAAAAAAGAGAGTTCTTAGAATATAACAATTTTTTGAAAATCTTTAAAAATGATTAGTAACTGGACATAATGAAAAGAGTGCGAAGACGACAGAGGAAGAAATCCTTTAGCTCCGTGCTAAATTGAGCAAATGGTAAGCAGGTCAAGAGAAGAATTGGCGATCGCTAGACTACAAAAAGAGATGAATGGCCAAGTTTTGATTCAACACATCGAGAGAAGAAAGGTAATTGCAACGACATCAAGTGTACATCTTAAGTAAGGTTACGTGAGGAAGAAATTATTTAGACTACCAGTGGCATCCTTGGAGAGGTCCATCCATTGTGAGTCTTTAAAAAAAAAATTTTCAAATTTTTATTAAGAATTTTTACTGTAATAATTTTAAGCGTTTTCATGTGTTTATTTTTAAGATATTTCAAAATTTATTCAAAATTTATTTATTAAGTCCGAACCACGCCGGGGTTATCACCTAGCTTATTTGGTAGCACAGCAGATCCAAACATTTCCTAAAAATATATTTTGACTATATTCTGTGGGAAAGTATATTTTGGAAACTGAAATGCTGATAATGCGATGACTGAACGTTCGTTTCCAAGAAATTTGATAATGAGCATAAAGTGATGATGCAGTGACAGAACATTAATAAGGCAGCATCTATTGATTAGGCATAGGAGTCACGCGTGTCTCCGATGAGCTCCGTCTCAAACGCCCAGACGACTGGCAAAAAGTTATGTCTGGAAAAGAAAGAGAAAGAACGAATATTGGTCAGAGAAACTCTGCAAGTAAAACAGAAAAAGCTATACGCGCGTTTGAAACATCTGAACAACGGCAGTTTCGAATAGAGCAACGGGGTATAATAGCTTCTACGTCACGGTCAAGAAAAACTTGCGTCTAAAGTATCTGGTGATGCTCCGCAGTACTGAGGCAAGTCAAGAAGAGTTTAGATGCCCCGGTATATCACCTGAACTTCTCGTTTTTCGTATTTTTCGTAGAATGGATAGTCCCTTTGCTCTGTGTTTTATTGATTGAGTTATTATTTAACCAATTGGGAGTTATAATTTAATTTTTTGAGATCTATCTCTTTACATACAAGTGTAATTAACCCGGGCAACGCCGGGTTCCTCTGCTAGTAAACAATAATGTTTGTACAAATTCAGCTTTACTTGTTGTAAACATATGCTAAAAACAGATCTTAAATCCTAAAAATCAATTGAAATACATATAAAAAAAAGTTTCTTAAAAACCAATTTAAATTTTTGATATTCAATTTTTAATGAAAATTTTAACTATTTACTCTTCAGATTGTATAGTAAATAGAAAATTTTAACTATTTACTCTTCAGATTGTATAGTAAATAGAAAATTTTAACTATTTACTCTTCAGATTATATTGCTTCATGTATACATCTATATCTATCAATCTCTATGATGTGCATATAAAATTCTCATCTGGAAGGGGGCAACAGTCCCACAGTAAACAAGGACATCTCTTCTCACTTTGTGGGGGAGATGCCCACCACGTTAAACATGAAATAAAAAGCAACCTGGCTGAAACGCCACACCTAAATTAGATATATAAAAATTTCCACACATTATTTTAGCGTTTCATCTATGACACAAGCTTTTAAATGTTTCGTTGACAAAGTTTTAGAAGCGCACGAGTTACTCACCAGAAATAAAACCGTTGTTTTGTCTGGAAATAACGCTGGTGAAACCTGTTGTTTCCTCAGTTTTGTTACTGTGTTGAGGCAGCAAAATGCAATAGCCAGTAGCGAGTTTTGGTGATTGGTTTTGAAAACCTGTCACGGGCATCTCTCCCATGTTGCCATTTCTCCCAAAACCACCTTACCATTTCTCAACACACCACCACCAAAAAAGCAGAAAAAAACAAACAGCAAGAGAACTAGCTACCACCCCGAAAAAACCGACTACGAATAAAGCTAAATAAATACAGAGTTAGTTTGCAAAGAGCCAGAAAACAATTAACTGAAATGCGAAAACAATGTGCTATAATTATCTATAGTTGATATTCGAGATTTCTGTAGTGATTACATTTTCACTGTTCGTACTTCTTCCTGATCGATTGTTTGTCTTTTATAAATTTGTACATGTGAGATTCATTAGCATTTGTATATTTCATTTTTCGCATAGTTCAATTTTATCATCTTTAGATTCTGATAACGGGAATTATAAAATACACATTAGGAATTATGTGGATATTTTTGCATGATAAATGCACATAAAGCAATATTTATAAAATCTATTTAGCAATTTAAGTTTTAACAGGAATAGATGAGTTTGTACTTTTGTGAAAATTATTTTCAACAAAAAATAAAACTGCTTGAAATTTAAAATGTTTTTATGCCATTTCTGTTTAACAACTGAAATCGGAAATTTTACTGTGACGTCAATAATGCCTTGCCGCAATGTTACTACTTGCGTCATTCATGGATGGCCAGATTGTTTCATTGCAAATGTTCAGAGGGCGTTTATTAAGAGCATATTACATTTTTTCTATGGGAAAATAATGAAATGGCATGTCTCTCGATTGAAAGTCTCTGCTATAAATACTTCAAAATCGGTACCTGATAAAAGTTTTCTAACAGGTCCCAAAAACCCTGAGAAAAGAAAAGTTATTTTCGGCAGCGAGAAACCCTGATAAAACACTCGTCACGCTATCAGAGAGAAATCGACAATGTATTTTTGCGAACACCTTTTCGACGAATGTTTTTAGAGTTCCGTACGTCCGAATGAAAAAAAGGAACCCTTATAGGATCACTCCTGTGTCTGTCTGTCCGTCTGTCACAGCCAATTTACTCCGTATCTATTGGACCGATTAAGTTGAAATTTGGTACATATATGAATTTCTGCGACCCAAGCATAGACGTGTAAAGTAAATAAACAAATTTTGGGTCACTTTTGGGGGGGCAAATTAGAAAATTAAAAAAAACGTTTTGGAAATTGTACCGTGTGACATATCAAATAAAAGGGCTTGTTGTGTGGGATTCAAATATATTTTCTTTATAATTTTAAAATAAATAGTTTTAAAGTTATTTAAGAAAAAAAGATGAAAATTGACCATTCCCCCCACCTTATCTCCGAAACTACTGAACCTAAAATTTCGAAAAAAATACAGAAAATAGTTCTTTCTGTATCCATCTTTATGGATTACAGGAAAACCTATAAGAAGTCTATGGTCTTAAAATAACGTGATAAATCTCTCAATATTGTGCTATCGGTCAGTATCTTCAGCTATTCATGAAACTGATACTGAAATTGTTTTGTTCAAATTAAAAATTAGAAATTGAAAAAATAAATATAATGAACGTAAATACATTAGGAATAAAAGACAAATATAAAATAAATAATCATCTTATACATAAAATGCTAACTCCTCCTGCTCCATGCCCGTTTCCATAATGCCGAGCAACAATCCAACCTTTATTGTTTCCAACAAACGAAAAAACATTGATTGTTAAATTCCGAATAAATACTGACATCATAGCTTTTTCTACTCGCAGCCGACGTTGGCTACGTCTATCAGGGGTGCAGCCGAGGAAAAATTCAGACGCGATTTTTCGTTCAAAAAGTGATGTACATATCTCAGTCTATATCTTTCTATCAGTATATCCTACAACTATGGTCATTATCTCGTTGGGAAGAGGAAGCTTGAGTCTTGAATAATAAGCAAAAATTTCACCAAATGATCCACTGAGTCAAAAGTTACAGCAAGTTAAAGTTAAGTGAATTTTATGCTCGCCATCGTAATAACGGAGTGGCGCTGCTGCAGCATATACGTGTGTGGCGTGTATTGGAACTAATTGGAGCTAACCATGGTCTACGAGAAAAGGCCTGTGCATTTAATGTAAAGAAGGCCTGTGCATTAGGTATAAAAACATGGAAACATGAGCGTTTTAAGATAATATCATGAAATCCTGTCATCTGCCGGCGAAATCAGTACATCATCATTTATATAAAATCAGCGACGGTGGACGTTGTCACAACAAAGAAAAAATCTAACAATGGGTTATTTCCCGATTATACAAACGGGTGGTCTCGCTTCTAGTTTTCTATTAAAAATATGTTGTAAAATAATAAAATATATATTATTTTAAGCAGATTAATTATTTTAAGAAATGAACTTTGAAGTTTTGTAAATTTCTTAAAACAAAACAATAAATCTGACTAAAATAATATATGTTTTCAAACATGTTGGTCTTAGTTGTTTGTTTTCAAACATGTTCAAAAATGTTCTTGTTTTCTGGATTAAAGAAATACACCGACAGCTGCAAGCAAATAGATGAAGAGTTTGAGGTGGATGCGGATATGCCTATGATATTGATGGGCGATTTTAATATGGATGCCAAACGAAACGAAATGAAACGAATTTATGAAACAACATTTCAATTTAGACATAGTCCCGACTAACTAGCCAAGTACATTAGGAAATACTTACATTGATCTGTCATTTACTAGAAATATAACTCCGAAACTTTTGTCATCTGTTTGTTACTTTTCATATCACAGACCCATTCTTCACAAAATTGTAATGTAATTGAATATAGTAACTTTTTTTTTAATTTTGTTCTTTTTTTCGCCAAAAAATACACATTAACGGTAACCAATAATAACATACAGTAGTAGTTCTACGCCTTAAAAACTCGCGGCTTTGGCAGTCACCAGAGCCTCCGTCAATTTTTTTTTACTATATCTATTATTATTAAAAAGAATTCGCGCTAGACTAAATACAGTAAAAAAATCAAATTAAATCCTAAATAAGTAATTTTAACTATTTTAAACTATTAAATTTAATTTTTATTTAAATTTTAATAAAAACCATTGAGAATGTGTGGTACTGCATTGCCAGAACGATTTTAATTACTTAAAAATTCGTTACTGTATTCGCAAAATCGGTCGTTCCGTCGTCACTTTTTCCATTTTTTTTATTTTGCCTTCAAATTCTGATAGAGTATCAACAATAAGTAAAAGTTTTAAAAGGCATATGTGTCCTCTCTCTTCGGGAACAGGTCAATATGACGGTTTATCAGTTTGGTCGAAGGACCAAAATACTGTATGTCTCAAGAGTCGCGTGCCATATAAGTTTATGAATATTGGTTTTTTTGTTCAAACGGTTTCGCAAGTTATCGTTCATGTTCAAAATGCGCACCATGCACTCGAAGACAATGTTAAAACTGGGTATTGGTGGATCCAAATTTCTCCTGTCACGCGTAAAAGTGTGGCTGGTGGAATGCTGTGTAGGGTATTGGTGATTCTTTCCTTTAAGTTTTCCAGATTTTCGGGCTGTGTCTGAAACACCTGCTCTTTCACGTAGACCCAAAGGAAAAAGTCAAATGGTGTAAGATCTGATGAACATTATTCCTCTATTTCACTATTTCACCTACAAAATCAAAGCGACCAATTAATCTATTTGTCATGCGACTTTTGAGACACAAGGTATAATGAAATGAATAAACCATTAAGGAATGACACAACCAAGTACCGAAAGGTTAAACTAAACTATTCGCGGAACTATATTTTTAGAAAGCTTCTAAAAGTTTCTAATGGGCCATAAAAATACCATTACACGACGTACCTATGAACCACTGTCGGCTATCATTAATTTTACGTGATATTTACTCATGACACATCATTCCAAGTCGTTTGAAATATTACATGCCATATTTTAGCATTGAAATTCTAATGAACCATAATGGTTCCACTAAACCAGGTTCCTTGAAACCAATTTCGACTACCATTAATTTTACGTTATATTCATTCATGACACTTCAGTCCAAGCCGTCTGATATATTACAAGCCATATTTTAGTATTGAAAGTTCTAATGAACTATAATGGTTGCACTAAACCAGAATTGTTCCACTAAACCAGGTTTCTTGAAACCAATTTGGACTATCATTAATTTTACGTTATACTCATTCATGACACATTATTCCAAATAGTTTGATATATTACATGCCATATTTTAGCATTCAAAGTTCCAATGAACCATAATGGTTCCATCAACCAGGTTCCTTGAAACCACTTTGGAATATCATAAAATTTAGGTTATATTCATTCATGACACCTCACTCCAAGTCGTTTGATATATTACATGCTATATTTTAACATTGAAAGTTCCAATGAACCATAATGGTTCCACTAAACCAGGTTCCCTGAAACCAATTTCGAATATCATTAATTTTATGTTAAATTCATTCAGTACAACTCATTCTAAGCCGTTTGATATATTACATGCTATATTTTAGCATTGAAAAAAAATGGGTAATTGCTCTAACAGTAATGAAGTTAAATAATTTGCTCTAAGCTTATATTTTTTAAGTCCTAAGGCATACGAATTTATTAGGAGTTACTTGCCTCTCCCAACACAAAGGTTATTGCAAATTTTAGTTTCAAAAGTTCCTCTGTTATCAGGACTGTATATATAGGTTTTAGAAGCAATTAAATTTAAAATCAATGATCTTACCGTTTAAGACAGAAATTGTGTATTGTGCATTGATGAGATGTCTAATAACAAGTATCTCTTCTACAATTACAGTAAAGACCAAGTAATAGGCTGTGTAGACCATGGGACTTCAGAAGCAACTGATCATTTGGCTGGTGCTGCTCTAGTTCTTATGGTGCGTGGAATTTCTAATAAATGGAAACAGCCAATTTCTTATTATCTTGTAGCAGAATTTGCTCCATCAGAACTCATTAAGGCAATAATATGTGAAACAATCAATGAATTGACAAAAATAGAATTAAACGTGCATGCTGTGATTTCGGATATGGGATCAAACTTTGTTCAGTCAGCTAAGGAACTGGGTGTTATCCCAGACAATCCCTATTTTGATGTCGGAGAGAAACGTGTTACTATATTTATGATACGCCTCATTTATTAAAGTCTATCAAAAATAATTTAATGGCTCACACGTTTCTCTTTGGCGACAAACAGGCCAATTGGAAAGATATACAAACTGTGTATGAGAACGATGGCAAAATGGCATTTCGTCTAGCGCCTAAATTAACTGATAATCATATATTTTTGAACAATTTTTTAAAAATGAAGGCGAAGTATGCAACACATGTCCTAAGCCATACAGTCGCAGCTGCTATTAATACTAATATTGCCATGGGAAAACTTCCTGCTCAAGCAACAGGCACTGCTGCATTTATTCAAAGATTTGACACACTATTTGACTGTGTGAACAGTTCAGCAGTTCATTTTATGAAAAAATATAATTGTGCATTATCGGATTAGTCAGCATCCAAAACTTATTTAGAGGAATCCCTTGAGTTTATCAATAGCATCAAAGTTGTAAATACAAATGGTACAAATGTCACAAAAAATATTAAATGTTTGTATGGATGGAAAATTTCCATCAGATCCATACTCCAATTATGGAAAATTCTTAAGGAGTCTCACAATTTTACGTTTCTTCTTACCCGGAGATTAAATCAAGATGCTCTTGAGAATTTTTTTAGTTGTATTCGCCAGCAGGGAGGGAACTGTGATAACCCAACTCCGTCACAGCTCATTGTCTCATTTAAGAAGCTTTTATTAAATGTCCAAATGGAAAATGCAAGAAATGGAAATTGTGCCTGGGACAAAACCATTTCAGTTACCAACATAAAGTATTTGTCGAGTAGTATGTTGAATGCCACTAACAGCATAAGCGAAGAGTTTCTCACAAACGCCCATGACTATCGCCAACTGGACATTCCGGAACAAACTGGCTTACTTTATGTTAGTGGCTACCTGATGAAAAAATGCCTGCAACAACATTTATGTAATGTTTACAAAGCATATGCTAATTCAAATTCTGTATTTGCAAACTCTACCCAACTACACTGCTATTTCAAAACATATGATAGTAGTAATGGTGATTTTGGCAGTTTGAATATGCCTTCACAGGAATTCAATAATTTCATTGAGAAAATTCAGTTAATGTTTGAGAAAGAATTTTCTTCACTTAAAACAAGACCTGGCATAGGAAAAATGGGAACTTAATAAAGTTATGCACAAATAAACATATTTCAGTCATTCTTTTAAATATCATTCCAGCCTTTATTTCATTCATTTCATTCAAACCTTAAATTCTTCCTCATCTTAATTATGAGTTATATGTATCTTTTTAATCTTTAAATTTTTATGTAAGCATAGTTTGTATGTGAACCTTTTTCAAATATGACATGTATTTTTTTATATATTTGTTTATTTCTGTATGTATAGACTGTAAATATTTATAAACTAGAAGAGGTACCCGGCGTTGCCCGGAATAATTACACTTGCACAAACTTTTCCTTTCATTGTTAGTCATGAGATATATATTGTTGGTTCATGCAGTGTGTTTGTGAATTGCGTGCTGATACCATTGTTGATACCTATTGTTGTACCAACTTTGCCTTGCATTGTTGGTCATGAGATATTTCTCATTAATATGCCTTGCCATAACCATGAATATCGATTTTTTATCGATATTTATTATTTTTCCGAAATCTGAGGTAGACAGTGACCTTCCTCATGCTTT
>JAHWFO010033725.1:24013-35048 GCA_023313115.1 Rhysida immarginata
CCAGTTTCAGAATAACGTACACCTCAGAACAACGTACAAATTTCCAGGTCCCTTAGAGTACGTTGTAACGGGGTTTTACTGTATTCATTCATGACATTTCACTCCAACTCGTTTGATATATTACATGCCATATTTTAGCATTGAAAGTTCCAATGAACCATCATGGTTCCACTAAACCAGGTTCCTTGAAACCAATTTAGGCTATCATTAATTTTACGTTATATTCCTTCATGACACCTCATTCCAAGTCGTTTGATAAATTACGTGCTATATTTTAGCATTGAAAGTTCCAATGAACCATCATGGTTCCACTAAACCAGGTTCCTTGAAACCAATTTGGACTATCATTAAGTTTACGTTATATTCATTCATGACACTTCATTCCAAATCGTTTGATATATTACAAGCCATATTTTAGCATTGAAAGTTCCAATAAACCATAATGGTTGCAATAAACCAGAATGGTTCCACTAAACCAGGTTCCTTGAAACCGATTTGGACAATCAGTAATTTTACGTTATATTCATTCAAGACACATCCTTCTAAGTCTTTTGATATATTACATGCCATATTTTAGAATTGAAAGTTCCAATCAACTATCATGGTTCCACTAAACAAGGATCCTTGAAACCAATTTGGACTGTCATTATTTTTACGTTATATTCATTCATGACATATCATTCCAAGTCGTTTGATATAAAACATGCCCTATATTACCATTGAAAGTTCCAATAAACCATAATGGTTCCACTAAACTAGGTTCCTTGAAACCAATTTGGACTATCGTTAATTTTACGTTATAATCATTCATGACACATCATTCCAAGTCGTTTGATATATGACATGACATTCTTATTATTGAAAATTTTTGAGGGTATCATAAGGGTACCATTAGAGCACGTGCCATTGTTTCGATTACAACCTTTTTCAAAATGGTTCATTTCTTGAACCATATTTATCAATTGGCGAAAATAGTAATTTATATCCGCTTCTCTCTCGTCGTTACGATTTGTTTGATATATTACTTAATATATCTCTCCATTGAAAATTGCTAGATGGGTTCGTGAAGGTACGATTTGTGCACGTGCTATCGATTTAGATAACATTTATGACTGGTTCGTCCCATGTACCATATTTATCGACTGACGAAAATGTTAATGAACAACCGCTTCTATCTCGCCATTACGATTTGTTTCATATATTACTTAATATATCTTCCCATTGAAAATTGCTTGACCGGAAAATAGAGGTACCATTTGTGAAAGGTTCGTGCCATGATCCTTACTCATCGACTGACGAAAACAGCTTTTTAAAATCTTTCATACCCTCGGAAGAGTTTGAGTTACAGACAGACAGACACGTTTCCCCACACAGATAGCCTAAAGCACCTTTCGGTACTTAATAAACCATTAAGGAATGACATAACCAAATACTGAAAGGTTAAACTAAACAATTCGCGGAACCTTATTTTAAACTGCACTATGTTAATATTGTAAGTTTCTAATGAACCATAATGATTCATTAAACCACGTACTTTTTAACCAATTTGGATTATCATTAATTTTACGTTATATTCATTCATGACGCATCATTTCAACATGTTTGATATAATACATGCCATATTTTAGCATTGAAACTTCCAATGAACCATAAAAGTTCAACTAAACCAGATTTTTTGAAACCAATTTCGACCATCATTAATTTTACTCTATTTTCATTCATGGCACATCATTCCAAGTCGTTTGATATATTACATGCCATGTTTTAGCATTGAAAGTTCCAATGAACTATAAAGGTTCCACTAATCCAGCTTCCTTGAAACCAATTTCGACTATCATTAATTTTACTTTATATTCATTCATGACACATCATTCCAAGTCGTTTGATATATTACATGCAATATTTTAACATTGAAAGTTCCAATGAACCATAATGGTTCCACCAAACCAGGGTCGATAGAAGGGTGGATCATAATACTGTTCCTATTGGTTAAACAGGTGGTGGCCTTATGGTATAACAGAGGGACATCAGGAGTTCCAACTAGTTTCGCCATTTATTCCCGGCTTTGTCAAGGATATATACAGCAAGAGGCATGCAAGCCTTTGTATACAGAACAGTGGTACAAATTATGCTGTGGCATCCACCACCCCCAATTCAAGGATCCGCGTCCACCTTCTACAAGTAGGCGCCTGGGTTTGTGTGATGCCAAGAGTTCGAGGCCTAAAATGAGGTTGAAAACGACATGGAGATGTGGAGTTATAACTTTTATTCACATTTACAAACACTGTGACAGGATGCACAAAAAACACCATCAACCCGATGATAAGGTTTAGACATACTGCAGTGCACTGCTCTGTTTACCTTAAGGGCCCTTATATCAAGCATGCATTAAATTATATCCCATAAGTTCGTTGTCTCAATATCCCTTGGTGCAGTCATATGGTGCGCACAACATGTTACTCACAGATTGAAGAATTATACCTGGTTTAAACATGTGAGATAGCAACCATGTGCATGGTTATCCGCTTAGTAGAGTACACCCAGAACCTCCGCATAAAGTATTCCTCTTATTAACGCTACTCCAGCGCTCGGTGTTTCTTTCGTTACCACTGGTGGAGGAGAAACACGGAAACCCCCCTTGGCCGATTCTGAGTGCTCCAAATCAGCGGACTTGGTACCATATCAAAAGAACAACGCCGTCTGACATAAGGAACAGCTGTCCTAAAACTTTGCACTAGGGACTACTACCTCACCTGAATATATTATGCACTCCTGCAAGCCACACCATATGATGACACCACAATTGTTTCTTACATTAAAATAATTCTTAACTAATACAATTGTGTCTTCCATGCATCTAAGGCAATTAACAGTTCCAACTCCAGTTCAAGAGAGCAATTTTAGTTCCATTCAAGTTCGCTTAATGCACTATAGTCAATGTTATCCAACCTTGTGGGGAAGTTTCTATGTGGTGCATAAGATTATTAAACATGAAGCGTGCTGAAGTCAAGCGTGGATTCCATGGACTTTAAAAAAAATCAAGTGCACTCACCAACTATAACGCCTTACTTCCGAGGGAGATTCATCAACGAGAGTCCTTGCCACATTCCTAGTGTGCATGAAGAAATATCTCCTTCAAGAAATAATCGAATGTCGATGTCGCCATGTCCTTGAGTTCGATTAGTCAAACAGACTTCAAATTTAGTCTCCCAACTTTCTACTTACATTGCTGTATTCGTATATCATTTTGTCAAAACTTCTCAAGTAAATTAACCAAACTTGTTAAGAAGCTTATACAGCTAACATGATTTGAAGTATGTTTTTCACTCATGTTTACACCCTCCCTTCATCCAGAAAAAATATATATATATATATTTTTAACACAACAATCCCCTTCGGCCCCAGCAGAAAAAAAAGCATTCCACACACAACAAAAACTTATTATAATTTTTTACATGACATCACGCCACGGACCAAAACAATACTCTGCCTAGTGCCTTGCTTGTTTTTAACTTCAATTAGCTTAACAACAACAACGGCACAAGGCAATTAAAATAAATACACTAAAAACAACGAAAACAACGCCACAAAGAGGGGACAATCACACAATAACAAATACAACACAAAACAATCAATCACACAACAATACCTGATTGAAATAATGAAGAGCTGATAGACGAAACAGTAATATTCTCTAAAAAATAATCTTAATCTTACAACAAAAATGAATGTCTTGTATTCGCATTAAAATTGACTTAAATTCCCAAAAGAAAAAGAATAGTGACCTCCGCCGGACCCATGTAACATTAACTGACATGGAATGTCACAATGCAAATACATGACCAATAGGATACAAAAGAATTAAAGAGGAAATAATTGCCAATAGGATAAATAGAGTGTAAACGCTAATTTTATAAATTATACAAAAAGAAAATATATAAAGGGATGGTGCGTGTTTACGCGGACCGAAAAGAGAATTTGTCCGGTTGTCTGATGACAAGAGGATTTACAGAAAATAAAATAAACAGGCAAGAAATAACAAAATGCAAAAGAAAACATAAACCATAATAAAGAAACCGAGAAAAAGGAATCGTAATAGATCAGATAAAGAGTTAAGTATTGCATACACATTAAAGTCTGTTTGACAATTGAGAAGCACGTGGGGGGGAGGACTTCTTGGCCTTGAATATTTCGATCGCTTCGAGGGTAGCAGTTTTTTCTGGTCTATTGCAGATATGTAAGACAGACATAACATCTTCTTGTGTCTTTAAAGCGTGTCCGGAATCTTCGAGGTGGTTTGCATAGTGGGAAATACGAACTCGTTTTCTATACGAGTCAATGTGTTCTTTGAATCGTACTGCAAAATTGCGGATCGATAATCCTACATAGAATCTGTCGCAAAGCGCACAATTCAGGCGGTAAACTCCGGATTGGGAATATTTGTCGTTGGTGATGGCGGCGGGTGGGTTCATGATGCGGGCTGATGGTATAGGAGTACGAAAAGATATTCGAAGGCCGAGGGACGACAGGAAGTTAAAGAGCTGGAAGATATTGGGGCCCAGATACAATAAGGACGTCCATTTCTTGGGAAGGGGAAGAATACGGGAGAACATGGAGGTCGAATATCCATTGGCATGAGCGAGGTTCGGATTTATGTAGAATTGGGATGATCTGGATAGGGGGCTGGGGGGGAGCTTCAGGGCACGATCAATTAGGAATCTTAATGAGGCTTGTTTGTGGGTGGGGGGGGGGGGGTGAGGAGGAATGGTGTATTAAGTTGGAGGATGTGGTCGGTTTACGGAAGACGGAAAAGGAGAAGCGGTTAGATTTTTTATCTAATTGCTCCTCCTCTCTTATAAATTAATGTATATAAGTAATTTTTTTTGCTTTAATATATCGTAATCGTGCCATATATCACCAAAACAGTCTGCTAACAAAATTATAGCAATAAGAGAGATAGAAACGCCAAAAAAAACGCAGAAAAAAACGAGCCCAACATTCCAGTTTCACTGAAGACTAAAGTTTAAATTTAACAGTTGTAGATATTCTTCTGTGTTCGGTTAATCACTCTGAAATTAACAGTAATGAATTTGTAACATTGTGAAAGTCCCGCTTCATTGTGACAACGAAATTTTACTTTTGACAGTCTTGTCGCAGACGATTTTTAGCACATTTTCTATATATAGAAATGTGCCCATGTGATCGGTTTGTCCAGCTGTCCGTCCGTCCGTCCGTCTGTAGACTACCCTACAATTCATTGCGTTGCAATAGAAAGAGTGCATGTATTGAATTGCTGGAAGACACGAATTATCCTCGCATTCGGGAAAACGCGTGATGAGAACATACATGGGTTCGGCTCTGCGCGTGCTCTAAACGTTAATGAGATGGTGCGCGTGCAAGATGCATGTGTTTGACGAGTATTGAAAGGGCAGTTCGGTCTTTAAATCAAGAGAATTTTTTTATTCCTAGGGAGCTTAGTATTTATTAGGATAACTTGTAAACGAATTAACTTTTTCAAAGTCTGTTTTCACCAATCCATTAATATGGGACGGAGCACGAACAAGTACGAACGTGAGATCGCCGGAATAAGTACGTACTATAAAGGCACGTGCTATAATGGTACCCTTAAAAACTTCCTATAACAAGAGATATGGCATGTAATATATCAAACAAATCGTCACAACATATCATGAACGAATATACAGGGTGTTTTTGAATTGAGTACAGATTTTTTGGGAGATGATAGAAGAGGTCGTTAGAAGTATTTTTTGTCATATGAACATGGGTTCCCCACAGCTCCGTTTACTTACAATACTGCATTGAACAATCAAATGACACCAGGATGCAGTGTGCGTTGGTAGGCCTAGATTATTTTATTTTTAACAATTAACACATCAAGTGAACTTTTTAAAACAAATCTTTACCTACTGCTTTCCCAGAATGCGATTAGTTCATTTACATATGGATTAATCGTATTTTACAAAGGCGTTGGATACCATGACGAAGTTTGTCCTAAGAATTTTCAACAAACAAGCATGTGCACCTTGAAATTTCTTTGCAAACAATTACTTTAAAAGTTATTACAGTAGATTGCTTGTGTTAATTGTTAAAAATAAAATAATCTAGGCCTACCAACGCACACTGCGTCCCGATGTCATTTGATTGTTCAATGCAGTATTGTAAGTAAACGGAGCTGCGGGGACCCCATGTTCATATGACAAAAAATAATTCTAAGGACCTCTTCTATCATCTCCCAAAAAATCTGTACTCAATTCAAAAACACCCTGTATTAGAGTAACTAGTGATAGCAGGTATTGGTCTAATGGCACGTGTAGGTGAAAGGATGTCTCATGAATGAATATAACGCGTAAATAATGTTTGTGTGAATTGTTCAGTAGTACGTGTTTTAATGGTACCGTTGGAAGTTTCAACGCCAAGATATGGCATGTAATATATCAAACAACTCGTAACAACATGTAATGAGTGAATATACGAGTAAATAATGATACTGGTCTTTGTTAAGTAGCACGTGCCCTAATGGTGCCATATGATGCCATATGGTACCATTGGAACTTTCAATGCTAAGATATGGCATGTAATATATCAAACAACTCGTAACAACGTGCTATGAGAGAATATAACAAGTAAATAATGATAGAGGTTATTGGTTTAGTAGCACGTGCCCTAATGGTACCATATGATACCATACGGTACCATTGGAACTTTCAATGCTAAAATATGGCATTAAATACATCAAACAACTCGTAACAACGTGCCATGAGTGAATATAACGAGTAAATAATGATAGTGGTTATTTGTTTAGTAGCACGTGCCGTAATTTTGTTATTTGATACCATATGGTACCATTGGAACTTTCAATGCTAAGATATGGCATGTAATATATCAAACAACTCGTAACAACATGCCATGAGTGAATATAACGAGAAAATAATGATAGTGGGAATTGGTTCTATTGCATGTGCCCTAATGGTACAATATATTGTTAGAACTTTCAATGCTAACATATGATATTACGAGTTGTTAGATCTATTGTTATCCATAGCTTATTTGTATCAAGAGCATAATGCTGTTAGGCTTAATGTTATCTAAAACTCACTAATGTTATACATATTGCTAATTAATAGAAGTTAATCGCTTGCTTCAATAGTAGACGATAACGTAGAAACACTTTAGTAATTTAATATGAAAAAATAATAGATGCTTACACAACGCTTCAGCAATTCAGGCTCACTTCGTTTAACATTATGTGGGAATCCTTACAAATTAAAGAACTTTTATTTTTTTAAATGTATGAGGAATAACTCCCTCTCCATTTACCTTTCATTTCTTCAAGTTTATTCGTTTAAATTCTCTCTATGCAGTAGCTTACTTAAATAATAATTTACAATTTAGTTTTCATATTTATTTATTTTCTCTTAAGTGCTTTAAAATGCTGATTAATTCAATATATCTATGTACGATGCTGTAACATGAAAATGTGCTCCGTTTATCCGCTTTGGCGGTAAAATCATTCTTGTTTAAAAATAAAATTGAATTTACAGCTTGCACTGTTGTGGCAACTGTCGTACGACGGGTTTTCGAATAAGATCGTAAGCAAGTAACATAGTAACATTATTTATCGGCTGCTCGGATCGGTACGCAAGCTTTGTCAGACGCGATTGTGGCGATCCGTAATAACTAGGGAAGAAAGACAAACTCTAGGCTTGCTACTACGATTTATTTCTTTAAATATATATGAAAAAAATTATTCGTAATACACTTTTACGTGTTATGAATACAAAATGCGTGCGGTAAATACTTATCATATTTCATGTGTGAGCGTTTACGTTTCGTTTAATCATTAAACTCGAAACCAGTATATCTGTAATACAAATCAACATGGCCAAGCACATCCTCACTAAAGAAGAAAATTATAAATGTTTCCTTCAAAATAAAAATATTTTCTTCCCGAACTTTTCGGTTTACAGGGATATTAAATTATATTTTGTAAGCTCTTTGTAAAGAATGAAAATGTACGCGGAGGAAATGGCTTTAGTCTCTCGAACTTTCGGCCGAAACATAACGTTCGTCATTTCTAAAAAAAAAATCCGCAGCGCTTAGGTCGATCTTCGGCAAATTATCAGATTGTCTTTTCTGGTCTCTTGAGTCGGTAATGGTAATTTTCTGTTAAATAAAAAAAAAGATATGACGAAAGGAAAGCGACGATGGGAAAGATGAATCTTATTCAATGTACGACAGCATGAAGTGTGGATCTTGACGTCAAAGCGAGGAACCAATCAGAAATCGTTTTCAAATGGGGCGTGGTTTCGCGTTTTTAAAATCAAATTTAATAAATTTTTAAAAGTTATTAGCGTTTTTTACTATGATTTTCATGTTCAGCGTGTCCAAATATATAAAAAACAATTGTTATTTTTTAAAAAGAAAATTCCATGCATGTTCCCCATTATCCCGGGCAACGCCGGATGCTTCTGCTAGTTTAATATAAAAGTAGTTCAAGTAGAAGAACATAAACTTTTTTATTCTCTGTATAATTTTTTAATCGTGTTAAATTTATAAAATTACTCAATTAATTCACTTCATCGTACCATTGTAATGAAGACCCCATTGGTATGCCAACAGGTGAAGCGGTCTGTGCATTAATACACCTGTTGAATACAATACACATGGAAGCAATGGAACTACGTACTTCCTATGAAGGAGCAGCAGACGACAATTGAATGGATTCTCAAGATTCTAAACAAACTTCTATTTTTTAAATAGATTATTAAAATAAGCTAATTGTCATATAGTAAAAAAAAATTCTCTATGAGTAATTCATAACCATTTCCCTAATTTAGTAGATCAATTTTAATTATATTAGATTTTAATAACATAAAATTTATAGGCACTGATATTTACCTTTTTTGAATGTTTCAAATCCTTTTTTTTTGATCCAGGGTAACCATAATTTCCCAATTCGTACGTAGAGAGGGTTGCCTGGTTTCCCGGTTAACTGATTAGCAGGAAACCAGTCGTGGTTTCCCAAGACAGGAATCACTGGAACATCGGGAAATGTGTTGTTCAGGGTTTCTGTGAGGTTCTTAACAATGGCAAACATCTTTTCAATATTAAAGTTAGAGTCCGGGGCATGAGATTTACTATCCCTGAATTAAACAGGAAAACGTTTTATTTTGTATACCGAGAGATACAATATTATACGAAAAAATGTAAATGATGAAAGACAAATTCGCTAGATTTAATTACAAGAAAAAAGAAAAATAAAACTAAAAAATTCAGGAAATAATTTTTTAAATATCGACTGTAATGTAATTGAACAATTTTTAGAAATATACATCTTCATATAAAGCATAATGTTAGTATGTTTGTGTGATTTTAAACTGCAATTTGGAAGTAAGTTATAAAGTTGAAATTTAAAAAATACATCTTTATAATACTACCACAATGATGGAAAATATCCAAAACTGGAGATAAGTGTCTCAAAAACATAGAAATTAATAATCTCTACATCTATATACACCATATTGCCATTAATGACCGGACACTTTCGATTTTAGACGTTTTGTCGAATATCTAGAAAAATACTTGACGAATTATCCTGAAATTTCAGGGGTGTAAAAAAGATGTTACACCTCATATATTTCAGATAAGGTTTTCTCCCGAAGGCAAATAGGGGACCAGCAAAGAAGTGAACCAAAAAAATAATGTTTGGAATCACCCTGTAAAAAATAATGCTTGGAATGCATTGTAGCTGTAGCATATGCTTAAGAGGTTTGTTTTACTTTTCTGTGTTCTTTTGTATGAGAATAGCACGTATATTCATGGAGATATAAAGGTTTCTTTAAAAAGATCGAAATGTTTTCGTAAGTTTTTTGTTTCTAACACGCAAGATTTTCAACCCAATACAATGCCATTTACAGAAAACTTGATAAACTACAGTACAGACAACACACTGCAATCAGAATAGAAAAATATAAAATATTTGATGAAATATGAGCATTTTTACTAAATAATGTTTAACTGCGCATGCGTTACCAAAATTTTAGATTATTTCATATTACATAACATAAATTCTGTTTTGTCTACATTCAGATTTAATTTATTTATAATCATCCAAGATTCAATCTTTTGCAAAATTATATTTGTCTTTTGTTGTAAATCCAATAAAGAAGGTGCGCAGACAGCCAAATTCGCGTCATCCGCATACATTACTAATAGAGCATTATTGTCGATTACTTTGAACCATTCATTTACAAAAAGAATAAAGAGAGTAGCCGAGAGTGGAGGGCCCTGCGGAATACCTTGAGAAATTTCGATTGGTTGTGATAAGACATTATTATAACTTACATAACATGAAAAAATATTGACTTCATACTGACTTCATATCAGCGTAAGAAGAAGAAGTTGATACTGGTGTCCGATCCAAAAATAAAAGTTTGGAGAAAGCCCCTTTTCGTTTTGTTTATTTTTGAGAGCAACTGAAATTCAACTCATTCTATCGGAGATATCTTTCTGAATTTTCACGATATTTGCTTGGGCTTTTTATAAGAGCAGCTCTATACATTAGGCTAATAAATTATGCAAAAGACAATTTGGTAACGCATGCGCATGCGCAGTTAAACATTATTTGGTGAAAATGCTCATATTTCATCAAATATTTAATATTTTTCTATTCTGATTGCAAGGTATTGTCTGTACTGTAGTTTGTCAAGTTTTCTGATATATGGCTTAATTTCAGGATAATTCGTCAAGTATTTTTCTAGATATTCGACAAAACGTCTAAAATCGAAAGTGTCCGGTCATTAATGGCAATATGGTGTATTTGATATGGATTTAGTTTATGTTAAAGATTTTTCTATCGAACCCAGGTCGCAGAATTTTTTCCTTCCATTTCTCGATAGAAAAATCTTTACCTGATGCTTGGTAGGTTTATTTCAAGTTTATAATATTAATTATTATTAATTTATCTGTGAGTTCCACAAACTTGGTTTATGTTGTTTACTTGTATGTGCAAAAA
>JAHWFO010033733.1:0-14629 GCA_023313115.1 Rhysida immarginata
ATAAATAAAAGGTATCATTTTAATATAATTCAATCATTAAATGGTTTGGTTGTGCCCTGGAAATTTTTAATAAATTTGTAATTTTAGATGTTGCTAAGTTTCTCCATACACAAGCTTTCTAAAATTTCGAATATTATTGATTATTAATTAATTTGGGGTATATAATTTATTGGCAGTTAATTATAAAGCTTTCAAGAATTCAACAAAAGCAGTTTGAAGTTTTTATCGATAATAGAAAATTTCTTATAAGCATTTTTTATAGTCAAGATTTCAGCCCCTCCCCCCCTCCTTTGACAACACATGTGGAAAATCATTTTTTATTATATTTTCTCATTTAATTTTAAAATTTGAAGGGATATACTAGTAGTAATGTGCATCTAAAAAAAAATAAAAAAAAAATTAGCAATTTATCTGTAATAAAATTTCAGTTATATGAATTTAAATTTTGTAATGTGTTATATGGAATTGACATGGCTACAAGTGGCCTGATTCGGCCACCTCCGCTGGGAAAAGGTTAAATCACATTGAAGCACTTAATAGCGATATTTCTTGTCATGTTGGCATTGTGAAACATTTGACTCAATATTTCTCTGATGTTTCTCTTTTTATTACTTTGTTTAAGGCTTTTGTAATACCCAAGCTTCTTTATTGCGTGTGGATTTGGTATGCTGGCAATAATCACTAGTTTCAAGAATTTTTTGCCACCAGGTTTAATTCGCATAATTTATTGCTATCTAACACGGGATTATTAGTAGATGTTTGTTAATAATCTTATTAGCATATACCATAACAAGATTTCGGTGCCAGCTATAAATGGGGATTTTAACTTTCAGGATTTGAGAAGGGCGCATCGCCGATATGTTCTAAGATGTACTCTTAAATGGAGGACCAATTTACGCGACATTGATCCCGTAACGAAGCTTATTGCGAATTTTATGATTAATTTTTCGGATTATAACTTGGATAATTTTAAAGATAATCAAATCGCGTTATTCGATTCTAAAGTATAATTTTAATTAATTTATTTTCTCTTTCAGATCTGTGTCTTGTCTTTCCCCCCCTATTGTTGATATGAATTATTATTACTTTATTGATCTATTTTTTCCGTTTTCTTTTATTTCCTTATTTCGTTTTCATTTTATTTTGTTATCACTTTTATTTAAAGTGAAAATAAGAAAGAAAATCCCTCAGCATCGGCGAACCAAGAACAGCTCTGACACAGTCTTAATGAATAGGTAGATGTTAAGGCTTCCACGCCAGCAAGACTTAATTTGTTACAGCGATAGTTCGATTAGGTATTTCCATAACTTTTTCTCAGTATTTTAAGGTTTTAGTTTCCAACAGTCCGTGAAAAATGAAACTTGTTTCGTGACGAATTGCAAGGCGGATTATAAATCCTATGATCTGAATATTAAACTCTTTAGAGCTCCTGTCACATAGATTTAGGTTGAATGTACGTTAGTCTTTAATATTTTTTTTTATTGGTTTCGACTCATGTTTTTTTATCTAGCTTTTTTTATTCTAATTCTGTTGGTATTGTGACGTTCCACGTATGTCCGATGAGAGAATATAAGGGGGGGGGGTGAGTTTGTGAAATTTTAGCGTCGGTGTTTATGGAAATATGTAGCGTTTAATTTACGTTCTGGTAAATGATGTTTGTTATTGTAGGCGTTTTCGTTTGTTATAAAGGATACAAGTGTGTTGCGTTTTATTCGTCGTAGTTTTAAAAAGTGAAATTGTTGTGTTTCGTGAGCGATCGCACCTATTCCTCTGTTGGGAGGCAATTGTTGCAAGGTTTTCTGAGAAGATTGCCCAGCCTCCGGGAGAAGACTGTTGCGATCGTTTTTCGTAGAAATGACGATGCGTGACTTTGTGTATATTTGTTAAAACATTTTTTTATTGTTTTTATTTTTTTTGTTACAAAATTTCGTGAGCGGTAAGGACGTGCCTTGCTGACATGTTGTTGGATGCTTGGGCGTTCGAAATGAGGCCATGGATCAAGAATAAAAGTTCGCTTTGCGTTGTAATAATTAATGTTGTTTTCAAAATATTAATTGGTTTGATGGCAAGCGACTGTGGATATTCGATGTAGCGGAGACATGGAAATAATTGGACCAAACGACAATTTCGAATGATGGGTGATGCTAATTCCTTGGGGCCGTAGGCGAGTCGTTAGCCATGGAAGTCGTCATCGCAATGAGATGTGGGAACCCGAACACAAGATTGAATACTGATAGGATGATGGTAACCGAAATAGATATTGCGACTATTTGGTGAGTGACTTTTAATATTTTCACAACGCGGTAAACGGAACTTTGAACTGTACACAACTGTACACATTCGATACGGGGGTACCTAAGTGCTCTGAGCTGTCACTCCAGTAGAGCCAAGACGTTCATGCTCTCATGACGATAGTAGTAATTCCGACCTGCAAGGTTCTTTCTTATCGCAGTCAGGTGTGCCAGTAGTAATGTGCCGGAATAATAACTTGGGTGCAGAAGGTTAGGTAACTTTTGATGGAGGGTTTATAAGATTATAGTTTGGGGCCCCGTTTAAGCTAGCAATAAGGAGAATTTAATAAATAGAATATTGGAATTAAACTTGAATACTAGTAATTATGAATAGTCATTGTCATTGAACCCAAAACCACAATTTCAGTCTGACTTTCCATTTTATTTCGGTCCCGAACCCTAGCTTCCATCATCCCGACACTCAACGTGGAACGCAAGGGTACAGTAACTATTATTGTGGGGGTGTAGGGACGCTACACTGTTTATCAATCTTATTTCTATATTCGTTTATTTTATATCTAATTTTCATTAACCCCGTTTTTGGGCCTCAGCCTGTTGGAGGACAACATCGGGTTTTTCCCTCCGGTTTATCTGGTGGGATACTCCTGTTGTTGTTACATTATTATTAAATTATTATTATTATATTATTAACTAATAATAATAACCCTCATGTGGTCCTACATTCATGTCGTGCAAGGGGGGGGGGGCAACAGCTTTGGGTGATAGTCCTGGTTAACAGGTCTGATCTAATAATTTTTCTATCGAAAAACAGAAGGAAAAATTCTGCGACCTGGGTTCGAACAAGGAACCTCGACTATCATGACCAATGGTAGAGATCCAGGATGGTTCACCCTACATCTGTCCAGGAACTGACCACGAGACTCCTCGAGGAATGGAGGTCAATACCTGTGAACACATACCATAAACTTGTGGACAGTATGCCATGTACGGTGGAGGCAGTGATAGCAGCTCGGGGTGGTCCTACACACTACTGATTGAAGCTTTTTGCGGCTTTACAGTAGAACAACAGGTGTCCCAACTCCTTTGACCATGTAGTGTATATCCTAGACACTGTTTTAGAGAACACCACACAAACTATATTTTGACAGAGCTATACTCACTTACAAAACTATTCCTCATAACAGACCAGACATTACATTAGTAGATAAGCAAAACAAAGTGACTTACATAATTGATATCTCCATCCCCAACATACACAATTTACAAGAGACATACACTGAGAAAATCACTAAATATACGGATCTTGCACACGAAATAAAACTCCTTTGGGGAGTTAACAGAGTACACATTGTTCCTATCGTTCTTTCTGCTACTGGGGTTATTCCACACTCGCTACACAAAAGCCTGTCAACACTAAATTTAAACCCACGCTTATACAAAACCTTACAGAAAGCCACAATTCTAAACACCTGTCACATAAGGAAATTCCTACACCCAAACATCAATACTCTCACGAGTGCGTAATTTTTTCCCTTCCTTACATTTGAGTCCCTTGAGCTTGGCCCTCTCCTGGGTGTGCCTTTGGGACTAGGCCTCTGGACTTGATCAGAGTTTGGTTTCCAGAAACAATAATAATATTATTAAGAACGTACTCACAATTGGAAGGCTCCAGGTGTAGATAGGATTCAGAACTTCTGGTATAAGCGCTTCACCTGTTTGCATCTGGCCCTTGCAAAACAGATCTCCAGCACTTTGCAAACACCACAGACATTGCCACATTTCCTCACACAAGGAATAACATACATGGTACCAAAGTCACATAACACTACAGATCCCACACAATATAGACCTATCACATGCCTGCCTACACTTTACAAAATAATAACTGCCTGTATCGCAAACAAAATTTACACACACATAGATACAAACAACATTTCCACTGAGCAACAAAAGGGATGCCGTAGAAATCACATGGGTTGGAAGGAGCAACTCCTGATAGACAGTGTGGTCCTACGGCAAACTCACAATAAACATCGACACCTCCATGCAGCCTATATTGATTACAAAAAGGCCTTTGATAGTGTCCCACACTCATGGCTGTTGTATACCCTACGATTATATAAAATAAACCCTACACTTATCACATTTTTAGAAAGTACAATGCTGCATTGGAGTACTACACTACACCTCACACTCAACAGTGAAACCATCACGACTGACAAAATACAGATAAACCGGGGCATCTTCCAGGGTGACTCACTGAGCGCACTCTGGTTTTGTCTTGCACTAAATGCACTTTCCAACAGACTGAATAGCACAACTTACGGCTACACAATTAAACATAATAAAAGCTGCCACTACACGCTTTCACACTTACTCTACATGGACGACATGAAACTCTACGCCTCCACACGAACACAATTGCACCAATTACTCGACATTACACAAACCTTTTCAAAAGACATACAAATGCAATTTGGGTTGGACAAATGCAAAACCATTCACATAGAAAATGGAGTACTCAGGGAAGGGGGCTTCACATTAGATGAACCAGATCACATTGCTGCTATGAAAAATGACGAATTTTACAAATATCTAGGATTTAAGCAAGCCAAGCTTCTGGAGCACAAACACATAAAGAATACACTCACTAAACAATATCTTCATAGGCTAGAGACAATACTTAAAACGCATTTAAATTCCAGAAATTTAATCAAGGCCATCAATACTTATGCCACGCCAATACTCTCCTACTCCTTTGGAGTCCTATAGTGGACACACACAGATCTTGAGGGACTTGAAAGGTAACAACGTAAACTGCTTACAAAGCACAGAAAGCACCATCCACACGCAGCTATTGAAAGACTCACCCTGCCTCGTTCAGAGGGAGGCAGAGGTCTTATTGACATAACAGATCTACACCAGAAACAGACTCAGTCACTCAGAGAATTCTTTCACTCTAAACAACACACATCACCATTACACAAAGCAGTCTGCATGGCCGATACAAAATACACACCTCTGAATCTGAACAGCATGCAGAACACTCATAACATTCCTACAACATGCACTAAACTTCAATCATGGCTCGGAAAGCAACTCCACGGTAGACATCCTTCTGACCTCAACCAGCCACACGTCGACAAAAAAGTGTCGAACTTTTGGTTGAGTGAAGAGAGTCTCTTTGGGGAAACTGAAGGAACCATGATTGCCATACAAGACCAGGTTATTAAGACTAAAAGTTACAGAAAACATATCATCAAAGATTCGACTGACGGGTCTTGCAGGAAATGCCATATCGCAGAGGAAACCATCCAACACATCATATCCAGTTGCAAAATACTCACGCAGACAGATTATTTACACAGATATAACCAGGTAGCCAACATCATACATCAACATCTAGCTAAGATACACAAGCTAAGGGACATTCACACTCCTTACTATAGATATATCCCCGACACTGTCTTAGAGAACACCACACAAACTATATTTTGACAGAGCTATAATCACTGACAAAACTATCCCTCATAACAGACCAGACATTACACTAGTAGATAAGCAAAACAAAGTGACTTACATAATTGATATCTCCATCCCCAACACACAATTTACAAAAGACATACACTGACAAAATCTCTAAATATATGGATCTTGCACATGAAATAAAACGCCTTTGGGAAGTTAACAGAGTACACATTGTTCCTATCGTTCTTTCTGCCACTGGGGTTATTCCACACTCGCTACACAAAAGCCTGTCAACACTAAATTTAAACCCACACTTATACAAAACCTTACAGAAAGCCACAATTCTAAACACCTGTCACATAATAAGGAAATTCCTACACCCAAACATCAATACTCCCACGAGTGCATAACTTTCCCTCCCTCGCATTTGAGTCCCTTGGGCTTTGGCCCTCTTTTGGGTCCGCCTCTGGGATTGGCTTCCGGACTTGATCCGAGTTTGGCTTCCCCAAACAATGATTATAATAATAATAATAATAATATCTACTAATAATACAGCAAAAAGCTAATAGTACTCTGGCCGTACCACCATTGTCACAATTGGAGAATGAGATGCCTTTATACCACGTAGTGGCAGTAGAGTTATTAATTAAGTAGAGTTCAATAAGTTTTGTGTAAGTTTTGGGTAAATTTACGAATAAAGTGCCCCTGTATGTGAAGGTATTATAACGATGTTCGTTCATTTATGTTAATTGTCAATTAGGTAATTGTTTTATGAATCAGTAATGCACTTATTTTAATTCCTGTTGTTGAACTCCGACGTACTGCAACAATGTGTGCGATGATGTTCATGGGTATTGTTAGAGAGCAATTTTCTAGGAAAGTATGTTAAAGTTCTCTGCGTCATCTCTCCCGAGAAAATCATAGTTCCTCAATTATTGCTGTTTGGAAGCAACGTTTCTTTTTAGAATCAAAGGGGCCATTGAGAGTACTGGTTGTTTTTCGTCGTTGTGTTGATGCTCTTTGAAAATGAAGCCAGTGTAATATGTTCCAAACGGGACGAGGTTCCAGGATAAATAAAATAGTTATTGCCTGTCACTATGAATAGATAGCTGTTTTCATAAATGTAATTAACAAATCGTGCATAATATGTATCTTTACATGAAATATGCACTTACCCCATGATTAATAATGTTTTGATCCGTGAATGACGTGTCTTGCGTCCCGTCCAAGGTGAGAAAATCAGTATGTGAACCAGTATTATTGCAGTTAATTAACCAAGTCGAATCAGGATATATGGATTTCAAACGGGTGAGGTGAGCTTTAATTGTTCCTTCCCGGAAGGCTGTTTTGGTTGAACAGCTTGTGCAAGTTATGTCTGCCGCTGCACACATATTTATTAAAAGGCTTGATCCCATCGTATTAGTTTGGATCAGTAGAGCGTTGTCACAGTAATGGAACATAATCTGTATGGATCTGGCCGAGATGCAGAACTCTGTGGTTCTGTAAGCTGAGTGTTCAGTGAACAACTGGTGATGTGTTCCGGTGCCACTCAACGTTGTTTATGCAAAAGCATTCTGTCAAGATTCGCTAAAGTAAAACTGTGTATGTAAAATAGATAGAGTTGATGAGCATTAGTCGCCATCAGAATTGTGAAGCTGAGTATCCTCCGCCACACTCTGAAATTGGAGAGAAAAGCACAATTGAAAGTTTAGGATGGTGGTTCCTAGAGATACATGTGTAAGCTCATTTGCACAGCGATTTTGGGTAACTCATTGGCATCATAAAGGGGCTCTGGGTTTACATGATCCCCAATTGCAGTTGACTGTATAAGGTTGTTTAAGTGGGCACATGCAGCTGGCTGATAATGTTGCAGCACTTGTACTGGGGTTAATGTACTCCTCCCATGGCGAATAAAGGAGTACACGATGTGTTCAATGCGTTATGTAGGGCCATATGACCTGTGCGGTTGTTGGAAGTTATGGTTGGAAACCACATTGCATATGTATTGAGGCTAATCGGAACCAGATTGTTTGACAGTGTATATCATAATTTCCCTCGCCGTGAGGTGACGGGAGAATGCAAACTTCTGGCCCTATGCCATGTTGGCACTACAGCAATGCGTGCAGCACCCGTACTCGTGTAAATTGGAGTTAACTGATGTATGATTAATTAGAGTTATAATTGCTATATGACACCCAATGCTTATGAAGTTAAGGGAGGCTTTTTGTCAGAGGTACAGGTCAAAAATTACACATTTCAGCTGTAAATAGTTTATTCAGTTGATTAATACTGTTGATTTTGGTTTATTGTAATTAATTACGAAATATTGTTTCGAAGCCCTAACTTTCTTTATTGTTTAATTTGTGGTTAAACAAATTTATTGTATTTTAGGATTAAACCTAGAGTATTAAAATAATTTGTTCACCCTGTCAGTCTGGTAAGCATACAGTTTATTCCTGATCAGCGCATTCAAAAAAACCCAGTTGTCAGACCCGCATGGGTGGTCCCACTGGACACAGGCAAAGTCTATGCACCCACACCATGGCTGGCACACTTTCCCGTTTGTGGGACTATTATGGAAAACTCATTGTTGCGCTCCACAACAGAAAGTTGTTCCTTCAAGAAAGTCCCCTATAATTTCTATTGCCCCAGCATTAAAGAGCATCTAACAGAAAGGTACTGCAGATAGCAAGGAGTCTATCATGCTTCTGTGCAAGCCAAGGAATGACGAGAAACTTATAGTGAAAAAAACAAACACTGCCGCTTCTAGTGTTTATGATCATACGGTAGATCTTAGTTATTTTTTGTACAAGATTTATTTGGCCATAATCTAATAAATTCACATGCAAGAACATCTTTATAAAAAAAAAAAAACATTTGGACTTCACATTTCTCTCTCTTTTTGCTTTTTAGATGTATGTCATGTAATAGCAGTAGATGTTATAGTGTTTGATTTTTTTTGTATTAGTGGTTAATTATTCCATAAGAGAATTAAATGTGTTTTATTTAATTTGTTTATTGTAACAATGTTGAACGTACTTTAAGTGATATTTTATTTGGTTGTATTTAAGTCTTGCCTGCTTTTTGATCTTCTGATGCTGCAACAATGTGCAATGAGATGTGATTATCGCCATTTTTGTAACAGGATTTCGAGAAAGATGCCGCAGTTCACTATGTTTACCTTTTACGGAAATTGTCTGACAAGGCGATTGTTGTGGCCTTACAGGGAAGCGCAAGTTAAAACAGAATTTAGAGTGTCTCTGATGTTGTTGTCGCTGGACGCTCGCCGAAAATAAAAAAGGAACGAGAAAGACGTGATAATAGCTGCTCTGTGACGTGGACTCTAATGATAGATGATACACTGTCATATCACTGAATTATGATCACCCGCTTAGTAATGGGAGTAGCCATCCTTCACCTCTATAATTGCTGCTATCGTGGCATGGACGGAAGAAATGCGCGTATGTGTCCGATGGTATGGCAGTCCATTCCGCTTGAAGCGCTGTCCACAGAGCTTCGAGAGTCATAGGTAGAGAGCCCAGCTGCTGTACACGGCTATCAAGGTGCTCCCACAGATGTTCGATTGGATTGATGTCCGGTGAATTAGCGGGCCATGGGAGAACTCAAAAGTCAGTAGAGTGTTCCTCGAACCAATCCAGAAGAAGACGTGCCTTGTGGCAGGGTGCATTGTCCTGCTGGAACACACAGTCACATTGGGGGGACATCGTGAGCATGTATGGGTGCACCTGGTCCGCTATGATTGACAGATAGCCACAGGCATTCAAATTGCCCTTTAGATGAATCAGTGGACCTAACTGTTTCCAACAGAAGATCCCCCACACATGCACCAGACTGTTTCCGGCCCACAATAGCCTCCTGCAGTCTCTTTTCATGGCGTTCACGATACACTCGCCATCGCCCGTCAATCCTATGGAGCAAAAACCTTGACTCGTCGGAGAAGGCGACCATAGCCCACTCGTCTGTGGTCCAATGGTGGTGCTCACGTCCAAAGTCTAGGCGTCGTTGACAATGACCCCTGGTCAACATGGGTGCAGCAACCATGCGTCAACTGTTCAGGCCCATCCGTAGCAGGGTGCGTTCAACGGTAATGTCGGATACACGTCTGTTGGCACCACTGTTGAATCTGGTGGTCAGTTGATGGACTGTGGCTCTCCTGTCACCTTTTACGAGTCATTGTAGGCGCCACTCACCCCGTTGGTCGAGGGCTCGTGACCCTTTATAGTGATGGCGTTGGGACGCGATTTCTGTCCCTGCTATCCACTCTTTGTACACTATCACTACAGCGAACCGTAAACAGTTCACAAATCGCGCCATTTCGGAGATGGTGCCACCCTTGCTGCGATAACAGTCTATTATCATCTCTTTTTGGATGTCCGTTAAATCTGGACGTTGACCCATCTTGAGGCTCGTGCACCTGGCGCTTGATGCACCAGCTTTAAAGCTTTCTCAGCCTGTTATGCAAATTTTGCAATGTGTAATCGTTGTTGAGGTGAACCATGCGTGTGCCTTGAAGGGATACTGGTCATATTTCATTGATATGACAGTGTATAATCTTAGAATATGTTGTATGTGTTTAATATGTTTTAGTTTTATCCCAGTCTTGCATTTTAAGAACTGTTTGTCATGCATATTTGTTGTTATCTGCACTCGCCCAAGATAAGAACTTTCAAGAAAAGTCTTTTGCAATTACACTCGTCAGCATGAGCTACGATGTGGAATAAATGATTTCGAGATGGTGAGATGA
The DNA here is from genome assembly GCA_023313115.1 of Rhysida immarginata. NCBI lineage: Eukaryota > Metazoa > Arthropoda > Chilopoda > Scolopendromorpha > Scolopendridae > Rhysida > Rhysida immarginata. The sequence continues at coordinate 10,486 of JAHWFO010033733.1, forward strand.
ACTTTTAATTATTTTCTGGTAGTTCTATCTGTAGAACTGTGAAAGTATAAATAACGTCATTCAATGGGTTGATTATCTTGTTGGAAGAAAATATGTTGCAATTAACCCAGCGCTCTTGTTCCGAAGGGAGAAGTCTTTCAAGGGATAGTGTAAGCGTTCCCCCACCCCTCAATGAATATATTAACAACACCGTCAACAGACCAGAGCTGGGAAATGGGGTTGCTAATGTTCGAAACCAGAAAAAAGGGGGTAATTTGACACAACACTCAGTTGGCAAACAAAAATAAATGCTTTATTCTCATTGATCTACTAATCTTATTTATCATAACAATCATAAATTCTGGATATCACAGATAGACTTAATAACGACGGGGGCCCCTTCGAACTATTCCGCTAAAATTACGTTTCACCAGGCATGCACTGAGCGACGCTCATGTTAACGAATACGCTGGAACTCCAATGCACTAGCCTAAAGGCCTTTCAGCACAATGTCATGCATTGCTAAATGCAAATGAGACGGGGCATATGCTCCCAGGGCTGACAAACCGTAACCACAGCTTCGTGCCCCCGAATTCCTTTTAACGCACGCACACAGTCGCTATGTGCCTTCTTTTATTGCGCACACTGGGGGGAGGTACAGAAACTCCTCTTGGTGAACAAGAAAACTTCGACCAGTCAGCCACTGGTGAGGCTCTGAACGGCACTGACGCCAAAACAGGAAACTTAATCCCCATGCCTGAACAGCATACGGTGCAGGGAAACCAGAGCAGTCACTCTACTCCCAGCATAACTGCCATGATGTGTGCGCATGACTCTAAAATGACTAGTGCTGAGAGTGCACTTAACTTATTATTACTATAAAATTTTTAACTAAGTATAGATACAACGTTCCATCAATCAACACACAAGTCAATCGGCGTGGGAGTTCTCTTGTTTAGGGCAAAGAATGCTTTCTAACACAAGAGTGCAGCATAAGAGGGCATTGTGGCTCTGTCTGGTGTTTCTGACGGGAGGCTCGAAGACCCGGTTGCTACACTAGCATCTCGAAATGCAACTCTTCATGAGAAAGTAATAGAAAAGATCATTCACCAAACTTGAATCACTCCACAAACATTACCATATTCGACTTCTGTTGTAGGGCATCTCGCTCCGTGTATCCCGGGGTAATGGCTCTCGACAATCATCATCATATTGTTAGTCATCCTTCCTCAGGCAGCGCTCTGCCTTCCAAATTCACGGACTCGTCCAAATAAATAATGTTACAACTTTCTCCATAATTACTTAGCAGATTATAATAGTCCAATTGGATCTTATTAAAATAAACTTAAATACTGTGCGTTCATAGTTACAGCGTTCCAAAACAAGCAACAATCAAATGTCCGCTGTAAACCTATGTCCACTTGGTTCAGAGGCGTACACCAAAAAAAAAGAAAAACGAAAACTAACTATTTACAACAAAACCAGAAAACACGCAATTCCACGCATTCCTTCTCAGAAATTGCCATCACAATCCTCTGTTGGAAGCTGAGATGATGATCTAGGAATCGCTACCAACAATCACAGCTCCCAACAGAGGAAAACAATAAATGCATTCAATCAGCGCTTACAACAATCACAAACAAGCATCAAAAATACCGCGTAAACGTCCAGCAAAACCAATAAGTGCTTTTTGTTATAATATAAACAAATTTAATGAACACTAGACGGAACCATAAATTAAAACAAAGAAAATGGCGCATTAATAAATCAAACACCCCCCCCCCCACTCTCTATCACACACAAACTACCCTGACAAGTAACATGCAAATAAATCCGATACACATAATGCGTAAAAATAAATTTACTAAAAGGAGAGAATGAATTACACTAAAAAACAAATAAAGCTAAGTACCAAAGAATAATATTAAAATAATAATGATAAGAATGTCTTCGCCGGGCTCATATGTCACTCCAACTGACATAGAACGTCACATGCACCCGACGAAAGACCTCGAATATACCCTGTGAAGGGTTACGTTCCAGCGCTACGCAATAAAAAAAAAACCACAAATGCAACTGCCCAAAATAATAACCACACACATATATATAAAAACAAACAAACCAGCATTCTAATCACACGCTCCTGTATCACCACTCAAGCTCGCAGTATCCCGTATCCCCTCTACCAAGAAATGACGGCGGGCACTTATACCCGTCCATACTAGCTCCTGACTCATCAAATTCCACATCCCACATCTCCGCACATTCCTCTTTATCCACCTGCTGCACACAATACGAGCCGGGTATCCGGCTATTTTTAAACTTCTTGTTCACTCCTTTAGAACCATTATCTCCACAATTAGTGCTCCCTTGAGCCTCTACTCTTCCTTTACTACGTCTTCCCCCCTTACCCCTCCGCATCCGTTTTTTGGAGGCCCGGATCTTAACTGCCTCTGAATTCTTTAACCCATCAGCAGCTCTATTACTGTCCTTCAGCGGATACTCGCCTAATTGTTTCCTAATTTCATGAAAAACTTTTAAGCCTTCACGCCAGACTGGTTCCTTCCCCTCCTCCTCCTTTATATTATCCACTCCACACTTCGTAATCTGGGCTGCTTCCTCTCGACCACCTCCCTAGACAATTGTCCTTCTACAAGTATTTCTGGGACTGGTAACGTTCATACGGCTGTACTTTGTTGGGGCATATTTCCACTGGTTCGAGAATCATTAACCCTAGGCATGCCCTCCGTGGCGCCATAGGCCATCGCAGTAACTGCCTTTGTACCTGGAGGAGTTTCAGCACTTCGTGTTGGTAGTTCCATGTTCCCATACAGAGCCTCAATCTGCTCCAACGGGTTACCATTACCCATTCCCTGAGCAACCCATGGGCTAACCTCACTCTGAAACACCGCTGGCTCAATCCACATCTCCCCCATGGTCTGTTTCACCACAGACTGTGCCATCACAGGGTAAGACCATTCCAGCGTGCCCTCAGTTCCATTTACTGTACACGCATTTTCCAAACCACTATTCATTGCATAGTTATCCGCAACGACAGGTTGTGACCAGCCCTCATCTGGACTATAACCAGTATTACCAACTTTGCTCACACTTCCACTCCATCTGGACCACAATTGGCCCACTCTCACCCATGTAATGTCCCTAAATCTCACTCCCATTACTTGTACCCATCCCGTTCCATCTACTGCACGAACCACAAAAGGTCCTATCCAACGAGCCATACGGGTTGCGCCCTGGGTACCCCATCTCCCAGAGACTCGCAACATCACCCACTCCGAGCCTGGGCGATTGAAGATCCCATTTCCCAGCGCTCCACCCTCTGCGTTCGGATCAATGCCCACCATTCCGCACATAATTATGCACATTCACTACCTCCGTATAATTGTCATTTCCCGTCAACCTTTCAACAGACAGCACCTGAGCCTCTCCAACAACCTGTGCACAAGGACATTGAAAGGTTAACCCTTTCAAGGTATCCATGCCCAGGATGCAGTCATATGGGCGATCTGCGAACGAGTGAATCCAGAATGTTCGTATGCCCATATGGCGACCCTGTAAGTTACGTCTAGCATCCCAAGGGTCTAGGGTTCGAGTCCCTGTTCGGGAGCCAATGTAGCGACCCCCACCTCCACAGTTAACCTTTTTCCAGTGGAGGTGGCCTAATCAGGCCACTTGTAGCCATGTCAATTCCATATAACACATTACAAAATTTAAATGCATATAACTGAAATTCTATTACAGATAAATTGCTAATTTTTTTTTTTTTCAGATGCACATTACTACTAGTATATCCCTTCAAATTTTAAAATTAAATGAGAAAATATAATAAAAAATGATTTTCCACAGGTGTTGTCAAAGGAGGGGGGGGGGGTTGAAATCATGACTATAAAAAATGCTTATAAGAAATTTTGTATTATCGATAAAAACTTCAAACTGCTTTTGTTGAATTCTTGAAAGCTTTATAATAAACTGCCAATAAATTATATACCCCAAATTATTAATAATCAATAATATTCGAAATTTCAGAAAGCATGTTACTGGAGAAACTTAGCAACATCTAAAATTACGAATTTATTAAAAATTTCCAGGGCACAATTAAACCATTTAATGATTGAATTATATTAAAATGATACCTTTTATTTAT
>JAHWFO010033734.1:0-13492 GCA_023313115.1 Rhysida immarginata
TATCCCATATCAAATGCCCCTTCTTCAAGAATGCTCAGTCCAAATTTAAAGTCATTCGGACTCATGGTTGTTTTTTTATAGCATTTTTACAAAGGGACTTTAATTATAATCACCTTGTACATAAAGTATAAAATTCGGCACAGGGTTCCACATCTTTGATTATATCAGGATTGAAAACCTTTTTTCTTTGTGTTTAAAAAAGCTGTTAAAAAACCTGAAAATAAAATTTTTAATACGATCAAATTGTGATTAAAATTCACGAGTTATTGAAAGTTCAACATTTCCTTAACTCTCTACAAAAATGCCCAAAAGGGGATTTGTGTTGATGATTGTTGGTGCCAGACGATTGGGTGCCTCAATATCAGATGTACCCAACAATCTGCAATTTTCCCGCAAAACCGTTGTAAGGGTTTAGCGAGAGTACACCCAACGAGGGGTTACGGACAGCGGGCGAGCCGCCCACGTCTCATTGATGCCAGAGGTGTTCGCCGGGTAACTCGGCTTGTAACTGCTGACCGAAGGGCGACAGCGGGCAAAATCACCATACGGCACAACCAGGGACGTTCCACAACTGTGTCCGTCCGACAATTAGGCAAGACTCGGCAGCTCACGCTTTGGGGAGCAGGATGCCACGACAAGTGCCAACACTGGACCGCTACACAACGTCCGCAACGCCTAGCCTGGGCCAACCAACATTGGACCACTGAGGACTGGCGAATGTTTGCCTGGTCCGACGAATCATCGTTTCAGTTTTATCGGGACGATAGTCGTGTCCGTCTCTGGCGCAGGCCACACGAAGCCATGATCACGTTTTTCAGGTGTGGACCATTCAGGAAGGTGGAGGCTGCATACTGGTCTGGGGTGTTTTCGCGTGGCATACAATGGGTCCATTGGTGCATTTGACATCCACTCTACATTCTACTTTCTACGTCGAGCTACTTGGGGCCAACCCTTCATGAACTGTTTTTACCCCGCGGGCGACTGCAGCAAGATAATGCGTCTCCACGCATGCCCTTTTGACATGGCAGTGGCTGGAGGAACATGTTACTGACTTAAAGACAATGATTTGGCCTTCACGTTTTCCAGTTTGCAATCCCATTGAACATTTGTGAAACGCCATCGAACGATCTGTCAGGTCGTCACCATCACAACTGGTAAATGCAGCATCGTTATGGAGTGCAGTGGAGGTGGCATGGCTTGCAGTGCTTCTGGATATGTTCCAGGGACTAGTAGACTCTCTTCCACAACGGGTCGCCGCCGTTATTCGAGCCAGAGTAGGGCCCAAACGTTATTAGGCAGGTGTTCCATGACTTTTGCTGAGTGAGTGTACATGGTATCCCTAAAGTATCTTTATGCTTTCAGAAAAATCATTAAAAAGAAACAAAGAAAGATATGCACATAAGGTTTTTTTTTTCTCTCTTCAATGAAGAAAATGTCAATGTTGTTTGCTTGTTTGTTTTTTTTTTACGAAATGAACATTGAAGATCGCGCCAGGTTAATAATATTGCTATTTACATTTCAAAATGTTTTTAAAAAAGAATTTGCTAACCAATTTCATTTTCTAGCCAAACGGGAATGTGAATGTACCCAGTGTTCTAGATGAAGAGTTCCCCAAGCCTTTGGATTGGAAAAGCAGGTCTAGCTAATATGCCTTTTTACGAGGCTATGTGAAAAACATTGTTTACCAATCGTCAACGCGTGACACTGACGAATTGAAAAATCGAATTTCTGTGGCCATCGAGACTGTCGATTCTTCAATGCTTCAGAAATCTCGATATATTGTTAAACAAAAACTTTGATTCTTTCTTTATTGTATACAAAAAAGTGCATATCCATGTTTGTATACCTCTTTAATGAGTTTCTAAAAGTGTAAATATGTAAATATACTCTTCGGACATCCTGTATATGAACTTTATTTTTGTGCGTTTTAAATTTTCTAACTCTTCAATGGCTAATTCAGAGAAACTACTGTCATTTTTCTGAGAAAGTTGCCCAAAATAGTTTAGCGTCTGCATGACTTTAAGAAAATGTTTTATCTTCCTCATGTGACTTCATTCTTCCTTTCTTTTTCCATTTCCTTCATTTTAATAAATATGATTTTGCTGAATGACAAAGTATCGTCAATTCAAAACAAGAATCGGAATTGAGGAGTCATGCAACATTTGCTTTATCCCGGTGTCGTTATCGTTTTTAGGAATGTTCCCTGTGCGTGGAAATAAACAGGAAGGCGTTTCATCACTGGATACTAAGAATCTGCTAAAACAATCGTTATACATTTATATTTTGCGATAAACATCGATGTCATTAATAGTTCTTTTCTACATCATATTGATGCTGGTGTTCTGCTATAGTATGTACACTTTAGTGGCAAAATTTCGAAGGGTTTCTAGGGTTGTGTTTCTAAGGGTTTTATAACATCAACAAACGTTCCAAGAGATGAGTATCGAGCCATGGCGTCTTCTCTTCTCTTTCTCTTCCTCGTGAACTTCGTGCAGTCGCAGTCAACAGGTAACAATACAAAGACTACAAAAAATTTTCAGCGGTTATTATAGTGATGGAAGGTAAATAAAATAAACTTTAAAAATGCACCTGTTTAAGTATTCACCAAGTGGTTGAAATATGAAATGTAGACTGCTTAGGTGGCGAAGAGGCTAACATGCTGATTTCTGAGTTGCTTGGTCGCGTGTTCGAGTCCGCCTAGAGGATGGACATTTGTATTTTTCCGTTATTAATAAAAGCTTATTTTCTTTATCCACTTATCAGTCACACTATTAAATTCGTTTAGGCTGAAAAGAAGAAGAAGAAATGTGAGATGTTGACAAGTTATTATATGAATTGAAGATCTAGAAATGAAAATCAGTCTTTCTTCTAATAACTGAACAACATTTCAAATTTTAATCATTATTTACATATTTACTAAAATTTGTGAACTCAGCAAAAGTATATTACTTTAAATTTATTTCGTTACACGTTATGTAAAGGAGAATTACTTAAGAGCCTACTGAAAAGTCGTAGTTAACGCCATCTAGCGTACAATATCGGCTACGGACCAAACTTTAACCTAGAGAACAATTAGCCGTGCACAGACTAGGGGATTAAAAGACTATGGTAGAGCCTTTCAAGTAGAGAAACGCGAATTCATTTCAAGTGGAATGAGTCCATGTCGTTACAACCCAGTTGCAAAAATATACAATCACTAGAAAATTTCAAAATATCTTTATTTTTGATGTCATTTTGCTCCAAAATGAACAGGAAAATATGAACTGAAAAGAATATGTAGAAATCGTTTAAAAAATATCAACAAAATTCATTCATTCATATTGTTACAATTAAACATAATTTGATTCATTCAAAAATATCAATCACCCACACTACTGTTTCAAAAACTTCCAATCGCCCCTCAAAAAATGGGAAAGCTAAATGCTGACTGCAATTTAATTTGCATTTTTATGTTGTAGTAAGCTTAATCAGCAAACTTGCGTATAAAAAAAATCCTCAGCTTCCCTATGATTTTTTTTTTGGGACTCACGTCACATGCTACAACAAAATGGGGCGAGGTGAAACAACCAGTAATGAAATACACAATTTGATTGTTGACAAGCATTTACATAAATATTCTACTCGCAAAATAGCTAATAAATTAAATATATGTCAGAGTGTAGTTGTTGAAATCATTAAAAAAATGGAGAGAAACAGGAAACTCTTCCGCAAACTGGTCGACCAAGAAAAAGATCAAAAAGACAAGGCAAACTATTTCCAAGAATATTACAGGGCAACATCTCAACGTGAAACAACAAGAGTGGATGTCTCAAATGCTACTACAAGGCGACGTCTGAAGGAACAAAGTCACGGATTTTATACTGCAAAAGGCGAAGCTCTACTGTCACATCTCCAAATGGTAAAGAGGCTGAATTGGGCTAAAAGACATCTTCAATGGTCTTCAGAAACGTGGAAAAGTGTCATCTTCAGTGATGAGTCAAAAATGTAGGTGTGTTTAAAATGTCCGACCGGTCGCAACCGGTCAAAGCCCGTCGCAAAGTTTGTTTTGGAGCCACCAGTGACTGACTCGAAATTTTGACTACGTCCGATCGACGCGGGAACGATGCAGGCATACGTAACTGTCTTTATTCATTTTAAATTTTCGCCCGATTCGGACGACCCTCGATTCATAAAGTAAGGACCGGTTGCGATGAGCGTTTTCATAACGCGATCGGAGTCCAACGCCAGTCGCGGTTGGCTGCCTCGGTGAGTAGAATCAAACTGGCGGACGAAAGTAGAAAATTCAAGTGTTCGAGTGCCCGATACGTAATAAATATATTTTGGAGAAAGGAGGTGACGAAATATGATGAGGAAGCTTGCTGCGACGCCATTTTGAATCAAAATGCTCACGATCGCGCTGTCCATGAAAGAACAAACGGAAGCAAACGGCCGCCGATCGTACCACGTAACCTGTTGGCGACCGGTCGGACTTTTTAGACACACCCTAAATTTAAAGTTTTTTATGATGAAGAAGGTAACCGTATTATTCGTAAGACAGGTGAAACATATAAGTCAAAATGCTTAAGTACAAGCATCACGTTCCTTGACACACTGATAGTGTGGGATTGTATAAGTGCAAGAGGAGTTGGCCAATTGAAATTTATTCAAGTTAATGCTCAAAATTATCAGGATGTATTAAAGGAATGTTTGTTGTCTTTGCTGCCAAAATTAAATCATAACGGTCATGCAGTGTTTCAACAGGATGGAGCAGCAGCATAGTACGCTCGAACATCTCTGGCGTGGTTTCGAGCTCATGAAGTTGAACTGCTTAAAAATTGGTCACGAAACAGCCCCGATTTATCACCAATCGAACATCTATGGCATATTCTGAAACACGGGGTCCAGTGGAAGAAACCACGGATCCGAGAGGAATTAAAGCTCTGGGCGAAAATATCTGCTATCCAAGTGAGAAATTGATTTCCAGCATGCCAAATCGTTTGCATGCATTTATTTCTGCTGAAAGTGGAAATACTAAGTATTATTTGAGATCACGCAGTTCCTTCGTAAGGGAAGTAAAGCCGTTGGTCCCGTTTAGTCGTTTGCCGGCTGCGCGTTAAAGAACCTTTGCAAGGCAAAATTTGCGGCCCCCATAACGCCGTCCTGAAATGACCATAGCAGTTGAAAAGGACGTTAATACCAAACAAATTTAATTCTAGTGAATAATAAAGTTTAGGGACAAAGTTGACATAATAATTTAATTTTAATTTAGTTTTGGCTTATACAGAGTCGATTCACATTATTATGACCACCAAAAGTCATGGCATACCTGGGAGTGAGTCAATAAGATTCTGGTAAGTTCTACTGGTAGCTGTTGCCATGCAGACTGTCAAGCTTCCGATAGCTGCTAAAGGGTGCGCGGTGGTTGTTCCATAGCACGCACAAGACGATTGAGGTGATCCCAAATGTTCTCGATTGGGTTGAGGTCTTGGAAATTAGGAGACCAAGACAATATTTGCTTGGAACTCTTGGTCGTGTTACTCAAACCACCCCCGAACAATTGCAGTCGTATGACACGTCGCATTTTCTTGCTGGAACGTGCCATCCCCTTCTGGAAAGACAGTCGCCATGTATGGGTGTATTTAATCTTCAATTATGGATAAATAACTGAATAGGTTGAGAGTGTCTTCCACAGGTATCAGTGAGCCCAGACAATGCCATTAGAAAACTCCCTACACCATGACGCTGCCGCCACCAGCCTGGATTCGTCCAACAATGATTGCAGGATGCTTGTTCTCGGACGTTTCTCGCCTTACCCACCAACGGCCGTCACTTCTGTGGAGCAGAAATCGTGTCTCATCGGAAAAGTCAACCTTTTTCCAGTCAGAAGTGGTCCAGTTTCTGTACTGTTGGGCAAATTGACACCTTCGTCAACATGGGTGTGGTGACCATCCGTCTGCTGCGGAGGCCCAAACGCAGCAGGGTCCTCTGTACTGTGGTTTTAGAGACATGTCTGGTAGCATCGTTGGTTTGAGCGATAAGTTGGTCCACTGTAGCTCTTCGGTTGGTCTTCACACACTTTCGCAGCCGACGTTCACCTCTCTCATCAATAACACGTGGTGCTCCACAGTTCCCATACCGTTTATTCTGAACGGTCCCATTTTCCCAGTCATGGTACACTTGAAATACAGCAGCACGAGAAAAGTTCACAAACTACGCGGTATCCGAAATACTGCCGTCCTTGGCCCGAAAGCCGATTATCATCCTGTTTCCCAGATCCGATAAATCACGTTTCTTACCCATTACAGCTATGAATGATGTTTATACCTTAGTAGAAACCTACCTTATATAGTCACTTAACCCAACACGTGAGATAGTTCCTCGGTTGGGCAACCCCGAAGACAACGTAGGGATGGTCATAATAATGCGAATCGACCATGTAATTTTAAAATTTATCAATTTAAAATTGTTACCATGATCGTGCAGCAGAGCACTAGCCCAACATCAGTAACATCAACCAGAGCGTCGGTTGGGGTAGTGCAGCAGGACTCTGGACCGGTGGAAACGCGTTCTTTGGAGTGAGGAATCACGTTATACCATCTCTCGCAGTCCAATGTAATAGATTGGGTCTGGCACTCGCCCGGGGAACGTTTCCTGCGCGACTGTATTGTGCCAACTGTGAAGTTTGGTGATGGACCCATCCATGGTCTGGACAATTCAGTACTTCCAACAATGTGGGAACAATTCGGGGAGGCCCTGTTCTGTTTCATTATGATAATGCCCCAACTCACAAAACTATGTGCCTACAAGAATGTTTTCATGACATTGATGTTGAAGAAATGGCCTGCCCCGCTCAGAGCTCAAACCTAAATCCAGTCGAAGTTCTTTGGGACGATGTGGAACGCCGATTGCGGGCCAGACCGAATCGGCCAATATCTACTGCTGACCTCGCTAACGCACTTAGGAAGGAGTGGAACGCAATCCCTGCAGAAACTTATCAAAAACTAGTCGAAAGCCTCCCCAGTAGAGTCTACGCTGTTATTACAGCGAAAGGAGATCTAACGACACATTAGTCACGTCATAATATAATGTTTTTTCTTTTTGTGCATGTGTCCAGATATTTTTGGCTCCATAGGATATACCCTCATTATCTTTTACAATATTCACGCACTCACAAATTTGTGCTTATTCATACACATCCATTCATACGTCTCAGTCAAACCATATTCACTTACCCAGATATGCTATCGAATATATTTATCCATTTATATTGTCACATTTATATTCGTCAAACTTTTTAAGTTTGTTTTGATAGTGGTAGCTTCCTCATTCTCATCCGGGCTTCGATTTCCACAGTGAATTAGACACTTTGGCAATGGTGGTTTAAATGGATTACAAAGTCTTGAACATCGCATGTTATGTTGACAATTATTAATTTTAATCTATGTATCAACTTTGTTCAATCCGGTGTGGTAGTCATTTTCCTGCATCTTGCCAATGAGTGAAAGACATACCAGGAAGATGTTCCATCAAGTTGTGAAGTTGTGAATAAACAACGATGTCATTAGTAGAGAACTAATGGATTCATTCACTCTCACTTCTGGATGTTAGTCATTGCTAGTGAATTTACGTCAATGAATTTTATCGGTGGTGTCTTCAGTGGCAAAAGATCATAGAAAATTCGTTGTGTCTACAAACATTTTACAACATCATCAACCGTTCTAAGACACGAGAGTAATATTATAATGTCTTCCCTTCTGTTTCTCCTCCTTGTGAACTTCTCCCAGTCGCAGACAACAGGTAACAATACATAAACTGAAAATGTTTTCATGGAGTAATCAAAAACATTTTTTTCTCGTAGCCTATCCTTAATTTTTGAAATCATAAAAATATTTATTTGAACTGTTTTCACCTGTTCTATTTCCTAAGATGGCAACCTTAGCTTAAGGCAAAGACAGTCTGAACGCCTTACAAATTGCAAAGGCAGAAGGACACACTTTCTAATAGAAAATTTTACGTAATTTAATACAAGGACTATACAGTATAATATTCATATAACTCATCCTCTCAGGATGTAAAATAGGTTTCTTAGTAATATACTGTACTCCATCAATACATTAAATTTACTAAGATTCGACGTCCCATTATTTGTTTGCTTCATATATTTGCATTTCTATGAATTTGATGTTTACCACTTTATAATAACTAGATGGAACCCGCCAAAATTTGAGGGCAAACAATTGTGTGGTTTCATAAACAATCATACACAATCCTCTCCACAAAGACGTCAAGATCAAGAATTTTGCTATACTCTATCCAACGAACGTTGGAATGGGCGTGTCCAGTTAAATTTCATAATTTCAATTGTTAGACATTGTTGCCAAAATAGAATTATCAATGTCCAAAAATTGAAATAGGAAGTTTAACTGGACACTCTCACTCCAACTTTCGTTGGACAGAGTATAGTATTGATGATCAAATTAACAACAATTACATACAACATTTAACAACGATAAAAATGTTCAATGGGCATCCGAGGAATTGGCGATTTTGCTCTTTAAAAGACTGCTTTGCTTTTTAATATATAGGATAAATATTATAATAAATCAGTATAAGATACTAATGAACAATATAAATGGAGACAATAAATAAATAAATAAATAGTAACAAAATCTACGAGGGTTGGTCGAAATGTAATGCCTCAATGGCTGTATCGTTTTTATTTGTTAAACGATTTTCAAAATCCTTTTGAATCTGATACATACATTTGTCCTCTATGTAATGCACTATTCACTTTTCGACATAGTCCCCATCCCTTTCCACGCATTGCGCCAACGCGTGAACCCCTCGGAGACGAATTCGGGGCTGTTGTCGACACCAAGATTGAATGGCAGCTTTGAACCCTTTTTTACTACACGATAACGCTCGCCCGCACACAATCGCCACACACAAGCGGCGTTGTAGCGCCTACAGTTCAAAGATGAAAGACTTTGCACAATGCCACTTTCACCGCTTCCCAAAAAAGAGCACCTTATGAGAGAGGAAGAGCGAAAAATGCACACACTCATTCATTCATTCATTCATCACGAAATCTCCAAAAATATGAAGTCTACAAACTTGAAATTTGGCAGGTATATTTCTTTTGGATTCTAGATGCTCCTAAGAAAGGATTTTATTTTTTCCTTTTTCCTTTCCATTGTAGTTGATTTTTAAAATTCAATTTACCTGGAGCTGAATGGGATTTTTGCCATCGTTAAAAAACTGTAATGTCATTGTTTGCTTTGTTTAATGAGGACTTTTGCAAGTGTTTCGTGAAGCAGCATCAACAAGAACTTTTTCAATTAATGCGGGTTTAAACTACAACAATATGGTGTTAATATTACTTGTGAACACAGCAAAAAACTGCAGAATGTTTAGATATTCGCCTAATCCTATTAAATTAACTAAGAAATCTATGAATGTAATACAATGGACCATGTTTATTAATTATTAAAAACCTTTATTAAACTTGCAGTGTTAGTTTTTTTTAGGTCAAATCTTGTAATCAATATTAAACCAACTTCACGGCAAGCTAGGGAGCTGAAACTTGACACATACACAGGATCGATGACAATTTATGTTAAAGAAAAAAATTTTCAAATCGGTTCACTGGTTCGTGTTCTAATTGTACTAATTCATTATTACGAAATGTCCAATTCCCACAACAAACAGCCGGTCAGGTGGCCGAAAGGGCTAGGGCGTAGGCTTTCTAGTTCTCGAGTCCGCCTGGCTGTGAGTTCGAATCCCGCCGTGGGCATGGGTGTTTGTGTTTGTCCCGAGCTGCGTAGTTGTAATTTGTAAAAAAGGCGCAAAATGACCTAAGTAGTCGATGCCTTAATTTCTAGAACCCCCCCCCCCTCTACAACAAACAATTCGTTAAGGCGAGAGTTAAATGTATCTATTGTTTATTGTTGCAAAATTAAGCTTTATTTACCTCACTAACGCCCGTATTCACCAAAAGCAGATTAACTCGCTCTTTTGCAAATCGGGCTTGAAAAGTTCAACTTCATTTTAATGTGATTGGTATACACCAACATTTCAAGGCGGCAGCCTGGCCATAGCCTCCATAAGTCTCTTTTCAGTACGTTTTAAAACGAGTTCAAACTCGGAGTCTAAATTGCCATATCCACCACACGGTTAAGTCGCCTTAAATGTCTATGGTTTTAAGCTGCCGTCTACGGCCGCTTAAGTCATTCTTTAGACCGATACGCATGCGCAGTGTATCTCCAGCTACTCCATCCAAAGAAAAACAACATGGAGTACTATATGGAGCCTCTTCGTACTTTGGAAGATGTTTTATTTCTAAACAAATTCATTCGTCGTAAACGGATGAATCCAACAAGAAAAAAGATTATCTACCTTGTATAACATGACGAGGTTGATTTTAGAAAGCGCAACCGGTTATCGCACGAAAATTTCATGAAGTAGATCAGCAAGCGCATTATTGTTTAGTCGCCATAGTCATGCTTGGAATAAAACGTGACCGTGAAGTCACGTCATATACACTTCTTAGGTCACGTAAAACTTTAAACCAATGACAGAGTTCCAAAAAACGACATTTGGCTTACGCAACTTCGCTTACGAAATATTGATGAATACCAATCAGGTTCAAACGAAGTAAACTTTTGGGAGCAGCAGTCCTGCGGAGGCAGAGTTTATGCGCGTTTCTTGAAAAATATTGGATTTTTGAAATTCTGACTTCGGATTCTTAAAGACCATTAAAGAGTAGAATAGGAATGTCTGTAAGAGCCACTCTCTATCTCTTTGTCTTCATCCATAAAATTGGGTTCAGAATTTTAAAAGTTCAACACTTTTAGGGCTTCTATCTCCTAAACGTTTGGATCAATTGAAAAAACACCAAGAATAAAACAATCTCCAATATTGTGTACAATCTGAGTATACCATAAAAAATAGAGGTTCCTCCAAAGGGGGGGGGGGAGGTTATTTTTTAACTAATGATTTCCCCTCGCGAAATAATTCACTTTTGATTTTGGACATTTTTTCGGAGATATTTAGTTGTCTCAAGATAAATGCCTCACCCTGCATAAAAGTCCGCCTAGAAGTAGCATTCAATGTCTCACAGAGACGCTCTTTCTTGTTAATAAGAAAACGGCAATGACAGAGAAGCGTTATGTGTACTTCAATTTACCGTCGATTCAAAGAACACCCCTTTCATATAACCAAATTTACGAGTTATAAAAAGAAATCAATAATAATTAAGGGAGAGGATAACCTGTGCTTTACTATTTCCATAAGCTATCTTCTCAACTTACCAAGGCTTTGATAGGTTGGGATAGTGCACGATGTAAACTTAATCTGCATTTTCTTTGGCCTAAAATTTCCCTGCCTTTTCATTTTAAATATTCATTTACAGTTTGACGGGGTATTTGCAAAATGACAGAACTCTCGCGTAAAGACATCTTGTGATGGTGACATCTTTTGATAATACAATGTTGGAACTCCCTAAGCTTTTATGAGTGGCTCATACGTCATTAATATGAATAAAAAATCAATATAGTAGAGACGTTTTAGTTATATAAACCTTAGAAATCGTAGAAATGTAAATTAGGAACAAAGGTTGTTTTGGAAGGTGCCCGATTAGATTAAATTAGATTAGATTAGGTTAGGATTATGTATTTAAAATACAAGGTGATTATAATTAAAGTCCCTTTGTAAAAATGCTATAAAAAAACAACCATGAGTCCGAATGACTTCAAATTTGGACTGAGCATTCTTGAAGAAGGGGCATTTGATATGGGATAAGAAAAAATAGTTCCAAAATTTATCACTAGATGGCGCTGTAAGCGGCATAACGGAAGCGGATTCAGCTAGAAGTGACATTTTGAATTGAAATACGACGGCTTTGGCATGAGTTGTTTATGGCATAATGTTTTTACATTAAAGTTGGTCAAGGAATGCAATTGACACTAAAATAAGTTAAACATGATTTTTTTTTTATTATACAGTACAGTATTAGCAAAAAATCAACTGTACCGGTCAATGAACATGATTGCTTCGGGTTTGATGATGGAAAACATGACTTTCAAGTCATTTAACAGTTGTGGCACTGTTAGTGCAAAGCCCATCCACCACGGCAAGGTCGTACCACATCGGATGGGAAAAATCGGTTTTTAATTGTCCTTGGGCCAAAAACCGCATAAAAAGCACATGATGATTCGGTTTTTAATTGTCCTTGGGCCAAAAAACGCATAAAAAGCACATGATGATTCGGTTTTTAATTGTCCTTGGGCCAAAAACCGCATAAAAAGCAACAATGGAAACGCCTATTAATTATCTCGGGACTTGCGCAAGACATGTTCAATATGCTGTCCACCATTTTCCTCCACAAGTTTTAACCGATAAACAGCATGTTCCACAACAGACCGGAGTGTCTCCGGGGTCACCTTGTGAACGTGGTGCATAATCCGAGCCTTCAATTCCGCTAAATTTGCAACTGGGCCACTGAACACATGATTTTTAAGGTAACCCCAGAGCCAGAAGTCACAAGGATTGAGGTCCGGTGATCTTGCAGGCCAGGCTCTCGGAAAATGACGGCTGATAATTCTATCATCTCCGAAATGTGTCTTCAGCAGTTGCTTCACTGGCTTTGCAATGTGCGGAGGAGCGCCATCTTGCATGAAAATTATTCTATCCACGCATGCATGCTGTTGAAGTGTTGGAATTACCTGGTTGCGTAAAAGACACGCATACCGTTGACCATTGACTGTACAGGTAACGGGACCCGCAGGACCCACTTCCTCGAAAAAAAATGGCCCTATAATCAATGATGCTGTCATCCCGCACCACACAGTTACCTTTGCAGAATGAAGCGGTATTGAAACACATGCGAAAGGATTTTCCGTTGCCCATATCCTGCAATTTTGTGTATTGACAACGCCGTGGAGATAAAAATGGGCTTCGTCTGTCCACAAGATGTTCCATGGCCATTCATTGTCCACTTCCATGCGAGCTAGAAATTCTAAAGCAAACGTGTGTCTAATTGGCAGGTCAGCAGGAAGTAACTCCTGACCATGGGTAATTTTATAGGGATAACAATGCAGGATATTGCGTAAAATTTTATTGACCGTGCTCACAGGCATGTCTAAAGTTCGGGCAATTCCCCGTGCACTGCACGTTTGCACACCACTGTTCGACCCTTCCTCTAATGCTTCAGCCACATCTTCTACTGACGTCAAAGCAACTGCTTTCCTCCCTCTGCCAGATTTCACTGCAAAAGAACCTGTCGCTTCGAATTTTTTAATCATACACCTCAGAGCCTTTGCAGACATCGGACCACATCCTTTTTTCATTCCCTTTAATACCCGAAATTTCTTTAAAGCTGCTATGGCAGAGTCGCCATTCTTGTAAAAGAGCTTCACAAGCAGAGCGCGATCCTTCATTGACAGACCCATGGCAAGCTGCTGAGATACAAATATGACGAGAACGCCATGAGGCCTGCGTTTTTATAACACATGCA
>JAHWFO010033743.1:0-13726 GCA_023313115.1 Rhysida immarginata
AATAAATATCCTTTTGGTTTTACAACATTTTCTCTTTTCTGGTCTTGTTCGATGTCAAAATTTTAAAGTATTTGTGGATGCACCAACTTTTAAATAATAAGATGTGTTCATATTTGCGGATATGAACACCACTGTTAATCATAATGAACATTCCATATGAGGATATACATAGGATATGAAGAGGAACAAAACATAACTACAAGTCAATTGGAGAAAACGATTAATTTATCAGATCATTCTGTGAGGTAAGTTTCGCTTTAATACCAGTTCAGTAAAGAGATCAATAAACTTCAACATGGAACTAAGAAGAAAGAAGATTGGAATCAGCTTTCTATTTTGCTTATGGAATTTGAATGTTTGTAAAGGCCTCGAATGTAAGCTATACGATTTTCAAAGATCTAGTAGTAAGCAACAAATTTCTGAGTTACGCTTTAATTGACTTCTTTAAATAAGTGGAACTATTTCAATTTCGTTTCAGCTATAATGTGTGGTTTCCCAGGGACACCAGCTAATGGCAAAATTCAACCATCTAAGGATACATATGAAATTAAGGAGGAAGTTTTTATTAATTGCAATGAAGGATACACACTAAAAGGTGCAAGCTTATTTATCTGCAATGAAGAAGGACTGTGGAAAACTCCAATGCCTATTTGTGGTAAGACCTGAGAAAACCTTTTTAGAGCTATGGAAAATGATAAAAACGATGGTTTCAGTGTTCTTAAGAATAAATTAGAAAGTATTATCATTTCATATTGAAATTTAAAATAGAAATAATAAAAATCAAATGGCTGTAACTAAACCTTATGTACAGTAAATTAATATAAATTTGCCGATAGCTATTACCTTTTAAGAAAAATATACAGGGTCGGGACACATTAATATGATCACCTCTCCTCGAATATGTTGGAACGTCCCGTGGTATGCAGATGAAAAATCATGGGCAGAGCAAGTTGACCTGATGATCATTGGCTATCGGGCCAAGGGGGGCAGTATTTCAGAAAAGGCCACCTTTGAGATCTGGTCTAGGGCTGCCGTTGTGTAGTTGTACCGCGACCGGACGAACCAGACAGTTTCGAGCAACCGAAGAGATAACTGTGGGGCCCCACGGCCCATCGATCCTAGAGGCGAGCGTCGGTTACGACTCCTGGCCAAGACCAATCGGCGTGCCGTTGTTGAGCAACTGACACAGCAAATGAACAGTGGGGCCACTAGGCGTGTCAGCATCAAGAAAGTTCAAAGATCCCTCTTGAGGTTGGGGCTCTGGAGGAGGCGTATGGTAACAGCCCCCATGTTGACGCCTGTGCATCGCCGAAAACGCCTTCAATTCGCAATGGACTATCGCTATTGGATCTCGGCTGAGTGGCAAAGGGTTGCGTTCTCTGACGAGTCGCGGTTTCTGGTGAACAGAGTGGACGGACGACGGAGAATTCGTCGGGAAGCATCTGATAACAGGCATCCCGACACCATCGTTGGCATACGACAGGCTGGTGGGGAAGGTGTGACTGTTTGGGGGATGTTTTCGTGGTATGGTCTGAGTCCACTGATACCGCTGGAGGGTACACTGAATGCTGTTCGTTACCTGACGATCGTCCAGACCAGGTACATCCCTTCAAGTCGACAGTGTTTCCTCAGGGTGATGGTACCTTTCAACAGGACAATGCTCCCTGCCATATTGCCAAAATTGTCCACGACTGGTTCGAGGAACATGAGGATGAATTCAAGCTACTCCCATGGCCACCAAACTCCCCGGACCTCAACGCCATTGAACGTTTATGGGACCATCTCGATCGCCATGTCCGCAAGCTGGACCCTCTACCGCGCACAGTGATGGAATTATGGGATGCACTGATCGACGAATGGTCCTAATACCTACAGCCACCTTCCGAGTACTTATTGACTCTGCCACGTAGACTATCTGCTGTGCTAGCCGCCAAAGGTGGATATTCCGGATACTAGCAGGTGGTCATATTAATGTGTCCCTACCCTGTATAGTCGTCAGTTATTATTTAATTATCTCTTGTGAGTTTTCTTTTGATACCAAGTTATTTGTTTAAACAGGGTTAGCACAATGAATTACAATTTATTAAAAGTAAATTTAATTTCTATAAATATTCAGTCGAGTAAAATGAGTAAAAAGATAGTTCGTACAACAAAAAAAGAAGATAAGTATCCTCGTAATATAAGAATCCACTATATCACATAAGAATTCTAGAAATTCAAACCTTATATGCAGATTTCAGACTTTTTGCCTTTTTGTGGGAATAGTTTTCGAATCTTTTTTTGGATGTTATCCTACAGTTCACAGCTTTAGCTGTTCTACATTTGTTTACTTCGTATTTTAGACGGTACATGGACGTAAGGGAATGTTCAGTTAACTATGAATGCTTACTTGATAAGAATGTTTTTTGGATCGGAACTATGTTTCCTGAAGCTATCAGTGTAAGAATCCATTATACATTTGGTGCCGCTTAAGAATGGCGCAAAATAAGAATAATATCTCACGTGAAGAAACAGGAGATGCAATGACCATTTGATTACAAAAGGATCCACTTCTAAGAGAAGGGAGTTCCTAATTTACCCCTGCGATGGTTCATATGTAACTGTAGAAAATTATTTACATTACAAAAGTTTTGTGCTTCAACCTTCCCTGAAAATACGAACTTTTCTTTTTGTTCAAAGCAACACACAATAAACATTTAAGAAATGCATCGAAGTAGTGCACTCATGTAAAGTAATAAAATGAAAATACTTTCTAGCGATGAATTTGGCATATGGACGTGCAGCCAATCAGAGCTCCACTTCTGGGAACTTCAACGCAAATTTAGGTATTGATGGAGATGATAAAACATGCGCTGAAACGAGGAAGTCAAAACCAGTAGAGTCTTGGGAAGTTAAACTTGATAAAGAATACAACATCTCCTCAATTAATCTAACGATAAGTTTGAGTGTTGGTAAGTTTAAACATTAAGCTATTTTTACTTAATCTAATTAAACAGTCCTTGATAAAATTCTCTAAATTTACAATATTTACACTATTTTTTTAAAATATTCTAAATTCCACAGAAACAGATACTGGCATATCAGTTGAAATTAACGATAAATGTTGGAAAAACTTAGGTAACTGACTTAAAATAGTTTCCCAAATAATTTATTTAAGTTCTGTAATTCAATATTTATTTAATGAGCTCTTTAAATTTCTACACAGATTTACAATCAAATAACAACAATTATGAAATAAAAAGTTTCTGCAGTAATGAGACACGATTTGCTACAGGAAGCATCGTTCGAATAAAAAGTAATGGAATCCAACTGAGAATTTGCGAAGTGCAAATATTTGAGGCAAATGGTAAGCTGTAAATATATTCGATAAATAGTGGCTCTGTTGAAGACTAAAATTATTTACAAATGACCGTTTGTCGTCAATGTATAATTTATATATTAACAGAATATGCATGTGGAGAACCTAGCCTTCAACCTAATTGCATGGTGAACATCCGTAAAAGCCAAAGAGAAGCCAATTATTCCCCCAAAGCAGGCTACAAAATAACAAAAGGATCTATATATCGAACATGTAAAAATGGCATATGGAGTGGACACCCTCCAATATGTGAACATGGTAAATACTCAGCAGAAAAAATTAAATGACCCATAACCTAGAAAAAAAACCTTAATCCTAAACAAAAAAGACTTAACACTTTTAACTACAGTTATATTTTCGAATAAGAAACGTGCCATTTTGATCATTTCACTATCACATTATAAATGCTTATTAATATTTCTTTTAATCATTGCAGTACCACCTGAAGTAAAAGGAGATGATAGAACATTTTGTAAGTACTGGACTGACCTTCCTTATAGGCTATTATTAAATTCTTACAAAACTCATTTTGCCTTTATTTTCAAACATAATATTTTAAGATTTCATATAAATAGTAATAATTTTCAAACATGCTTTGCTCACAACCTCAATTTGTATTTTATGACGAAATTCCTTATCTTTTACGCTGACACATCCTTCTTATATAATATTTATTTCTGAAGGAAATTCTTATAGGAAACAGACTTATATAGATGAATTCATTAGACATACTGTTTTTTTTTTGTGTTGTCAACTTTAGCATTTTTAAAAACATAACGATGCACAATACGGAAGAATAATTATCTATATCGTCATACTGGTAACAAACTTATTGAAAAAAAAATTTGAATTTTAGGCAACTTCCACATAAATCTTATTATTCGCGAGTCATTTAAACGATCAGAGGCAAGATGATTACAATTTAAGATCAGCTTGACACAGAATTATTGACATTTAACATATTTTTATTTCTTTACAATATAACATTATGTTTCACATGAGTGACATTTCTAATTCTACAGATTATGTTTTTACATCGCTAATCCTCATATTCATATGCCTTGGAATGACCTACATTGTATTCAGGTTAGTAGAACGATGCGGGTAAGTCAATGGTTACAACTTTATACAGAGTGTAAAGGAAATTCCAGAATCAATCGAATAACTTTAGGACAAAAGTCAGGTCTATCTATAGGAAAGTGCCCGTGCCAGATGGCGTAAAATTTTCTCCTCCGTTTTACCAGGTTTTTGTTTTTGTTTTATTTATGCAAAAGTGGATTACTACTAAATCGGACACACTCAGTTTTAGTTTGTAATTGGAATGGTTT
This sequence comes from Rhysida immarginata, assembly GCA_023313115.1. NCBI lineage: Eukaryota > Metazoa > Arthropoda > Chilopoda > Scolopendromorpha > Scolopendridae > Rhysida > Rhysida immarginata. The sequence goes on from JAHWFO010033743.1 coordinate 4,687, forward strand.
CTCTATCTATCATGCGTCAAAAATTAGTTTTCGTATCTTCTTATCGCTTATACAAGGGCGCTAGAATGCTTTTATTCAATCGGTCACGAGCACTTTCTAGACTTGGCTTTTATGACTCTTGCACCTTTTGTTTTAACTTTATTCAACTGCTTCGTGAATTTCCTCTATATCCTGTATATTTTAAGCCGTGCTATTAATGGTAAATATGATTTTATTTTTAGACTGAAATATCGATCCCCACTGGAATCTGTCAGTTCAAATTTGAAGTCGGAACGCAGCCTTAAACCTCATATTACTTCTACTCACCCACTGGAAGACTCAGTCATCAATGTCGTATATTCAGATCCAGTGGATTGCTACAGACCTTCTATTTGCGATGGATTCTCCCCACCTGCATATCAGTAAGCAATGCAACTGTATAATTTATTATTTTATTTAGGCTAAAAACAGTGTCAATATCGAACAATATATTCATCTAACGTATTTATGACTATATTAAAAGGAGCGACAACCTTTTTAAAAATTTCTATGTAACAAACCTGACCAACACTAAAACTTTGCCAAAAATAAATCCCTTTAAATAACGAGGCCTGAGTTCCAGGAAATTGGAGTAAAAAGAAGTGGGGGATAAAATTGTGGTAAAAAACAAGAGAGTCTAAATAGAGGTTAAACAGGAATAAAATGTTGAGGAAAAATGGGTTAAAAAATATTCCCGACACATTTTATCCACCACGTTTAATGAGAAAATGCTTGAAGACGATTTTCCTCGAAATCGAAAAGTAAAGGAAAGCTGAGCTATGTTTTCTTGCAATTTCCGAGTGAAACGAAAACTTTCCGAAACATCATGATTAATAGAAATCATTGTATTCGAAGAGTGCACAAAATATATATAAACTAAAAAAAATAAAATACCATGAAAAATTTTGTTTTATGCCGATCGAGTACTATATAAAACATCAACTTTGATGTAAGGAAAATTTCGTTCTGTTTGTGGAGGAGTCATGTTCATTTTACGAAATGAACCATCTAATAATAAGTTAGCTTATCATTATTCGTTGTAGTGTATCAATGTACGGGTATGTCTGTCTTCATTCTAGTGTATCCACTAGGAGCGTCAACATTCCCACGCATTGATATACTTTAGCAATTCACTGAACAATAGTAGATACACAAGCTCAACTAGCTTCCCAATTTGGCCGTTCAATTTTACTTACTTTCGATCGGATAGTGGTCACCGTTTTATTGTACCGCATAAAATTACTCAGCAACATGCCCGCTTCTTACCCAAGAATTATTTATTCTAACAATTAATTCTAAAATCAGTATAACTAACGCAGGTTTCAAATTGAAATAAAACTTTTCATGAATAAATGAAATCTCAAGAATAAATACTAAATAAGCAATTAGTTTAGTAGGTTATTATGATAAATATTAAAAAGTTACAAACTACAATATTAGCAATCAAATAATTGGCATCACGGAGAAACTCACACTATTACTCAAAAGGTTATATAATTTACAAGACACACAGATTACACCTGGTACTCCAACACACTCCTTATTATTGCGACGTTATACTTCGAGCATTGCTCGTCGACTGATCTCCTTGTCACGTACGTCCATTCTCTATTGTTTTGTTTCGATGACAATCTTCCTCACCCACAGGAACTTCCCCAGACGCCAACCCGCTAACTCTTATGCGAGAGCGCAACCACGGAAGGATCCCTGAGGAAGGGTACTTTTCATAACTTGTAAGCAATTCTGCTACCGATGTCGGTTCTACGTACGATACTGAATTCTATCTTCTTCCGGTACTCACACAGTGACATTCTGCCACGTCGACACACTGTGGTATCGGCAATCTTAAGATATATTTCACAGCACAGTCAATATCACGCACAATACACTTAGCCATCAAGTATATGACATATCTCCATCGCACCAGTGTGAACACACTTATCTCGCTAACTCCACTCCTTACTCTCTCGTTTCCATTTCTCAATTCAATTTGTTATAGGTAGCAGAGTGTGGTTTATTTAGCAGACCAACAAAAATAGGCTTTTTACATTGAGAAGATGCATTCGATTTTTATTTAAGTAATTAATTAATACGGACAACAGTGAGTTTGCATGCCTAAGAGTAACAATACATTAAACAATGTAAACATCCACTCAGTAAATATAAAGGAAACATGTCATGAATGACGTAATAATACTGTCTAGATTAACATCGGAAAATTGTCCTCTCAACACTCTCCCTCAATTTTACGATAGTTGAATTGAGTGACTCCCAATCCTATTGTACATTGATTGTGCTTTGGTCCAGATAAAGGTTTCGTAAAGATATCTGCAATCATCATTTCCGTAGGTAAATACTCCAATTCCACAGGTTGGTTTTGCAATACTTCACGAACAAAATGGTATCGTACATCTATATGTTTGGACCTGGAATGATAAATAGGATTCCGCGCAAGTTTATGGGCTCCTTGGTTATCGTTATAGATGACTATTTTCGATGATTTTTCAAAACCCAATTCCTTGAGGAATTTAATTAAATAGACTGCTTCCTTAGCCGCTTCGGATATGCTCATGTATTCAGCTTCGGTAGAGGATAAAGCTACTGAGCGTTGCTTCTGTGACGCCCACGTAATGACTGCGCCATTTAATATGAAACAAAATCCTGTGAATGAATGTCTATCTGCAATATTACTTCCCCAATCTGCGTCGACATATCCAGTCAAATCTCCTCCTTCATTGGTGAAAGCTAATCCGTAATCAATTGTACCTTTCAGGTAACGAAGTATTCTTTTGGCTGCTGTCCAATGTTCATTTCCATACGAATTATTAAATTGGCTCAATAAACTAACTGTATGAGCAATGTCTGGTCTGGTTCCAACCGCTATATACATAAGTGCTCCGACGAGTGACTTGAAAGGAAGGTTTCCGATATTTTCGTCGTTGGTTTCCTTATGTTCCAATTTTAAACCAGCTGCCATTGGAGTACGTGCAGTTTTACATTCTACCATACCATATTTTTCGAGTATTTCACGAATATAACCTTCTTGTGTCAAGAATAGTCCATTTTCAATTTGTCGAATTTCAATTCCAAGAATCATCTTTGGCTTTCCAAGGTTTCTGACTTTTAAGTGTTCAGATAGTCCTTTAATAAAGAAATCTGCTCTCCCTTGATCTTTTGAGATTATGAGAATATCATCGACATAAACTAGCACAAATAAGTCCATATTGTTTTTGTTAGTATATATACAAGGATCTGACTGCGTTGAATTCAATCCGAGTTCATTCAAAATTGTGTTCAGTTTTGAATTCCACATACGACCTGCTTGTCGCAATCCATATAAAGCCTTCTTCAATTTACAGACTTTATGATCACCTCGTAAATTTTGCAGCATAACCCTTGCTTTATGTTTCAAATTATCATTCTTCTCTTCTTGAGTCATTCTTTGAAGCATTTTTGATAACAGCTCTGGTTTCTGCATATATATTTCTGCATCGATATCACCGTTTAAATATGCTGTACATACATCTAATTGAGTGATCTTCATCCCTTTTTCCACAGATAAAGCTAGTAATGTTCTAAGAGAACTCAATCTCGCTACGGGTGCGAACGTTTCTTGGAAATCTACACCGGGTCGTTGAGAAAACCCCTTCGCAACAACTCTTGCCTTACGTCGTTGTAGAGTGCCGTCAGAATTAAATTTGTTGCATAGAACTGTTCTACATCCTATGATTTTAGCTTTTTCTGGTTCATCAACTATATCCCAAGTATCATTTTCGATAAGAGACTTCATTTCAGAGTAAATTGCTTCTTCCCATTCAGCCTTATTCAGCCCAGAAATGGCTTCTAAAAATGTGATTTCAGAAGAATACATCGTAGTTTCATCCTCATCAGATTTTTCTTTGCATTCACTCTGTCTGTCATCATCCATTAGATTATCATGTTGATCATTATCAGAGATTGCACGCACAGAAACCATATTATTATATTTTCTAGGACGTCCACGTCTACCAGTTAAAACTTTGCGTGGTCTCCCTGGACCTCTCTTTAATTGTGTCTCTTCGTCAACAATTGAATCTTCTTGGTGTGTGTCATGTGGAATATGTTCAGCAACAGGAGAAGTTCGATTTGGTCCGATGTCTGTTGTTTTTGATTGATTTGAAGCATTTTCATCATCCAATAAGTTAAACCGTCCGTTTTTTGTTTGGGGTGTAAGGATGTCCTTTTCCTCGTCGTTACATTGGAATTCGTTCAGGAATCTAACATCTCTTGTGATCCTTAACCGTTTTTCACTGGGAACCCATATTCTGTAAGCTTTCGATTCATTCGAATAGCCCACAAATATACCTTCGAGACCTCTGGGTTGGAATTTGTCTTTATTGGGCGACTTATCCAGAAAATAAACTTTGGATCCAAATGTTCTAAAATGTTTTACATCGGGCTTCTTTCCTGTCCATTTCTCGTACGGTGTGCCTTGATCTAAACTCGTTGTAATACATCTGTTCCGTATATAATTGGCTGTTAGAATGGCCTCAGCCCATAAAGAAGTTGGAAATTTAGACTGCTGGAGCATGCAACGTGCTGATTCTACAAGGGTACGATTACGACGTTCAGCCACTCCATTCTGTTGTGGTGTGTATGTTGTAGTTAGTCGACGTCGAATTCCAGAGTTCCTTAAAATTGTATCCATTTCTTGATTACAATATTCTCGACCATTGTCTGACTGTAGAGCTTTAATTCTTCGACCTGTCTCTGTCTCAACAAGATTCTTATATTCAACAAATTTTGATGCCACTTCATTTTTATTTTTCAAGAAATAAACATGACAATAACGACTATGATCATCAGTCAATGTCATAAAATATTTAGCTCCACCTTGAGATTCTATACGCATTGGACCACACAAATCTGAATGCACAATATCCAAACAATTTTGTGATATTTCAGTTCTCGTTGGGAACGGCAAACATGTTAATTTGCTTGTTAAACAAGTTTCACATGGCTTTATATCTTTAACATTTTTTAAATGTAAATTGTTGACATCTTTGTTTTTTGACATTAGAATCAAGTCCTTGTAATTTAGATGACCAAAGCGCTCGTGCCATATTTTTGCATCAAGTTGCTGATTTTTTGAAGTAATGTATACTTGTTCATGTTTTTCTTCCAAGTAAAATAAATCTCCTTTACGATGAGCAACCAGTCTTACAAAGCCCTGAGAATCCTTTACTTCAGCACTGTTTTTCTTAAAAGTAACTTCATGGCCTTTGTCCACGATTTTTGCAACGGATATGAGATTTACTCTAAGATCTGGAACATATAAGGCATTTTTTAACGTTAACAGTTTCCAGTTGTCTTCATTATCCCTATTTAAGGTTGAAATTTCAACGTCCTCTTTTGCTTTAACTTCAGTAGTTGCTTTATTAGCTAATTTAACCCTAGACAGCATACGCTTGAGAAAATTCACTAACTGCATACGTGGGGTCTGCTAGACCCCAACATTAATGAAGGCTCAAATCAACAGAATTTAATATATATTGAGGTTTATTTGAACCAAATCACTTTACAAAAAGACAAAAATGAATATTCTATTTTCCATGTATCATACATAACATAACATATTTCAATATTAGTCTACAAATGAAAAGTGTTTATTCATTTTTGACACACAGCTTGCACGCCATTGACCGATGATTTTGACACATCGCTTTGCCACACTTGATGCAACTGTATGCTGTTTTCTTGTCCTTATTTCTAGGGCAAAAGTCGCATCTTCGTTTATGTGCCTGAGCCACTGGAAGAACAGCCACTGTGGGTGCCTGACGTGAAGTTGAAGCTACAGTTTGAGATGTTGAAGCTCCGGTTTGAGATGACACTGGAGTAGCGTGATGTCTATCGGGTTGCCTTTCTACTTGTGCTGTGTTTTGCGCTCGAATAGATTCTTTCCCACAAACCAAATCCATCGTCATTCTTAGTTCTCTTGGTAAGAAGGAGCACATCTGTCGTTGCTGTATGTGAGGTAGAATAAGATGGAAACTTAAGGTTTTCAAAAACTTTCGTCTAGTGTTGCTGCAATTGCGGGCCCATTGTGGGTTTGCGTTAGCAAATAAAATCATGGCATTTACGCCAGCCTGATCGAGGATGCCACAGAAGAAGCGGAAGGGCCAACGTCTGCTCTTTCGTGCAGTCGAGTAACAATGACATAGTTGATCGAGAGAGTCGACCCCACCTTTTGTCTTGTTATAATACATTATCACTTCTGGTTTTCCAGTGTCGGGATCGAGAGTATCATCCCTGTGCATCGTCGATAACAGAATAACGTTTTTTCTGGGCTTAGGAACATATGAAACGATTGTTTTCTCTCTGTCAAATGCATGAAGTGAAGAGCCGGCAGTTCTTCCAGTTGTGCTCAAAAATACTGGTGGAATTTCGCGTTTATTTTTTCGGAGGGTTCCAACAATTGTGAGCTTGTATTCGCTAAGCATAATCTCAGCCAAGGGAATAGACGTAAACCAGTTATCCATTGTGACATTCCTGTTAGTATTTTGAATGCTTTCTGTAAGCTTGATGACATAGTAAGTTGGAATGTCAACATTTGTTGGTCTCTTTTCCTTTCCAATGTAGGGCAAGGCGTTGATCATATAGAAAGTGTCAGAATCACACAACGCGAATATCTTCAAACCATACTTATCTGGCTTATTTCTCATATATACGCGGAAAGGGCAGCGACCGCGGAAGCCAAGCAACTGCTCATCAACGGTGCAGTTTTCAGTTGGTGAATAATATTTTGTGCAGTGATTGATAAACTGATCCCACAAAGATCTAATTGCTGCCAGCTTGTCATTTTCTTTTCTGACAGGACGAGTATGCTTATCGTCAAATCTCAAGCACAGCATTAGAAATTTGAATCGGCAGAGAGACATTGTAGCACGAAAAATAGGAGGTCCATACTTTAGAGACCACAGTTCCTCAACATTCGTGTGGCCTTGCTTCAGTACACCAGCGATATACAGAATTCCAAGTAAAGCTCTTATCTCAACCTCGTTTGTAGGGCCGACATACCTTGAATTCTGTGTGTGCTTCGCGGCACGTATGGCAATCTCCTCACAGGTATGCTTTGTTATTTCAGAAATCATTTCAGAAGTAATCAACAAGTTCCATGCCTCAAGGATAGTTGCGATATGTTTTGCTGCACCTGTGTTTCCTGAGGCTTGCGTTACTATGTTCCTGGCTGGTGGGTGTCCAGTTCTTGCAGGAAGCTTCATGGTCCACCGGTGTCCATCTCGACCTTTCAAAGCAGGTGACGAAGTCGTAGCGGGTATTCTGGAAAGGCTCGGAAGATCAGGTCCTTCGCTATCGCTGTCGTGAACAGAGTCCTCTTCGAGATGATCACTGTCACTGATATCACTTTCAGTGTCTGGCTGAAACTCTTGATCACTATCATCTGATAACTTACTGCTGTCGCTATCCCGCAGGAGCATACTTTGAATTACACTTTGTGTTAGAGGTTTCGCCGTCATTTTCTCACTGATAATAAAAAAAATTCAAATATTCAGTATATAAGCCCTATAACGGCTCTTAGCCATGTCTAAAATATACTTACCAACTCCAAAAGTTTACTATTTGTATCCAAAATCAGTAGATAGTACAGAAATTGTGCATAGACCTTGACACATACGCCAAATTGGAAAATTTTACTGTAAATAAAAACATTGTTTCAAAACGCTACCGAATACGTGGGGTTTCACAGACCCCAACCCCCCATTATCTCATAACACATAAGAGAGAGAGACTTACCCATCTGCACTGGTCGAGAGCTTGACGAAAAATGAATAGTCATGGGGTGGCGCCTAAGTGCTATTAAAATTGCGCATGTGCGAGCAGATTATCTACACAATGGGGTCTGTCAGACCCCGCGTATGCTGTCTAGGGTTAAGTTCACTGTCTACTTCAGTTGATTGGATAAATAATTTATCATTATTGCACATATGTGAAGTACAACCACTGTCTAAGCACCAATTTCCAGGACTGTTTTGTTCATTCCAGATGCATAAAGCTTCATGCGAGTTATCTATGAAATTCGCATTGGCATTAACTTTTGCTTTTGAAAAACAATTGGCTGCCTTATGTCCCACTTTACCACAGTAGTTACATTTATATTTAATTTTTGGTATATTTGATCTTCTCTTACAGCTTTCTTTATTTCTGCTTGTATCATAGTTTGAAGAATTACGGTTTTTAGGATTAATTGGGAAATCTTTAACAATCAACGCATTGTTTCCATTATTAGACGAGCCTGCACTCCGTGCATCATATTCCTCAGCAATTTTTATTCTTAGAGTGTCTATACTCGGTAATTCGTCACGGGATTCTATTGCGCAACGAAAATTCTCATAGTTATTTGGTAGACTGTGCAATAACATAATGGTTAACATATCACCATCTAATTTAACGTTCATGTCACGAAGTTTATCCACTGTATCAAAGAAAGTTGATAAATGCTCTCGAATATCACCATTATTTTCTAATTTGCATTGTAAAAGCTTCTTTAATAAGTTAGATTTGCGGGCTGGCCCTTTGGATGCAAATATTGATTTTAATTTTTCCCAAACGTCTTTAGAAGTATCGCAACCACGAATTAATTTTAATTCCGATGGACTAATGGATAATATAATGTCAGACTTAGCTTTACGATCTTCTTTTATCCATAGCAGTTGTGCCTCTTGTGACGCCAGAAGATCCTGTCCTTCACCTTGAATTTTGGGTTTTGCTTCTTCTCCGCAAACATACTTCCAAGTGTCATTCTTCATAAGTAATGCTTCGGCTTGAATGCACCATGTATCATAGTTATGGCGCGTCAGCAGTTCCAGCCTCGTTGAATTCACGATGCTTGTCATATTGCTTCTTCAACAGCCGTTAAGTTATTTGACGTAAACGATTATCGTTCTTTATATGATATCTCCGCACTGGAATCCTGTGCTGGTCCCATAACCTGTTATAGGTAGCAGAGTGTGGTTTATTTAGCAGA
>JAHWFO010033761.1:0-13618 GCA_023313115.1 Rhysida immarginata
GCCAACACAGTCCGATTTACACGATGTCATCACAGATGTCGAACATGCCATCAACCTACTCCCCCAGACCGACCGTCCTCCGGCGCGAGCCATTGCCGGACATCTCATACACCAATCTTTCATAGAAGCGTCCGCATTTAGACCACCCCGCGAACTTCTCACCGATGCTGCCGCCTCCACCACCTTGAAAACGAAGTTACGAGACTCCGATGCCCTCGTCGTCAAGGCTGATAAAGGTAACGTGTCGGTCATCATTGACCGTTCTACTTATATAGATAAAGTCAATGACTTCATCTCCGCCAACAATTATGCCACCCTCCCTTCCGACCCCACCTCAAAGTATCACAAATCCATTATTTCCGTCGTCAACAAATCCCCACGCTTCAGATACCTCCGACGCCTCATCCCACCTAACCCTCGCCCACCCAACCTTAACGCCCTCGTCAAGATCCATAAACCTAACATGCCCATACGCCCCGTTGTTAACTATTCCCCTGCTCCTGCCCACCTCGTTGCCAAATCCCTTTCTACGTTCCTTTTTAACCTGAAAATCCTCCCTAATACTTACAATGTACGTAATTCCCTAACCCTCACTGAGTCCCTTTCTTCCATCCGCACTGATGAGCACCTCTCCCTTATGTCCCTTGACATCACCAACTTATACACTAACATCCCTGTCACCCCCACCCTTTCTATACTACAGCGTCTATTACTTGCTGCGTCTTTCCCTAAACCCGATACTATTGACCTACTAGCTATCCTCTCTGTAATTTCTTCGCAGAACTACTTCTCCTTTAACAACTCCTACTATTCCCAACCCACAGGGCTAGGAATGGGATTCCCACTCAGCAGTTTTCTGTCTGAGGTATTCCTACAGCACCTGGAATTAACATATGTTACCCCCCTCCTTAATAATCCCTCTGTCATCGCGTATTTCCGATATGTCGATGACATCCTCATCCTCTTCGATTCCCGATCCACTACCCCCACTAATATTGCTAACATTTTTAACTCCTTTTCCCCACATATCCAATTTACTTTTGAACTAGAAACTAACCGATCCATCCCTTTCCTTGATATCCTCATTACCAACAACCCCCACACTAACCGCCTCTCCTTTTCCGTCTTCCGTAAACCGACCACTTCCTCCAACTTAATACACCATTCCTCCTCACATCCCCCTACCCACAAACAAGCCTCATTAAGATTCCTAATTGACCGTGCCCTGAAGCTCCCCCTCAGCCCGCAATCCAGATCATCCGAACTCCGCATAATCCGGAACCTCGCCCATGCCAATGGATATTCGACCTCCATGTTCTCCCGTATTCTTCACCGCCGCAGACGGGCACTCTTCTCCCCCTCCCCTCTTGTTTCGCCCCTTCCCAAGAAATGGACGTCCTTATTGTATCTGGGCCCTAGTTTCTCCCAGCTCTCTAACTTCCTGTCGTCCCTTGGCCTTCGAATATCTTTTCGTACTCCTTCACCATCAGCCCGCATCCTGAACCCACCCGCCGCCATCACCACAGACAAATATTCCCAATCCGGAGTTTACCGCCTGAATTGTGCGTTTTGCGACAGATTTTATGTAGGATTATCGACCCGCAATTTTGCAGTACGATTCAAAGAACACTTTGATTCATACAGAAAACGAGATCGTACTTCCCACTACGCAAACCACCTCGAAGATTCCGGACACGCTTTAAAGACGCAAGAAGATGTTATGTCTGTCCTACATATCTGCAATAAGCCAGAAAAAACTGCTACCCTCGAAGCGATCGAGATATTCAAGGCCAAGAAGTCCTCCCCCCACCTGCTTCTCAATTATCAAACAGACTTTAATGTATATGCAATACTTAACTCTTTATCCGATCTATTATGATCCCCTTTTTTCTCGCTTTCTTTATTATGGTTTTTGTTTTCCTTTGCATTTTGTTATTTCTTGCCTGTTTATTTTTCTGTAAATCCTCTTGTCCCCAGACAACCGGATAAGTTCTCTTTTCGGTCCGCGTAAACGCGCACCATCCCTTTGTATATTTTCTTTTTGTATAATTTTTTAAAAAGTTAGCGATTACACCCCTTTTTTCTATTGGCCTTTATATTTCAAAATCTGTGTTTTTCTATTTATCCTGTTGGCCATTATTTCCTCTTTATTTCTTTTTATCCTATTGGTTCATGTATATGCATAATTTGTACCACTGTTCTGTATATAAAGGCTTGCATGCCTCTTGCTGTGTATATCCTTGACAAAGCCGGGAATAAATGGCGAAACTAGTTGGAACTCCTGATGTCCCTCTGTTATACTGTAAGGCCACCACCTGTTTAATCAATAGGAACAGTATTATGATCCACCCTTCTTCCAAAGAATTTTTATTGTACATAAATATTAAAATTAGTTTTATTTGTATATATTCTCCATTAAACAGCTATTTCATTTATATAATTTCATATCGTTATATTTCATATTTTTGATACCATGTAACTCGTCCAGCTGTTGATCAAACAACAATAAATGACTCCAGTGATGGACAATTTCAAGCGAAGGATTGAAGGCTGCAACCAAGAGGATGGTCGTCATCTAAATGATATTATTTTTCATAACTGAATGTAACTCCAATAACAGGACTTGACACTCTTGTTTTATTTACAAGTTTTTGTCCATTTCAACTTGTAAATCTACGAATTTCGGTTATTTTTTAAAAATCCATCCGACTCCCTTCGGTCGCCCTGTATTTATTTCAGTTTTTAAAGACCACAAAAAGGTTATTATTTTAAAGGAAAGTTTGAATTACGTTGAGGAAACGCCAAGACTTAATATACCAAGACTTTAGAAATTAATATCTCAACTAGACAAAAACAAAATAATAGATTAAAAAATTACAAATAGGTCCTACCCAGCTAAAGGTGCACTTACAATTAGAAAGCCAATTTTATGTTAAACCAGTTATAAAGGAGGTCATGACCCTACACATCATCGAATCGGCAAACCTCACTTCGGCGAACCACATATCGAAATCAGGCCACATTTCATCGAATAGTTTTAAAAATATGGTCCATGGAATAGGGGAAGTTTTTTTCTACCACTCTACCAAACCTCCACAGGGTAGTTGTTATATATTGATTGGTAGTTGTTTACAAGTGGTTGATATTAAAAAATCGGTACTTTTTTAACATCGATTATTGTTTGGTTTTTTTTTTGTTAATTTATTGACTGAATAAAGGGAAACACCTATTTTTAAAAACATCTGAACAAATATTTTTGAAATTACATATACTGTTAAAACTACACGTATACAAGCTAAACAATATCAACAAATCAAAAGACAGAATAATTGAACTTTTAAAATTGTTTTTTTTTTAAATAAATAATAGTTATTAATTAAAAATACAAAATGAATAAAAAACAAGATATAATAAACAAAAATAATTAATCAAAATAATTTTTGATTATTTTTTTATCCATCTTATTTTTTATTCATTTTGTATTTTTAATTAATAACTATTATTTATTGTATTCCAGGGTTCTTGTGTCTCGTTCTTCTTTAAATACACTGCTCAAAACATTTAAAGGAACACTTCTATTAAGCAGCGTGCAGAAGCAACTACGAATAATATGGACAAAATAGCTGTATGTGATCATTAAAAGACTGTTTATTTAACAAAAGAATGCATTATTGAAACAACTGGTGAAGAAACATAAAGAAAAAGCAGGAAACTGCAGGACCCCTGCCTAAAACAAAGTGAAATGTCCTTTGGACGTTGTGAGGAGAATGCCCTGTTTCTTCCAGGGATCAGTTTTTGCACCACTCAATAATGTGTATGCCTACCATGGGCTGCAGTAACCTCCATGCACCTTCGAGGCATGCTCCGTATCAATCGACGGATGTGATCTTGGGGAAGCCGGTCCCATTTCTCAGTAAGTGCCTGGATTAGCTGTTGCAGTGTTTCTGGAGCTGAAGGGCGGTGTCGAATTCGCCTGTCAAGCATGACCCAAAGATGTTCAAGGGGATATAGGTCTGGACTCATTGCAGGCCACCTCATGGTCTGAATGCCATGCATCTGTAGGAAGTCTTGAGTTACAGCTGCTGTGTGTGGACGACCATTATCCTGCATCAGAAGGAATCCAGGCCCATGCCACGTGCAGTAACAATCAAATGTTTTTCCAGAATGTCACGAATGTAAACTTCAGCGGTCATTCGCCCTTGGACGACCACAAGATCCGTTCGATGATCTATTGAGATGCCAGCCCAAACCATAATGGAACAACATCCCATTCGGTCAGTCTCACAAACTGTTGCGTCGGTGTTTCGCTCACCTCGTCGTCTCCAGACACGTAGATGGCCATCACAGCGGGTCATGCGGAATCTTGACTCATCTGTGAAGAGAACAGAACGCGCCAGGTAACATGTTGATGTGCAAACTCTACTCGCGCCTGTATGTGCTGGCGGGTTAGCCTAGGCACTCGATTTGGTCGTCTGGCTCTCAAGCCAACTTCACGTAATCTCTTCCGGATTGTTTGATCTGAAACGGCTACCCCAGTTGACATCTGCAGATCATTTCTCAGGTCTCTGGCCATTGAGGTTCTTTGGCGCAGGGCACAAGTCCGCACATAACGATCTTGATTGGCGGTTGTTGAGCGTCGGCGACCTTGCCCAGCTCGTCGTGTGTACTGGCCAGTCGCCTGGAATCATGTCCACAGTCGGAAAATGATGGAAGAGGACACATTGAGGGCATTTGCCACAGTCCAAAATGATTGGCCCGTTTGGAGCAATGTTACGGCTCTCGCAGCTTCTACTGCTTCAAGATGCCTTTGTGGCATGTCAGAACACTAACAACAATGTTCTAGGAATGCCTGCGCCTTCTAATGTTCGACCGTTATCTCCAAGCAAAGAGTGTACTGACATGTAACCACTTTGTTTTCCGGGGGGTTATATTGCTATCCAAATTTCTCAGAACATCTGGCAGCAAAATGTGTTGGCTTCAACCATTTCCTATGAGGGAGATAGTAGGTTTCATGCTGCAGAAGATGAAATTGCTAAAAAGTATTATTTACGCCTTCTCTGTAGGGGATTCTACAAGTGTTCCTTTAATTGTTTTGAGCAGTGTATATATCCGTTCCTTTTTTTTTTTTTTTTTAATAAAATTTTTATTTGAATTTTTTAGTTGGATCTGAATTCTTTTACTCTACTGTAAGAATTAAAATAATAAATAAAAACATTGTGCAATATGAAATGATTTGTTTTTGTGGTATTGCATGTATTTTTAAATAATAAAAGTAAATTTTTATTAACGGTAAAAACGAAAATTTATTAACAAATAAACTCGCACTAGAGTTGCGTTTTTTACCGCTTAGCGCGCTACTTCATGACATAGTAATGAATTGTCTGCATTACTGCGTGCAGTTTTTTTTTCAGTTTTAATTATGTTTTATCAATTGACAGCTTTTTTTGATGAATAAAACGTAGTTTTTGATCATTAATATAATTTTCCGTATCAATAAAATATAGCAGGGTTCGTACAGGTCATGGAAAACCTGGAAAATCGAAAAAAAAAAATCCAGGCCTGGAAAGTTTTGGAAAATCAATGGTTCCTGACTTAAGTTTTGGAAAAAGTGTTTTTTGAACAGATTTATTGTTTTCTTAATAATTATTTATAAATGATGAATATATTATTCTTAAAAATATAAAAGATTATGGTTTTGGAAAATGTATTGAATTGCCTTGAAAAGTTTTGGAAAAGTCATGGAATTTTATTATAATAAATGTAAGAAAACTCTTTAACCACAACGAATAACAGAAAAATACAACCTGGATACGCGCATTTCGAAAGCACTGCTTTCATCTTCGGCAGGAATCCTTGACTCCGTGAATCCACTCAGATGAAAGTGAACTGAAGTCAAACGACAATCGACAATCGAACAGCGCAGGGAAGAAAAACAAAACGAGCGGTCCGGAAGCTATGCTTCCACTGCCATACTCATCCAGTATTATAGCCAAAAGAAATATGCTGAATTAGGAAAGAAGCCAGATGAACCTGGTTAAGTTCATCCACAGGATACGGAGGAGTCCTTTCCTAACAGGACGATAAAGTTGATAGTTGATTGACGATAGGACGTGGAAGAGCTAGGTGATCCAGTAGGGTGGGAAGATGGCCTTTTGGATGTCATCGAAGTTGACGTCCAATATGTGACGAGGCCTGCGATGTCTAAGGAGGCTTCTAAAGGTGAGCGGATGCTCAAGAATACCTGCAACCAGAGGATTGGGATGGTCCTTCATCTTCGGAAGAAGCTTCTTCAGCGACTCTTTGACGTGGTTTCCAATGGTAGGTATACCGAAATCTTCAGCAATGGAAGTATTAGTTGCTATTTCTCCTGTCAAGTTGGGCAATGGTCCTCAGGGTGACGTTTTGGAATGTTTGTAGGTCCTTCCATCTGGATTTGCAGGTTGTAGCCCAGGCAGGCATACCGTACAGAAGAATGGTTCGGATTACCATTTTATATAGCAAAAGTTTGCTGTCTACTCCAAGCGAACTGTTTCGTCCCAGAAGGGCAACCAGGCTAAACTTTGCCTTCTTGGCCTTGTTGATAGCATAAGAGAGATGGTCGCCCCAATTTAGCTTGGCATCTATCACAACTCCGAGGTATTTATAGTTCTTTACCCACTCGAGCTCCTTGCCAGTTAGGAAGATTGGTTTCGGGGGTTTTCTAAGTTTTTTGGTAACGAACATGGCTTTGCATTTATCTACGTTCAGGTTTAACCTCCACTTAGCAAACCATTTCTCACACAGATGCACAGCATTTTGTAACCGAGATATGACATGAGCGGGATTTCGGGCACAAGTCATGATGGACGCATCGTCAGCAAACAGGTATAATTCGCACTTTGTAAATGCTGGGAAGTCGTGAATGAAGAAGTTGAACAACGCAGGGCCCAGGACAGAGCCTTGGGGAACACCAGCCTTGATGTCACAAGGGTTAGACATGGAGCAGCCAACCTTGACACGAAAAGTCCTGTTCAACAGAAAGGAACTAATCAAAGCGATCAGCTCGTCAGGAAAGCCACAAGTAATCATCTTGTATCCCAGGTCGTTATGCCAGACCTGATCAAAAGCCTTCCGTACATCTAGAAAGATAAGACCACTGTATTTGGCGCAATTAAGGGGAGTGTTTAGATCAGCAACAAGCCTCCAAAGCTGTAGTTGGCAAGAGTGACTCGGGCGAAACCCGAATTGCTCCTCACAGAAAGCATTAAACCTCCTTAGAATAACACGTTCAAGGACTTTTGACATCGTAGGTAGTAAGCTTATGGGCCTGTAGCTGACAGCGAGGGCAGGGTTCAGACCAGGCTTTGGTATCGTAACGATGACGGACTCCTTCCACTTGTCAGGGAAGTATCCATGTCTCCAGCAGTCATTTATGACCCTGGTAATAATCGAGACGGCACTAGGAGGCAAGTTCTTAAGGGCACTGTTTGTGATAGAATCCAAACCTGCTGCTCTCCTGCTTTTAAGATGCTTAATGACGTCTGAGATTTCATTTGTGCTAATAATTTCCTCATGCATAGGAACACTCTGGGATGGTTTATAAGAGATACACACATCGTTGACAAGTTGAGTAGTTGAGTGACAATCGGGGTTTTCTTCACAAGGTGTGGTAAACTGCTTTTCCAGGGAGTCGGCGATCAGTTGAGCTTTATCACGATCACTGGTGACAACATCACCACCTGTAGTAAGCAGTGGTGGCAAGTTGATGGGTCTGTTTCCTTTTAAGGCCCTTACAGTACCCCAGAGCGAGTTGTCCAGGACTGACAAGGATTTAAGTTTTTCGTTCCACCTCTGACTTCGTAGAGCTTTAACCTCTTCCTGGACCTTTCGAGAAAGCCTGTTATACTTTGTCTTGTAAAAGGGTAGTCGCTTACGCTGCCATAATCTTCTATAGGTATTCCTTTCAAGAATAAGCCGTCTGATGCAGGGAGGAAGGTCGAGATGTTCAGGACGCTTTCGATCAGCAGTGGAGGCACTGGAACAACTAACCCCATGGCTAACACTAGTGATAGAACTAATATTTGTGTTGATGTCATCGTTGGCAATAACCTCTTTGTATGGGATGCTTTTTTCGCAAAGAATATCTCTGAAGAGTTTCCAGTCCTGCTTGGAGCGAAGCCCAATCTTCATATCGATGTCCAAACCCTCAAAGATAAGCATCACTGGTCGATGGTCAGAGGATAAGTCGTCTACTGTAAATATATTATAGGGCTTGAAGAACCCTTTAAGAACAACGATGTCCAGCACGTCACTAGCAGGTGAGTGGTCGCAGTAGTAGGTGTCTTCAAGGGGACCAGCAACAAAGGTGTTAATTTCGTTCAATGTATATCCATATAAGATATTGCCATTTTGATTGGGGCATTTAGAGTTCCATGCATGATGCTTAGCATTTAAGTCGCCCGCCATTACAACCGGAATGGGTCCGGACAGCAGCTCGTCGAGTTCGCATGGACTAAGCTTGTGCTTAGGCGAGTTATATAATGAGACGAACTTAATTTCGCCTGCTTTAGCATCACTTATAATAACGGAAACGGCTTCCATACCTATATAGTCGGGAGTGATAGTCTCACGATGATCAATGCCGTCCTTGACAATGATTGCTGCTCCACCAAACGCATGACTAGCATTATTACCCAGAGGCCGATCCTTGCGATAGACATGGTAGCCGGGCAATTTGAACGCTTGAGATGATTTCAGGTGTGTCTCGCACACGAAAGCGATGTCGACTTTCCAGTTTATATGGAAATTGTATAACTCGATGCGTTTGCGAGCAATCCCCCTTGCATTCCATATTTTACAGCGAACTTTCCCTTGATTAATGGTCCTATATGGGTGTCTATCCATGATTATTAATTAGATATTTAGATGCAACCTGTGGCACTACTTTTCCACTTTCCTTGTAGAGGTTTAGCCAATTTCCAAGAGTCCTATAAATACTGCGCAGTTGGTTCGGATCAACCATACCTATGTCATCAGCGCTAGATGCGACCGAAGCATAGGTTTTCCTTTCTAGCACTTTGCTGCTTTTGAGCCTTTTTACAAGGGGATATTGGGGACACTTTTTGTAGCTAGATGTATGATGTCCATCACAGCGGATGCATTTAGGGGGGTCTTTACCCTTAACATTAGTGCAGTCCTTCGATTGGTGGTTGCCAGCGCACTTGTTACATCTAGGGGTTTCGGTACAACCTTGAGACACGTGACCAAAACGCAGGCAGTTGTAACACTGCAAGGGTCTTTTGTTACCTCTAAATAATTCTACAGTAACAGCTAGAGGACCGACACGTTTTAAACCTAAAAAGGACTTATTATGCTCAGTATTCTGGAGGATAACCAAAATCATTGGCATTTCTACTGAACCATTTGCTTTTTTAAGCCTTATTGCTTTCTCCGGAAAATAATTAGCCTTCCTGAGGTCTTCGGCAAAGTCTTCGAGGTCATACGTTGTGTCGACATTTCGGACAACGTATTATAGCAGTTTTTCGGATTTTAGCTGGTGATGCTGGATTTTCAGAACATCATTGCTTTTGACTCCAGAAACTAGAATCTTATGGGTCTCTTCGTCCTGACACTTTATTTTAATGGTATCCTTTCTACCTGTGTGTGCGACGATTTTATCTAGGGGCACATGCTTGGTGATCTCTTCCAGAATCTCCTTGAAAGGTTTCCCGTGGTGGCGAATGATGATCGGAGAAACATATACGTTTCCTTCTCTATGATTAGTGTGGACAGATTTTTTGTTTTTATCACTGAAGGCAACAGCAGCTACGTCGCTAATGGCCGCTTCACTGGAGATATTGTCCACATGCATGCCTTTAGACTTTTTATTTACAACAGGTATCCAGTCACTGACTTCCCTAGTTTGATAATCATTTAGTTTCCTCTTATTTTTAATTCTATTCATTGAGATGGACTCTGCACGGTTAAGTAGGGGATCGTCACTGTCTTGCATGGGTTCAGCGTCACCTACTAACACTGGCATGTTAGTATAGGATACATTGAGATAGCTCATCATTTCCCTTATTGTATTTTCAAGACTAGCAAGGCCATTTCCAGCTTCACTACGGGCATTCAAAATCTCTGATTTTAACCCATCAATCTTGGTGTCCAGACTAATAACATTCTTGGCCAGCGTTTCCACCTTAGATTCTAGGTCTAAATATTTCTTGTTTAAGACCGTACTTAAAGCCTCAAGCTGTTCATTAATAACGATATCAAAGGCCAGGAATCTAGGATCCTTGCAGGCATCTTTATAGGCTTGCTCACATGGTAACACTTTACCGTCAGCGTATTTAATAGTAATGCTAGCGGATTTCGTCGACGCAACGCCTGACGTCGCCATGAGCAGGTGTGGTGCTGGGTTTTGCCGTCCTTAGAAGGACACACCTACTCAGAACGACTCAGTTTTAAAAGACTTTAAAAAAGTCCTACCTTGTTAGTCTTCTTGGAGATTCCACCGATGCACTGAAAGTCGTCCAGACTGCAATAGGTACGTCGTCATCCGTCGAGTGGTAGAATCGTCGTGCATTTTTTAAACTGTTTTGAGTGTTAGTGTAATAAATCTCTGGACAATAAAGTAAGAAATGAATCTTTCTATTTGATTTCATTTAGTACTGTCTAATAAACATTTTTTATTATTAATTATTATTTTAATATTTATTTAATTCTGTTATTTAATGTTTAAATATTTTTAACCTATTTAATTACTTTTTGTATTTATTTTTAAATTTTTTTTTTCCCCCCCCCCCCCCCACTTCCCCTGTCGTTTCATTGCCCATTTCGTAACTTTTTATAACTTTTATTATTTTTATGACTGTGTCAATGAGACGTGCATTTTACAAAATGTGAGCAGGTCTTTGTTTCTTTACAAAATGAAAAATAAAATTTGCTTTAATTTACTAGTGTTTAATTATTGATATTTATTTCCACCATAAACGTTAAAAACCTTATAATTCAAAACCTGTTAAATATTGAATGAATAGTCGACGTTTTTTGCAATATCAAGTATTTGATAATACTAAATAAGAATAATATCGATATCATTTTCCATATCCAAAACCCTAATAGAGACTGAATGAAATGGATTGATTGCGCCTGGCATGCTGGATGAAATGACTAAGTTCAGTACCTGGAGGTTTCAAGTGGTCTCTATCCGCGAGTGTCAAACAATCCAGCTGTGTGAGAGAGTGGACACGCAAACCAGGCATTAGTGATCGATAATCTTATCACTCGCTCACCTTTTTCGCAGAGTCCCAACCGTGGATATGAATTAGAAACTGGATCGCTCACGCCTATGGGCTGAACGTTGAAGATGCGTAACCAGAGACAAATGAAAGAGACTGTCAGTGCCCTATTCATTTCGCTGAGCGCTACTGGTGCCACCGGAAGTGCAGCAGTCGCCCTGTTGTGAATGGCAAAAACCTAAGGCGGCCTATGTTCTCAATGTAATTTCAGCTATTTTTGTAGATGATTTCAGGAGGTATTAGTAAGCATAACCTGTTTACTGATTTTTTAAAAAAAAAACTTTATTGCATTAACTAACGATAACGTATACTTTTAATGACTTTCAATAGCTGATTCAATGCCTTACGAATTTTTAAAAGAGCACGTACAACTCGCAAGTCCTATCGTTATATTGGAGGCTTAGCCACAGACAAGTGAAAGCATAGATGAAGAAAAATGAAGAAGCAAAGTTATTTCTTCATCCATGGTGAAAGTAAATGAAACTAGAGGAAGGATGAATTTATTTTTTCAGTCTTAACTGATTTTTATTATTAAAAAAGTTGATTATTGTAACTTAACCAATTTTTAATACCTAGCAAAGAATTTCATTTGTATTGCAAAATAAAAAGTAAATTTGAAGCCTCTTCATATAGCATTACCAGTAGAGTTTCGAAAATAGCTTCAGTTACACAAAAAATTTAAATTCATTTATACTTTATTGATTTTTAAATATAATAAGTCGTGAAAAGACACTGCGTATATCTTCTCCACTTATTTTTTCTGTCAGCCGCTTGGTTTCACGGTGATATCGAATATTACAGTATGTGATAACATTAAGTCTAATAAGTCGAAGCACATGATCGTCAGAAGAACTCATTTCAAATGAATGGTGAGTTAAATTAGTGAAAATATTAATTTTGTTTTCGATTATAAAATGTTATGTTTTTTTTTAGAATTTTGATAGGCGTATTCAAATTCACTCCTAATGATTTTTTCTGAAATTTTGCACAGGCTTACTACATTCGATGGTGTGATAAGGCCTCTTTATTTTTTTTCACAATGAAATTAAGGTTGTGGCAGCTCTTATATTGCTCTTTCAACGCTTCTTTACATTGAATGCAGATTATAGATTTAATTAGAGACCTAGAAACAAATCCTGCAATATATTCTACAACCGAATCATAATATTTTGACAAGATTTTAATATCAGGGATTGGATAATAGTGAGAACGCATCATCTTATATGTATTCATGATTATGTTCATCAGAGTTATACATGAATTAATGTTTTGTGCCCTGCACTCAATTTTAACCTGGTAAATTTAATGCCAATCAACTTGTCATCCTTTGGAAATCTACAATGCAAATGTTTCACTTTCTAACTTTTCGTTTAGCTATGAAATAGCTATTATACACGGGTATTTGAGCTTGGTGCTTATTTCTTGAGTGACAAGTTATTTTGTTTTTTTTTAATGTATTCATCACATTAAAAACGTTTATACTATGTTTACTGAAATGTCAGTTAGATGTTTATACTTTATAAAAAATTTTAAAAGCTGTGTAACAAAATTGTTTTTTAAGATAATAAAAAAATGCAATTTTAATTTTTGTTAATCTGATAATAATGGAATATTTGTAAAGGCAGGACATTTAAACTGGAAGGATATTTAAAAGTTTAATTGCTATCAATAAACAAACCTAAGATAAGTTAAATTGTCTAGAAATCTTATGTGGAT
This sequence comes from Rhysida immarginata, assembly GCA_023313115.1. Lineage (NCBI taxonomy): Eukaryota > Metazoa > Arthropoda > Chilopoda > Scolopendromorpha > Scolopendridae > Rhysida > Rhysida immarginata. Next base: position 12,999 of record JAHWFO010033761.1, read on the forward strand.
AATGCAGATGATAAACTTGAGAATAAAATGAAACTCTTTTTCCACAACGAAACAGGAAATGAACAAAAAGAAAAAGACCGAAAATAAAATGAAAAAATACAACCTGAGTCTGTAAGCGCTTTTCGAAAGCTTTGCTTTCATCATTCAGCAGCCAAGGAGCACCTCGAGAGAACTTGAGAGAACTGACTTGGAATAGAACATGCTGAGTATTTATAACTGACAGAAGCCAATCAAGACAAAAAGATCCAACTGAATTTTATAGATTGGGTAAGTGCGTCGCCCATTTGATCAATGGTGATTCGCTAATAGGACCCCTATCTAAGTTGAGTAATAATTTTTCATCTGTTTTTTGAATGGCTAAGCTTTCGAAGGCGTCCAGAAGGTGTTTCTTGTTTATTGACTCAATAAGTTTTACATTGCTTAATAAAAATTCATGCCCGGTATCTAGCGAGTGTTTGGCTATGGATGACTGATTCCCTCTACCATATCTTGTGTGTCTCATGTGTTCTTCAAATCTTGTTTCAATATTTCGGCAAGTTTGTCCTTTATATCTCATGGGGCATTGGGAACATCTAGCTTCATATATTCCTGATTTCTGTAGTGGTGGAATCGGGTCTTAT
>JAHWFO010033762.1:0-16300 GCA_023313115.1 Rhysida immarginata
GAGCGTAGGACGTGTAGTCTTACGTCCATAGGTTCCACGAAGTGGGGTGGGGACGCTACACTGGCGCCCGAACAGGGACCGATAATCCGGAATTTCCGGATTTTGGAATCCACCCACTATTGCTGTGATTTAAGCCTCTTTTTGTTTTGTTTTTGTTTTGGATGCATGTGAGGGTATATCCTGTGTTAGTGTACCCAGTTCAGTGTGTATGTAAGCAATTAGTTATTTGGTACAGGTGAAGAAAACGAATAAGAGTGCAAAGTGTCGAGAAACCTTGAGTTGTTAGTGCAATGCCTGGGGACGAGGGTGACATTGAAGCGGGGGCAACAGCAGCTGCGGTCCCGGAATTGGGAGGCTTTACGGGCTCAGTCCCAGCCTATGTTGGGGAGGAAGGCGGGGTAACAATCAAGGCATTTTTGGCCAGCGTTGACCGTATAGGTGCTTTAGCCAAATGGACCCCTGACATTAAGCTAACCATAGTCCACTCTCGGCTGAAAGGAGCGGCTGCTAAGCGTGCAGCAGAACATGAACTCTTTGACGTTGAGGACTATGACGAGTTGTGCACTAGACTCGAACAAGTATTCGGCCGCCTCAAGGTAGCCAGAGATTTTTCTCAGGAATTGCATGATACAATCCAGGGGCCAAATGAATCGATCGCAGCGTTTGCTGGGCGTCTGGAGTTGGCAATGTCCCGATACATTAGAGCAACGCCTGCAGCTGTGCCAATTAAAGATACCGTACTGCTCCAATGGTTCTGTAACAGCTGTTTGGTGGCTCATCGGCGAGCCTTAATGATTGCCAACCCCAAGACGTATAAGGAAGCCCTGATGCTGGCCGCGAAATCTGAGGAGCTGGAAAAGAAATTTAGACGCTCCATGAATGTTGGAGAGGCGGGGGATATCTCACATGGAAGTGACATTGGGTCTAGCGTGGGGAGGTCGACACAGAAGGGTACGAAAACTGGTGCGAATAATGGGGAAGTGGTGAAACCACAAGAGCAGGGTTGTAAATGCTCTGAAACCGTTAAGAGGTTAGAAAATATGGTGGAAAGCCTAGCCAGATCCGTCGATAAATTGGCAGCTACACGCACGTCGGTCCCATACATGCAGCCAGCACCCACAGGCCACCTAGGGGATGGGCGTGCCATTGTACCAAGAAGCACTTCAAGTAACAATGGGTGCTATCGATGTGGTCAATTAGGGCACATGGCAAGAAATTGTCCTCAGCCAGCTCCAAGACCCCGAAGCGTGAACGTGAGTGGTTCATCTGAAGGGCCTATATTGACCCAATGTGGGGAGGGTGGGACTTGCTTGGCCACTGTGTACATTCAAGGCCAGCCCATAACGATGCTCATCGATACCGGATCGCAGGTATCCTTAATTGACGAGGAGACTTACCACCAACTATCCGGCCCTCCCTTGCAGGATATGGAATTAACGATTAAAGGCATAGATGGGGGTTGCCTTTATTTAAAAAAAGGGGGCTTGCTGGATGTGATGGTTCAGGGCCGTCATATGGGTGTGCGGACGTTTTTGGTCCACTCATTTAGTGACCGCCCGTATGACGGCATTCTGGGGATGGACATTTTGAAAGGGCTGACTTTTCAGTGTGCATCCACGAGTGTGGTAGAGGTGGCAGATGTATTGCCCATTGAGCAGTTATGGGGCAATGGAGCAAGTAATGGACAGAACCCCGCTCATATGCGGGGCATCGGGCAACCTACCACCCATGAAGGTGATAATGCGAATTGGGGCGCTAACCTGGCACAGCGAGTGATGATCAGGGAGACATATCATGGGAGGTTGGGTAGGGCTACGAGATGGTTAGGCCCGTTCGAGATATGCTCCACGGATGGGATGGGGTGGGCCCAGATCAAAGGAGTGAGGTTCAGGGACATTAGATGGGTTAAGTTGGAGCAGATTTGGACGAGGTGGGGTGCGTGCACAGGAGCGGTAGGAGGAGGGTTAAATGATCCTTATGGGGTTACAAGATGGCAGGAGAATGGGGACATAGAGGTAGGCCTCACGCAAGCCGGTAGTTTGGGAGTACCCGTATACGAATGGAATGAGGGAGGGATAGGAGATGCGGGTGAGACGTGCGGCCCGAGAACCGATGTTCAGGAATATTATGAGGGTAACAATAGTGTGAGGACATGGGAGGAGGTGCCAAGTGGGCCTGGATTTAAGGAGGGCCAAGGCGGCAATGGACTCACAAACCAGAGAGACTCCGATGACTATATGAGTGGGGCACCCCAGGGCGCTGTAGCCATGCGGGGCCCCGGGATTGACACAGTGCCTTGGTCATTTGGACCAATTGATGGTATGCAAAATACTGAGGTAAATGTGGACACAGTTGAATGTGTAGAGGATGGGGCACAGATGGGGATGCATGCTGATCAAGTACGTAGTAGGGAGGTGACAGTAAGTACAGAAGTGTCTGGAAATATGATGTCGACCTCGGACGAAGTCAAAGATAGGGGTATTGGGAACGATGGTGAGCTACCATGGCGCGAGGGTATTAAAATAGCTGTAAATGTACACAAACGAGTCATGGAGCGTCCTAAAGCAACGAAGGTGGAAGGTGAAAAGGAGGGTCCAGGAAGATGCGTACGCAAAAATAAAAATAAATCTAAACGGGGTAAGGGTGTAAAAAAGGCCCATACGAATGGAGGAGGGGTCGGGATTAACCTCGAGAAAGGGAAACCCCAAATGGTAATGATGGAGGAGGAAGAGACTTGGGTAAGTGATGAGCACCCAAGGCGGCTAAGAGATAGCCTGGAAACCATACCCGAATCGTAGGAGGATGATACAGGTTGGGACGATTATGTGGATACCTTCACTGTTTTAGGAAGAGGTGATTCTAGGTTTTGTACTCTGGAGTGGTAATTGTCGTTGTTTTGTGTTAATGTATGGTTAGTAAATGTAGTATGAATGTGCTGATTAGTAATTTTGGTGGTGGTGAGCGAACTAGTGTGTGGTATTTTAATGTGATTAGTTTCTGAATATGGTGGATTTGAAAATTTTTGGTATCATTGTGATTTAATTGCACTCGTTTGATCTGTATTATAGATAGTTGTAAGTTGTATACGTAGGACGTTTAAAGTTGAAGTAATTTCGTTTATTGTTTTTTTTTTTGTTTTTTTTTGTATAGTGAAGTAGAAGTTGAGTGGTTTGGTATAGTTGAGTGATGAGAATCGGTTTTGTTTTGTCTCGAACATAATCCTGTGCAGGGTATGTTCGAGGCTGGTCGTCGAGCATATGTAACGTTCAGTTTGTTTGAAGTTACGTTTTTTTTTTTTTTTTGTTTTGTTTGTTTTTTTTTTGTCTACTGATTTTTAAGTGCGTTGAGTATTAGTGAATTCGTTGTTTTGTCTTGTTACTGTCGTCTATAATAAATGTTCGTCGTTTAATAAGAGTGTTTGTTTGTAATTAATTATGTTTCGTTTTGATTGTTTATCTATTATTGTAGAGGAGAGGGATTGAAGCGTTAGCGATCGACAATAAGCCTTTGTTGGGACGGGTTTGTTGTGGTCGCGTTCGCGGAAGACTATGTGCGAGCCTTCTCCTCTGTTAAGAAAATTTGGCTTTTTTAAGGAGTATTCCTTTTTTAACATCCATTGGGGAAAGTCGGTTTAAAAGCCGTTTTAAAGAAAAATAAAGACACTAGACTATATATTGTAATCATGAACATTACTTTTTTTGATAATGGTTACGTGCAAGGAACAAGATGTTCCGAAGAGTATTACGTCCTTTTCCCCTCCCCTTCCCGACGCGTTCTGAGGAGCCGCCTCGTTCTAACCAGGCCATAGATGAGCGCCTGTAAGAAGTTTGTGCAACACAGCGACCGAGACAGTGGAACAAGGCGATAAGTATTGCATATAAAAACTTACATGTTATTGCTTTCTTTCATTTACTGTTTTTGTGCTACGTATGTTTGTCTTGGTACATGGAGAACGCCCTCGCCATGCGCAGCAGCTGAGACGAGATACTGAAGGAGCCCGAGACACGAAATAGACGATTTAGGAAACGAATGCGGAGCTCGGCTGGTTTATTCGTCAACCATGCATGGGGACCTCCAAGGAATAGTCTGTGGAAACAGGAAGATGTCTGGTGAGTCCGTTCCGTGTTATGGTAGTATAACTACGCGAACTGCGTCAAATTGCAAAGTTGTTGTTAAATGCGATGTTGGGCCTTCGACGCTTCAAGTGGGACAATAGAGTTTCCCGTCGCTGTGAGACCCGCGGTCGATATAACGAAGATTTGCAATCAGGAAAAGGACTAAAAGACATTGGTTTCTTAATGCTGGAAATAGTTTAACGTTTTTCGATTAGCAATAAGCTTAATGTAGGATAAACTAAAAGTTAGCTGAACGAGCAAAACTGGCACACCTGCTCACGGCTTATGTGCAAAATAAACGTAATGATCAGTGTTGCCAGTGAGATCCCGACACTCATTCATTGTTGCCGTAAGAGGGGTCACTGTCCCTCCCCCCTGCTTTGCTTAATAAAGGAGCGACATGACGCCAACGAGCGTTGAACCTTAGGAATACTTGTACGGGACGTGAATGGGTGGAACTCATGCTACTGTTACATGCTGATTAGTTTACCAATATAGATGCTTGTAATTCGAATTACGTTTAGAGGCAAGTTGCCGTTTTGCTTGGAACCACGTGGTGGTTGGATTAATTATTAATAGTTGTAATGTGCATGCGAGTCATTATGGGCCCATATAAATGATAATGAAGTCTATTGAAAATGTAACCAGATGCTGTAAAATTTAGAAGTAGTTAAGTGAATAAAGGGTTGAGTGTTCAATTACAGCAGTAGTGGAGTGATAATTTCCTTTTATCGGTCCCGAACCCTTAGCGATTTTCCACTCCGAGCGTAGGACGTGTAGTCTTACGTCCATAGGTTCCACGAAGTGGGGGTGGGGACGCTACATCATCAATAATGCAGGTATGCATGATTTTTGATGTTTTGGGAAATACATATTTTTCTTAGGTATTTTAAAACGTAGATTTCGATTATGAAATCCCTTTTTTCCTGTCATGTAGCATTTGTCTGGCATTTCATGATTCATTAGTTTTCTTTTGGGCAATCTTTGTTTTTCGATCGTTAACACCTGTAGGTGTATCTGGAACCAGATGCTCTAGAAGAAGTTGTATAATTTCACCTGATTCTTTCGGTTACATCTGCGGAAGCTGTATTTTGCCTAGGGAAAAACAAAAAATTAACGAGTTTGTGAAGAATACTCACCTTGCGTAATTTGGCATGAAGTTAGGAGATCAAGAGAAATCATGCATACCTCATGTGGTTTGCAAGGCATATATGGTGAGGGCCTTAGAATCTGGAGCAAAAGGGTAAAAATCTCTTACCTTCGGTATTCTAATCATCTTGATCACTGCTATTTCTGCATGGTTAACATTGTTGGTTACAATACTAAAAATAAGAAGAATATTGTATATCCAGACTATAGCAGAATGATTGTATATTGCAGGGCGGGCTGGACTTATTTGGCTGAAGTCAGTAACCAAGCTTGATCCTACAACGAGTATATAACACCAGTGTCATAGATGAGTGCACTAGTGGAAGCGTTGAGCATGAAATGAAAAGACACAGGGTTATATTGTCTGAAGTTATTATATGCTGAGAAGCGTTATTATATGCTGAGAAGCATATATTGGTTTCGCACTGTTTGTGTGACTGTCTGTCCGTCCGTCTGTATGTCCGACGATTACCCGAGAATGCTTTAACTTTTTCAAATTCTGATTTTGCTCAGTTGTGTTCAGAGAAAGCCCACCAGGCCACGGCCTCCCCTGAGAATATGACATTCTTTTCGATTTTCGAAATGCTACGTCCGAGAAAATGAACCCCAAAAAGTACTTCAGTGACCCCTTATTACGAGCTTTAGCTAAAGCTATAAACGTATAAGAATACAAGGTTAATCACTACGTTATTTGTCCGGCTTGCTATCGTTTGCACGATAACGTGAAAATGGAAGAATTTAACTTAAGAACGCGATATATCAACTTTTGATGAGCTCTCGTGGACCCCTTCAAGCACGTGCACTAATGTTAAGAATAAGAACTTAAGGCATGTATTATATCAATCGATTCATACAGATGAGTTATAAGTGAATACAGTGTTACTTTTTGTTTAAAATTTAGGCATTGTTGATGTCAGCATGGAGCACGTACCCATTATGAAGCTTTGTCAATGCACGTGCTCATTTTGTTTTTAAAATTCAGTGCTATTTTAGGGCATATTGTTAAAAGTAGATAATAACGTTAGGCCTGTAGATAAAAATTACTAATTAATAAAATAAAGATAGGGTCAAGAATAGATACGATAGTATGATTTATTATGTCATAAGCTTGATGCACAAAAACCGACTTTTCTCCGCTTTGAAACTTTGTCCATTTTTCTGGATCGCAGAACCTTTTTGGAAGTTTCGAAAAAAAACGTAGCTTTTTCCGATCCGTTTTACATTATCTGTATTTTTACAAGTCGACGACCCGAACTCTTATGTGATTGGTGGAATATGGGGCTGACTGTGAGACTTGAATTAAATCAACATGGCTCCTCGACGAGTTCCAAATAGCCGGTCTCTAATCTACTTCGTTTATTAACTTTTCTTTTAACAGTTTAAGCTGCTTGCCTTTCGAATTTTCCATTTGTTTTTTTGCAACAACGTGAAACTTTTGAGCTTATTTGTAATGGCGGCTTTGATCTGATTTCTGGTTTCGACGACGCCCACAGTGCATAGCGCTTTCAGAGCTCACCTGACTGGTGCGTTTTTTGGAAAAACAGAGAAAATTCCAACTCGATTGGAAATCTAAAAGTCGGAAGAAAGTCGGACAAAGTCCCAAAACGCAAAAAAGACGGCAAATGTAAAACGGTGTCGATTTCTGAAAAACGTCAAAAGTCGGAGAAAGTTCCAAAACACCCAAGAAAAACGAGAAAAGTCGGTTTTTGTGCAACAAGCTTTAGGCATTTCACCATTATGCCATAATCGGAGGCTACAAGACTACAAGATGTTAAAGCTGGCCTGGCCAGGTATTTATACAGTACGTACATATTACAATAACCAATTGGGGAATTTATATACCGATAGAGACAATGAGTTGATGGATACAGAATGAATTGAAACAGAGGTTGCCTGGATTTATAGGTCTTCGCGTTCGAAATAAGTCTGGTGGTAGAGCAGTGTCGTCGGTTGAGTTTGTCTTCGCTTCGTGATCTCCATTTCTTCTCGTAGCAAGATTTTGGCTTTGTTCATACTGGTCAATATAATAGACATGCATTTATCAATGTTTACTATCCTATGCTTGTTCCGTGTGAGATGTTCCGCGTACGCAGACGCATTATCACCGTTGATCCATGAGCCTCTGTGTTCTCTAAACCTGATGTAGAATGATCAAGTGGTTGATGCGGTTCCGAAGCCTTTGTCTCTGAATATTTTTGCGAGTCTATATGGATTCCCAGACAGGATAACAATATCAATATTTGTTCAGAGGAAGAAGCAAAATAAATATAATTTAATGGGTGGTACTTTAAAAGAAAGAACCCAAAACTTAAGAGTAAACGTGGCTAGTTAAAAGTCTTTTATTTTGGTTTAAAAATTGCGATATTTATTTTAAAATACAAAAATTCTGTACAAAAGAATGTTCTGTACAATATGATTTAATTGAGGAATAGGCATTGCGATCTCAATTACAAAAGAAAATATTTCTGGGAATAAAATAAAAAAATACCTAAATGTACGTTAAATACAGCAAAACACTGTAACGAGAAATATTAATCGCTGCATTGAGCCACTTGAGATTAAATATATAAAAAAATTGAGACAGACCATTCCTTATAAAGAATAAGGAAAAGAAATTTCAAAATTCCCATTTAATGTCAAAGAAAGACTGCGAAATAATAATTAATTATTAGAGGAGAATAAGATTGAAAATGTGCAGCATGGCGTCTCTTATGCGCGCTATTGTTGAAAGAGCACTAAAAGAAATTTCATTATTACCTTATCGGTAAACCCGCAAAACAATGCTGCTCGGTAAAGAATCATGGCTGCTGCGAGAAGGTGAGAAATTCAATAAGAAACTAAACATCGAACGGCAGGGTAGGAGTAATTTGCAGAGCATTGGAATGAAAATGATAAATGGAAGTTGAACGTTATGCTGCAGGCTAGTAAGGACGTGGAGGACCAGAAGGGACGACTGGTCAAGTCTGAAACTGGAAGTGGTCTGTCTGAAATAAAAAAACAGTAATTAAAAATGCCTGTAGTTATAAATGACTAAATAATGTTAGGGCTATAGTTACAAATGACTAAATAATTTTAGAACTATTGTTAAAAATGGTTAATTTAGGTTAGACCTATAAATAAAATGGCTAATTATTGTTAGGCCTATAGTAAAAATGACTAAACATTGTTAGGCCTATTGTTATAAATGGCTAAATATTGTAAGGACTATAGCTAAAAATGGCTAAATAATGTTAGGCCTATTGTTAAAAATGTCAAAAAAAGCGTTAGGCCTCTAGTTAAAAATGACTAAATAATGTTAGGCCTGTTGTTAAAAATGGCTAATTATTATTATTGATCTAAGGAGTTTTAATGATTAATTTTAAATTTAAATGTGTCCGGTCTCCTTTTAATGGGAAAAATCGTAAAATTAATAATAACTTTACGATCATCTTGAAAAAGGATGAAGAAACTTGTGAGATGGAAAAAAACTCAAAGGATGTAGTCTATTGAAGATGTTGTTGATAGCAGAAATAAACCCAATCTATTGAGGATGTAGATGAAGTCTTGTGAAGATAATGTTGATAGTGGAAAACGATAAACTTGAAGGAAGTGTTGGTTTTGAAATACAGATTTAATTTTGAAGAGGGTGATCCAAATATTTGGGATAAAATTTTTATGTAACGTTTTCGAGAATATTTCTCATCATCAGTAGGATAATATTTTTGAATGGTGAAAACAGTTGAAATAATAATTTTAACAATTGATATAAAGATGATGAAGCTAAGTTGTTAGACCTGCAGTTGAAAAAGACTAATGTTAAGCCTATTGTTAAAAATTGCTTATAAATGTTAAAGTTATATTTAAAAATGACTAAATAATGTTAGGCCTAGAGAAAATAATGTTAGGCCTATTGTTTAAAATGGCTAAATAATATTAGGCTTATAGTTAAAAATGACTAAATAATGTTAGGCCTATTGTTAAAAATGGTTAATTAAAGTTAGGCCAATATTTATAAATGATGTGTGCGTGGATAGATTTAAAGGAATTTCCATTGTTTAATTTAATCCAACTGCAAGTATAAGTGAAATATTCAAATTTAAAATTACATCTGCATCACAGATAAAGCTTCTTGGCATGCTTACAAGATTTTTTCCAAACAATGCTTTGCAACAATGATTTTTCCTATCTGACGTTTATGTTAAGTTGGATTAATAAGGGGTTATTGGTTCTAGCAGTGGAAAGAACATAGACACAGTAGTTTAAAACATTTAGACGTGCGAGCATTTCATTTCTCATTTCGTGCCATTGCTGTATATAAAATATTACTGTAAGATTAAACAACACATTTTTATACTCTTCTTTTCAGCATATTTGAAAATAGTTTTACGAATTATATTCTTGGAAATAAGTTGTAAAAGACCAGCCTCTAACACGAGTTAGCATAAAGATTAGAAGTTAAATTAAACAAAGAAATCAGGAGAAACCCAAGATTTGGGAAAGGGCCCCTGCTGACTGCCACAAACCTCCCAGGAGTGGCTTAAAGCTCTACTTAATTAATGTATGAAGTTTTAAAGCTCTACTTAAGGCGTTTTAAGACACTAGGAGTAAGTGGACTACTATCAATGGAGGAGGTTAGGGATATTCTGTAAAGGCATTAACAAATGGATAATTATCATTAAAGTATCACAACAATCATTAATATGGATTGGTCAATCATCTATAACAAGGAAAAATTAAGCTCAGTCTGCAGGCACGGTACTCATCGAACCTTGCTTCTGAGTCCATTTGGGAACAGTTAAGTAGTCATCTTCGACTCACACAAGATCGCGGCGACGCAAACTGCGTTAAAGGATTCCAAAAAGAGACCAAACCACAAATAGAGAAATAAGCGCCCTTATTAGCAAGAACCAAATCAGTTAAACAGAATAAGGCGCTATTTATCATTAGTGCTAACGATCTTTATATTTGATTAAGTTCTATTAGGCGCGAGTGGGAAAGAATACGTGAGAAGGGCGTGAAATGATTAAAGATACAGATATAGCCGAGGTCCTATTCGTGGAATGATTGAAGGCCTCATGGCACAATTAGCTGCAGCGAGGGAATTGCGTTCCCACTAGGTCTTTGGTTAAAGAAACTTTGACCTTGCAGTGTCGTCATCATCACGGTTCTCACCTGAGTCAGTTGCCAGCGAGATCAAGGTGAGCATCTCTTCGGAGCGTCTTCTCCCGTCAGCCAGCGAGGAGAAGTGGTTATCTCGCCAGGAGCTACCATGTCGTCAGAGAAACTTTCCAGTCCGCCTCAACTGTTTTCACCAGCCCGTACATTCATCGCCATTATTTGCTTCCAGGCTCGTTGGTTGCTTCAGGTGAATCCACAGGAGGATTAAGTATGGATAACCCCTTAGACCCTCGATGGATTTTGGCATGAAAATTGGACGACTTGGTTCCATATAAAAGATAGGCTAAACAAATTATAATTTTGGCTTCAGGCCCTCTGTCAAGACCTAAGAGGCTTAAATCTGTTTTAGTATACATTAGCTAAATGTTTTAGTAAACTACTAAGTACAGAAAATTTCAGAATTCTAAGTCTTTTCGTTGAAACATTATAGCTCTGTATGTGTTTTGGGTCCTGGCAGGTGTTTGTGTTTGTGATTTGTATGAGGTTAATCTTCCGCGTATTGCCTCCTCCATCTAAAATTCAATTCTCGCTCATAGAGTCGAGGCGCAGGCTTAGTTTATTAATCTATATATAAATACAGGAACGCATTTTTTGTAATATACTTTTATCTGTGTCAACGCATGAAACTTATATGGTTGGAAAGTTCCTGTGCTGAAGATGTGCACAATATATTTTGTTTGTGTATTTGATCACGTTAATACAGGTAAAAGAGTTTCAAAAAAGTTTGCATTTAGGAACAGGTTGGGCGCCATACTTGTAGGTAAGCATTTTATGTATTTTTCGTCGTTTTCTGAGGTATTTTAAGGTATTTTCATGCACTTACAAAGTAATATATTTTTTTTAAATATAATTAATACCAATTTTGAAGTCTTTGATTTTTATTTATTTTTTTTTAATTTTTTATTACTAAAAATTCTAATAAAAGGCAATTCATTGGAAGCGTCATATACTACTTTATGTTTGTGCAAAATTTTAACACGGTTTCTTTAATAAAAAAAAAAGTTATCGATTTTGGGTCCGAAACACACTCTATGGGGGAAAAAGACGCAGAGATAAGGAGGGAGAATTTAGCGGTAAATATGAATATTATATTTAGATATTAATTCGATAGATATATTAAAAGATACCTTTAGATGTCTTTTAAATATTATTCAAAGAAATTTTCAAAGTTATCATCGCGGTGAAATGAATCGGAAGTGTCAGAAATGTCATGCAAAGCATTTTGGACATTTATTGTGTTATCTATTTTTCATTCTTCAAAGTTTATTAATAAGCAACATTGACGCTAGAAAAATAGCACAAATATATCTTTTCTGAGAAATGTGATCGAATTTCGATCATTGGGGGATCTTAGTAAGATAATAAAACAGGCTAATATAAATCTCGCTCTACATAGTGGGTTAATTTAAGTAATTATTGCTTTTCTCTCCTTTCAGTTATCGGAATTTCCGAAACTTATAAAGCATTGCGTCGCTGCCGTCCTAGTAATAAAACGTTTCTCCCATTTGGCTAAGATATCCAGGAGAAAAGCGAAGAAAGTCTGAGTACTTAAATATTTTTTATGATTCGAAAGTCAGTGAGACATTATGTTTCCGTAATTTTTTGCTAAGACTGTTAAATTAATGCTCTAAGCTGAGGGAGTTCACTTAATATCCGTTTAATGAATTGAAACTTTGTACGGCCTGAACGGCTAGTAATAGTTTGTTGATTCGACAATTTCATTGTCTATTTGATATAAATAAGCAAGGGATATTTAATTCCCATTAAGGGAGCTTCCTTACCATTGGTTTCCTGCGTGTTAGTAGGATTATTTCTATTATTCGACGCCTTTATTATTATTATTGTCATACTTTGGGGAAGCCAAAGTCGGATCAAGTCCGGAAGCCAATCCCAGAAGCGGACCCAAAAGAGGGCCAAAGCCCAAGGGACTCAAATTGCGAAGGAGGGAAAGTTATGCACTCGTGGGAGTATTGATGTTTGAGTGTAGGAATTTCCTTACTATGTGACAGGTGTTTAGAATTGTGGCTTTCTGTAAGGTTTTGTATAAGTGTGGGTTTAAATTTAGTGTTGACAGGCTTTTGTGTAGCGATTGTGGAATAACCCCAGTGGCAGAAAGAATGATAGGAACAATGTGAACTCTGTTAACTCCTAAAAGGCGTTTTATTTCGTGTGCAAGATTCGTATATTTAGTGATTTTGTCAGTGTATGTCTTTTGTAAATTGTGTGTGTTGTGGATGGAGATATCAATTATGTAAGTCACTTTGTTTTGCTTATCTACTAGTGAAATGTCTGGCCGGTTATGAGGGATAGTTTTGTCAGTGATTATAGCTCTGTCAAAATATAGTTTGTGTGGTGTTCTTTAAGACAGTGTCGGGGATATATTTATATTAGAGAGTGTGAATGTCCCTTAGCTTGTGTATCTTAGCTAGATGTTGATGTATGATGTTGGCTACCTGGTTATGTGTGTGTAAATAATCTGTCTGCGTGAGTATTTTGCAACTGGATATGACGTGTTGGATGATTTCTTCTGCGATATGGCATTTCCTGCAAGACCTGTCAGTCGAATCTTTGATAATTTGTTTTCTATAGCTTTTAGTGTTAATAACCTGGTCTTCTATGGCAATCATGGTTCCTTCAGTTTCCGCAAAGAGACTCCCTTCACTCAACTAAAAGTTCGACACTTTTTTGTCGACGTGTGGCTGGTTTAGGTGAGGATGTCTACCGTGGAGTTGCTTTCCGAATCATGATTGAAGTTTAGTGCATGTTGTTGGAATGTCATGGGTATTCTGCATGCTGTACAGATTCACAGCAAGTATTTTGTATCAGCCATGCAGACTGCTTTGTGTAATGGTGATGTGTGTTGTTTAGAGTAAAAGAATTCTCTGAGTGACTGAGTCTGTTTCTGGTGTAGATCTGTTATGTCAATAAGACCTCTGCCTCCCTCTGAACGAGTGAGTCTTTCAATAGATGCGTGTGGATGGTGCTTTCTGTGCTTTGTAAGAGGTTTACGTTGTTTCCTTTCAAGTCCCTCAAGATCTGTGTGTGTGTTCCACTGTATGTCTCCAAAGGTGTAGGAGAGTATTGGCGTGGCATAAGCATTGTTGGCCTTGATTAAAATTCTGGAATTTAAATGCGTTTTAAGTATTGTCTCTAGCCTATGAAGATATTGTTTAGTGAGCGTATTCTTTATGTGTTTGTGCTCCAGAAGCTTGACTTGCTTAAACCCTAGATATTTGTAAAATTCGTCATTTTTTATAGCAGCAATGTGATCTGGTTCATCCAATGTAAAGTCCCTTCCTGAGTACTTCATTTTCAATGTGAATGGTTTTGCATTTGTCCAACACAAATTTTGAAAAAGTTTAATTGTGTAGCCGTAAGTTGTGCTGTTCAATCTGTTTGAAAGTGCATTTAGTACAAGACAAAACCAGAGTGGGCTGAGTGAGTCACCCTGGAAGATGCCCCAGTTTATCTGTATTTTATCAGTTGTGATGGTTACACAGTTGAGTGTGAAGTGTAGTGTAGTTCTCCAATGCAGCATTGTACTTTCTAAAAATGTGATAAGTGTAGGGTTTATTAAAAGCTTTTATTAACCTTGCAATGTTAGTTTGTTTAGGTCAAATCTTGTAATAAATATTAAACCAACTTCCCGACAAGCTAGGGAGCTGAAACTTGACACATACAGAGGATCGATGACAACTTATGTTAAAGAAACAATTTTTCAAATCGGTTTACTGGTTCGTGTTCTAATGGTACAAATTCATTACTACGAATTGATTGTTGGGACAATTGGACAATTCGTTATGGCGAGAGTTAAATGTATCTATTGTTTATTGTTGCAAAATTAAGCTTTCTTAATACCACTAAATAAAGCATTATAATGGCTTGGTTTGAAAAAACCCTTTTCCTCTTATCTTGTTTTATATAATCGTAGTGTATATAAAAGCCATGAAGGTGGGACACTATCAAAGGCCTTTTTGTAATCTATGTAGGTTACATGGAGGTGTTGATGTATATTGTGAGTTTGCCGTAGGACCACACTGTCTATCAGGAGCTGCTCGTTACAACACATGTGATTTCTATGGTATCACTTTTGTTGCTCAGTGAAAATATTGTTTGTGTCCATGTGTGTAGAAATTTTGTTTGCGATACAGGCAGTTATTATTTTTTAAAGTGTAGTCAGGCATGTGATAGGTCTATATTGTTTGGGATCTGTAGTGTTATGTGAATTTGGTACCATGTATGTTAGTCCTTGTGTGAGAAAATGTGGCAATGTCTGTGATGTTTGCAAAGTGTTGAAGATCTGTTTTGCAAGGGCCAGATGCAAACACATGAAGCGCATATATCAGAAGTTCTGAATCCTATCTACATCTGGAGGCTTCCAATTGTGAGTACGTTTAATGACTTGTGAGAGTTCATCTGCTGTTATGTCAGTGTAAGGCATGTTTGTAATGTGGATGCTAATTGCGCCTCTTCCCTGATGCAGCTAGCTTCCCTATTATGTTCAACTGAGACAGACCGAAGAGACGATCCATAATGTTGGAGTGCTGTTTGTGTTGGCAGACCAGCGTTTTGTGTCTGTGTATAATCTTTGTTTAACTGCTTATAGAATGTCTTCTCACTGTTTGCGAATAATTTGTTTTGCTGTTTGCGCAGAGTGCATGTTTTGTATCTCTTCAGGCGTTTTGTTTTTGCAGCTAACTTTTGTTTTAATGTGTCTATATATTCTGTATCGTGTTGATTGTGCTGCTCATGTCTGGTGTGCGTATTAAACTTCTTAAATAATTAATCTTCTGTTCTGCTTTGATGAAGTGTTGTTTTTAGTGTACTGTGTAAGTCTACCTAACTGCTTGAGGATTTCGTCAATCTCAGACTCAATCCGCTTTTGCCATTTAGGTTTTCTGATGAGTGTATAATTTTTCTGTGTTTTTTGGATTGGTTTCCTATCCAGTGTGGATATAACTGTAAGAGCCCCAGTGTAAATAAGTAGGTGTGTGTAATCTAAAGATAGATTTTCTTCAATGTACTGTGGTAAAATATATGTGTTCTTATAAGATAAAATTTCCCCTGTTTTGCTGTTTATGTTTATTTTAGGTATACCTGGTCTTTGTGTGGGATCTGTTCCCGTGTAAACTGTAAGGTATCATTATAGGGTGTCATTTAATGTTTTAATAAGTTTGGTATTCATGTTGTGTTGTGGATGAATATCATGGTGAAGTTCATTGTCGAGTTTGTGTTCTACAAGTTCATTAGTGATGTCAATGTTAGTGTTTGATTCTGTGTGTTGAGTGTCGGTTGTGTAGATGGCTCGTGTTCTTGTAGCTGTCGTGCAACTTCTTGCTTTATTTTCTGTAGCGTGGGTAAGGGTATTAAACTGTTCTTAAGAATTGTGCGACACTGATCTGCAATGCGTTGTTCAGTGACTGTGACGTGAGGATATGTCTCTCTGAAAATGTTATATAAGCGTTGTCTGTAAGCTGTAGTGTCAGCTACCAATTTAGTGACTGTGTAGTAGGCTCGCATGATAAAATAGTTTATGCCATTGGTCCATTTCAGCGTTGGCATAGCTTGCCTGCCTTAGTGGTCGAGGGCAAAGAAGCTCTTGAAACACTAGGGACAGGTTGTGGCATTGCAGTAGTCGAACAGGGGCTGGCTGCTTTCGCCAGCAGTTAGCCATCTCCATCATCAGCAAGCCCTTGGTGATGTAATCAGCTCATCAGCCCTACTGGGTCATCTGGACCCTCAAGATTAATCTAAGGATAGACTACTCAGACCTGTTAACCAGGGCTATCTCTCTAAGATGTTGCCCTCTTCGCACGACACGGACGTAGAGGGTTATTATTATTATTATTATTATTATTATTATTATTATTATTATTATT
>JAHWFO010033768.1:0-12079 GCA_023313115.1 Rhysida immarginata
ATTTCTTTCAATCAAATAAAAATTTCAACACTTCATAGATTCAAATACTGTTAACGCAATTGAATCCGTCGTGTTGAATATGCTCAGCAGTTGGATTAAAAGCGAAAATAATATTTATGCGATACCATGAAGGAATAATTTACGACCTGGGATCGAACCAGAAACCACGAACTGACGAATTGCTGCTTTATCTAAATGAGTTATCGTTGCCAGCTATGCCAGTCATTGGTGAATTTGAAACAGGATTTTCTTCATTTAGGAAAGGAAATATTGCAAACTTACGAGCCGGGCCAAGCTCTGTCACGTTAAAGACACATTTCCTATTTCAAATTGACACCGCTAATTTGTGACTTTCATACATGTGCTGATATTGACATTAAAATACTTTTCTGGATGTTTCTTGGAAACTTGTCTCTCATGTCATATTACATCTCACTATGTGTTACATATGTTGGCTGGGTTTCATGAAAATCGGTTAAGAAATTTTTGAGTTATCACCATTTTCGCGATTTTTACCTTATTTTTATAAAGAGAAGTAGAACTCCATAAGACACTTCTAAATCAACATAACTCATGAAACTTACAGGAATGAAAAGCAGGGTATGGCATCCAAATGACTAAAATTACAGAATGATTACGCATGCATATCCTCTGAATTGTCGTGTGAGGGATATAAATAATGGACTGCTGTAGGCGTCTTAAAATTGACAAGTTTCAGATCCGTATCTTCAATCTCTATCACAAGTAATATATCGTTGACAACTAGTTACTTTTTCAGGAGTCATTATGCTTTGTCGACGTCAACTGGTGCAATACAAACAAACGACAAAGCTCAAATGAAGACGAATGATGGGCCGGCGTGAAGGTAGATTATCCTTTAGCGGCATTGTTACTCGTACTGGACATAATATCACGATAGTAATGCGGTTGTGGAAGCAATAGATTGAACAGAACCGTACGTATTGATAGAAAAGCTGTCACCGAGTCCGCGATAATTCAAATATTTAGAGCAGCGACGCGTTCATTTAAGGTCTCAGGTCGGGAAATTTTTCCTTCGTTTATTCCTTTATTCTGCGAAAAATAATAAGTGATAAAAATAAAATAAATAAAAAAAAGCAAAAATAAAAAGCTGACGTTTCGGATAGAGCCTATCCTTTGTCGAAGCAGGTATGATATCTCTCTAAATCAAGGAAAGTATTAGAGAATTATCCTTAAGTGATGAAAGGAGAGCAGAAGACGACTTATATATAGAGACAATGTAAGGGGGGGGGGGGAGTAAGTATTGGAGGGAACAAATGGGAAGCCTGGCAATGAAATAGAAAGACGTGGTAGGATAGGACAAACAAGAGGACCAATGGGAGGGGACAGCGAGAACAATGCGATAGGATACACATACAAAATCAAAATGACGGAAATACTAAAAGAGACTTGGAATGACACAGTCGAATTCTGCATATAAGAGATCCGGAATAAATGCAACTCTCTAACGGCGCTCCCACAAGCAGGTCCGACTGCAACGAAGGATACAGGGCCGGACAAAAAATGAACATTAAAGAGGAAAATTATGAAAGAATGTAGAAACAAACATTGAAAAACGTGGGACAAAAACTAATAAGAGAGAGAGCCCGTGGCCCGGGGGGGGGGTTATAAGAGAAAGGAAAAGAGAAGGGCCTAGACAGGCCTGCGACAAATTAGGGAATAGCTGGAATGGGAGTGGATTGGGGGAAAGGTAATGAAGGAATGGTGCCTTTGCTAAGGTTAATGCATTTAGGAGTTAGGAAATTGAATTTCCAAATAAGAAAAGACTCGAATTGCTTTCTTTCCTTTTTGTTATGGAAGTTATTACGAAGAATATAGAGGCTGATGTTCTTTAGAGAGTAACCAGGGGTGTTAGCACTGCTAAGGATGTCGAACTTATATCTGGAGAATCTGGTACATATGGTATTACCAGATCCTCCCACATACTGCTTCTGGCACACTTTGCAATATAGGAGATATATTAGGTTGTGAGAAGTGAGATCAGGTTTCTGATTAACCTTGAGCGTAAAGGAGGAAGCACTGCTGGAAATGGAGGTAGCAGGGTTAAGGAACTGCCAAATGCCACACCGTTTTTTATTGCAAGGTGTGTAGCCCTTTGTAGAAGCGTGTGGTTTAGTGATAGCATGCACCAGAATATTTATAAAATTAGATGTCCATTTGAAAGAAACATTTGGTGGTTCAGGTAGAATGGAATGGAGAAGAGGAGAGTCGTCGATGTTTCCTTAGGACATTTCTAATACTCTTGAGGGTTGGATGATAGAGAAGAACTAGCGTAGGTGTTGCTATTGCTGGAGATAGGTTTGGGGTTGTTATTTAATGGGAATTACGATGTTTATAGATACGGGAATTATGACAGATCTGGAGTAACCCCTTTCTTTAAGGAAGTGGGTAAGGGCGTAAGCATGGAAGTCCTTGTCGGATTGATAAGTGCAGATTCTATGGATACGAGTTAACTGATGTCATTCTTGCAATGAGGTGGATGGCAGCTGTCATTGTGTAAACGGTGCTGGTGTTGGTCGGTAGGTTTCTTATAGAGATTAATGGACAATTTATTGTTAGTGAGAGAGATAGAGACATCCAAAAAAGGAACTGTCGTGATAGAATAATTTTGAGAAAACTTGATGAAAAGGTGGATGGAGTTATAGGGTCGATAAACGATAGGAGTGACTCTTCATCGTATGGCCAGATCAGGAAATTATCGTCAATATTCCGCAGCCAGATCAGGAAATTATCGTCAATATTCCGCAGCCAGATCAACGTCTTCAAGAGAGAAGTGGAAAGTAATTTAGTTTCAACCTCCCCCCATAAAGACATTGGACTGGATATAATAATCATTGCTAAAAGTGAGGAAATTGAAATGAGGTTGGTGCGAAGGAGAAGGCAGATGGTGTCAGTAGAAGGAACTTGGAAAGGTTTGTTAGCCATGAGACTGTTGCGAATAGCTTCAATCCCATCATCATGAGGAATATTAGTATACAGAGAAGAGACATCAAGAGTGCAGAGGAAAATGTTCTTGAAATCATAATTAGAGTTGTTAAGGCGCTGGATATGTGAGAAAAAATGATTAGTGTCTTTGATATAGACCTTTTTCAGCGGAAGTTGTGCTAGCGCGGTCACGTGGCTTGGCCGCCATTACGAGATGTTGATTTGAGCGATTTGAGCACTCAGTTTGCCTCAGCTTGAGCACGAAGCGTTTGGATTAAGCTTTTGTTCTGGATCAAAAATCACTGATTTAATCGCAGATAACATAAAAACTCATTTATAATACAAAAATGTTAAATGTTTGCTCATTTAAACAGTTAGATTAATATTTACATAAATTTCAAGATGCAGAAATATACAGGGTGTATCAAGCTCGATGGTCATAAGTACCTATAGCGTGATCCTTTGCATGATTACAAACTTAGGGCCAGTTCATTATCTGTTTTCTCAAGTGAGTATTCTCAACCGAGTCTTCAGTAACATTGGTCTTGTATTGTTGAGATGAGAAACACATGGTTACAACAATGTCACTGTATTGTTGCTGAACACTCCAGTTGAGAAGCTCAGCTGAGAAAGTAGATAATGAACCGGCCCTTAAAGTTCCTTATCGAAAATGTCGAAAACTCAAAATTTAAATTGAACTTTCCGCACCAGCAGTCGGAAAAGGTTACGTCATTTATGAACTTTCCGCACCAGCAGTTCATTAAATTCAAAGGGACGATTAAATTCAATCGGCGGCAATTGTTGAGATTAAATGACGTTTTCGACAGGTTTTTAGCAAACTTCGCGTGATGTTTAGACCCTTAACATTTGAGTTTTGAACATTTTGCATAAGGAACTTTAAGTTTGTAATCATGCAAAGGATAACGCTAGGTACTTTATGACCATCGAACCGATACACCTTGTATATTTCAGTAAACTTACAGTTTTCGTATAAATTTATTGCACATGTTTTAAATAAAATGTATGTAGTCTATGGATTATATATTTTTTAATACGAGGATTGAGACATAAGTCATGACAATAATTTTATGAGAATTCGAGAGTGGATGGAAAATGTGAATATACAGATGAAATATACAGATTCTTTATGTCTTCACTCTCCACCACACTATGACTGATCATGCGACCAAGGTAAATGAAATTTGTAGCAATTTAACTATCACTTCTTAGTCATTTACTGTGACTAGATAGAAAAGGGGGTATACATCAGTTCGTTAGAGGGGGTCCCCCCCCCCAGTTATTATTAAAAAATACGCTAAAGTCATTTACCTTGGTCGCATGATCAGTCATCCTGTGATGTGCGGACAGTGAAGACTAAAACTTAAGGAAATGTTAACGCACTAGCAGCATATACTTTCTGTATAAATTCTTATGTAAATTCCTAGTTATCCATCGCTAAAAAGTTGGTTATCCGGACCAGTATACTGAAAGTTGACATTTTAAGCCCAAGTCTTATTCAACTCTGGTTACATACATCCTGCACTGCGGTTCGAATCCAGGGTGCAGAATTTTCTTTCCTATTTTTCATCATTAATTATTTATTGAAAACAATGAAACTTATACACACGAAAGAATGATGTTTCTTCTACACTCCCTATTTTTTCCACAATCTCCGTCCCGTTCTATGGCCTTCCTCCAGCGAGACACAAGGGTCTGTATGCCCTGTCGGTACCAGCCCTTGTTCTTTTCACGCAGCCATGTCTTCATTGTGCGAATCACCTCTTCGTCCATCCTCAGAATGTCTTCCACGAATGGCATTCTTCAATGACCCAAAGAAGTGAAAGTCTGAGGGCGCTAGGTCAGGTCTGTAAGGTGGAAGGGGTAACACTGTCCAACCCTGTTTCGTGATGTGTTCCGATTTCCTCAAACTGTTGTGAGGGCGAGCGTTATCGTGTTGAAGCAAACAATCAGCTGGGTTGTTAAGGCGTCCAAGTCGCTGGAAGCGCTTCTTGACATCAATGCCCCAGTCCCAAAACACAGTGATCATGACCTTACCAACAGAAGCAGTTGCTTTGATTTTTTTCTTCTGGGGAAAGTGCGGATGGCGCCATTCCATCGATTGTCGTTTTGTTTCGGGCTCAAAATGGTGCACCCAGGTTTCATCAGTTGTCACAATCCGGGACAAGAAGGCTTCCCCCTCAGCTTCAAAACGTTGCAGCAACTCAGAAGAAATGTTTTTATCTCAGAGATTTGTGTTCCTCCGTAAGATAGCGCGGAACCCATCGTGAACACGTTTTTGTGTAATCAAGAGCACGGATGATTTCACCCACACTTTTTTTGCTTATTGACAGCTCCAGCGACAACTGCTGAGTCGTTCTGCGTCGGTCCTGACGAATGAGCGCATAGGCACACTGCATCTTGTCAGGTGTGATAGCCGAGGATGGCCGCCCCGACCGCGGCAAATCTTGGAGCTCCGGCGAATCGCTTTCTGATGACCTCACCCTCTGTGCCCAGCGACTAACCGTACTTCTGTCGACTGCTGATGCTCCATAAACCTTTGTGAATGTTTCCAACAGTTTCTTGCTCCGCAGTGAGAAATACAATGACGACACGCTGCTTGTAACGTACATCACTTACAGACACCATGTTGTTCCATTCCTGCACGTACGCTATCTGTCGGAAGAAACGGAAACTTTGCGCGCGCACTCCAAAAACTTCAAAAAAATGCATATCTCAAGTTTCGCATTCGTACCGTTGTTGGGGACGGAGAAAAAAATTGTGGTGCATTACTTTCTGGGCTACCCTCGTATGTTGTTATAGTCTGCTTAAAAAGTTCAGAGACAAAAAAATTAAAAAATTATGCCTAATAATTAGAATCAAAATTTCTACATTTTAAATATACATTTCAATCAGGCAATTTTTAAAACTAAGATAACTAGTCTATTTTTAACTAAATGTTATCGAAATGAAAATATATATGCACCTGAAGCTGGAGGATTAACGATAGGTTTAGAAGGAAATGGCATGTTTGACTTTGCATTTGAAGGATATACTAAAAAGAGAAATTAAATCAGATTTACAAACATTAATATCTTTTGAATATGTCTTATTTACAGTTAGAAATAACAAAGAGCACTCTTACAAGCGCACGGTCCTCCGGTAAAAAAGACATCATCCAGCGCAAGAAAACCAGAATTTTTCGTCTTCGCTTCGTAAGAAAAGATAATCTGTAAACGCAGCAATAAAAATATAATCTTTTTTAACTGCTTAAAGGAAACTAGATTTGATACAAAATAAACAAAATGTAATAAATATCCTATACACGTCGCCTGTAAGACGTAAGTCGGGTTCACATAGCTTGCGAGAACCGAAAGAATACGAGCGAGATTGGAAAGCGAAAGAATTTTATCGCAGTCGCTATCATAAACGTCTCGCTGGTATAAGCGAGAACCGAAAATTTCAAAGGCGAGAGCGGAAAAACAGTTTCTCGCTCCGATCAAATCCAGTTTGATGCTTTACGCTCTAGCAGGAGTTCTCGCAAGAAATTCTGGCCACCATGTCTTCAGTTTGAAGTGCGATGAAGAAGGCTGAGAAACGAGAAGATATGTTAAAAAAGGAAATTTTAATTTCCGAAATTGAAAAGCGGGACGCTATATGGGATAAATTTTAAATGGAATTTAATTTAAATTTCCAATGTTCCAACGACGATATGAATAACAAATTTAATAATAACTTTTTTCCTTTTTACAGTTTTTACAAATTGGTTTCATACAATTTTAAATGAATTTCATACATTTTTAAATAGATTTCATACATTTTTAAATAGATTTAATACGATTTTAAATGAATTTAATACTCATTCAAATAGATTTAATACATTTTAAATGAATTTAATACGATTTTAAATAAATATAATGTGCGTTTGGACGCATTGAACCAACGTGATTTCCTCTTCGTTTGTTAATTTCCTAACTTGTCCTCCTCGATGTTATTTGTATGTGTGATTTGTTTTTAGAAATTTTCTAATTATACTGGATGCTGTCCCTTTACTAATTTTAAATATCTGAGCTACCTGTCATTTGAAAAAAAATATAATAAATAAAAGTAAAAATGCTTTTTAAATTTTACTGACTTATTAGACTGAAAAAATTTACTCGAGCTTTTTACTGTAATCATTTCTATAATTCTTTCTCGCTGATCATCGGAATTTTTTTTGGTACTGCCAGCGTTTATTTTTTGAGATGTTGTGGTCTGAATTTCGTTAGGAGTTGACTGGGTTTCAACATTTGAGTTATTTTTAACATTTAATTCATTTACGCAAGATTCTCCAGTGAAATTGGAATCGTAAATAAACCCGCCGTTGCTTAAATGTACTAATATTTCCTGTGCATTCATATTTTCATCTATTTCATCCAATTTTACAGTCGTCTGTTTTGAAAATGTTTGTCGTTAGGTGAAAACAAGAACATATCCCCCCCCCCCCCCCCACTTCATCTTGGTGAAACCTTTTTACAATACAGGTAAAATAGTCTTATAAATTATCGCCAGGTGAACAAAATAATATAAATATATAAAATAATTGGTTGTATAAATTAAAACATTTAATTTTAGAGTGTGTAATTAAACTTCATTTACACACTTTATATTTATTGTTGTTTACGGTTAACGATTATCGCTTTAAACTTTCGTTACTAGTTCTCGCAAGCTATGTGGCCAAGCCTGTACTGGTAGGGCGTATGGTTGGACCAGGCAATCACCAACAATACTAGCTAGAGTAATATCGGTAATAGAAAATTTCAAGAAATATATATTTAAATTTATTGCAAATACTGCTGATAAAATAAAAACTTTTCTTCAATTTGTAATATATTTTATTTTTGTAATTAAATAAGTACGTTGCATTTTATATAGCTTTTTGCAATGACTTTACGGCAGTTTTCATTTAGATTAAGGCAATTTTCACTTATATTAAGGCATTTTGCGTTTAGAAAACGGCAGTTTTCAATAACTTAAGCGCAATTTTCATTTAGATTAAGTCAGATTTCACGTAGATTAAGGCAGTTTGCATTTAGAAAACGGCAGTTTTCTTAAACATTAAGGCAAAGAATATACTAATTAATCGACGTGTTTACTTTTTACAGTAAAGTAATGTATTACCAAAAAATACAATAATACGATTTTGGTAAATTACGGTAAACGATTATGAAATGTCGGCATGTAAAAGCGCTGTAGAATAATGGCAGATTCGATCCCAGTATGCCTCGCACATGCAAGCATTACTTAAACGGTTCAATTTAAAATACGTAAAGCTATGTATTTTGCAGTCGTGAGAAAAAATGACAGTATTTTTCAACGTTTTTAGAAATTTTCCATGACCTCCTGTATTATCGGAAATTACATATCACCAGTAAAATGTAATATCAAGGTTATCTCATTCACTAACCGTGGTAAAACGAAAAGGAGGCAATGGTTGAATTACTAAAGGAAATTCCCAGAATCTTTTCGATTCGAACCAGAGACCATTATAATACCCAGTCTGGTTAGTTTATGTTATAAAATAAATGCTTAGTAAAATTTTGAAATGCCGGACATCATTTTGAATCACCCTGTATATTTATTGCGGCATTGCTAGAATCAACGAGCTAGAAGAGTAAATATAGTTTTTACAGCGCTCTGTTAAAGCACCTTGCTAGCACCTTCTTCCATCATGATTTTTTAACAGGTGAATTTTCAAGAAATACGAGTACTTGCATAATTTTTTTTTTCCTTTTTAGAGCAAATTATATTTTTTTCGTAAATATTTGTCGTAATATTAATAAAAACTGCCTTAATCTAAATGAAAATTGCGCTAAAGTTATTGAAATCTGCCGTCTTCTAAGTGAAAACTGTCGTAAAGTCATTGCAAAAAGGGCAAAGTTGACTTTTAGTTACAGCGAGCACAGTGTGCATTGCAGTGCAGCATCCGTCAGAGACACCCAAATGAACAACCCATTCATAGCAACCGTTTCGTATCTGCCCTGCAGTGAAGCATCACTCAAAAACGCCGCTCTTGACCTATTTCGCAGCATTTTACTCAAAAATTACTAATTACTATTAGAAATTAATAAAGTTTATTTATAATTCGTAGATATTTAACAATAATCAATTAATGTTATTGAAACGCTTAGTATAAGAATTTACAAAATTATTACTAATTAATAAGCGATTTAAACATTTGATATATTACAAAATATTACTAAATTGCCAAAAAAAAAGTTGAGTGGGTCTTGTATCACAAAGAAATCAATGATTTTATTTGCGTAAAGTGGCGGTCCTTTAAAATCACACAAAAGAATTCCGTGTTTCATGTTTGTAAGATTACTAACAATTAAAAGGTTATTTATTTATTTGGTATTAAACGTATGAAATTATACGAATAAGAAATGAGTAAAGAGCGTTTTAATTATTGGTAATTTTATAAATGCGTAAACACGGAGTTTCTTTGTGTGATTATGATTTTATTCCCATAAACAGCCGGCACTTTATGCAAATAAATACTAAAAACAAATAAACCATCTCATATAAATAAAAATAATGTAACAACATCGGGAATAAGACCCCCGGAAATTAAACCGGGGGGTAGAGTTGAGTTAAGTCCCGAGTTGTCCCCCACAGGCAAGAGCCCAAAACGGGGTTGATGTGAAAACATGTAAAAAGAACTAAAGTAGAGAAACACAAAAAGACAAAGCAAAAAAACAAGATTAAGATATGGTTCAAAGGTTAAAATAGAGGAGAAAGCTGCTATAGTCAACAAAAAATGTCAATTAACTTATGATTACTACTATACGAATGAATTAATTTAAAAGCTGGGTCAACAGTAAAAACTTTTGTCCGCAATTTACCAAGAAACACAGAGTTTTAAAAGTGTGGATGGATTTAAAATAAGAATGCGCTCTCAAAAACAAAGTTATAACTTTCTTGTAGCAATGTATAAAAGAAAGGTATACAATTAAAAATTTAGTCATTTTTATAAAATAAAAAGATTACTTAAAATTGGTACTAAAGAATTAAAATTTTCTAGAGAATTATACATATCTACGAAACTTATTTAATAATAATATTTTATAAAGAATTACATTAAAACTCGTTTATCATTAATTGGAGGGAAATTATTGATTTTTTTAACTTAATTAATTAATTTATTTAATTAATTTATTTGTAATTTTGCAAGCAACAGGCGATTGAAGCACAATGACAGCTTACAAGAATAATAATTCAATATAAAAAAGAATGAATATAAGAATATTAAATATAAAAAGGAAAATGATCATAAGATAACGTAATATTTCAAAACCATTTTTAACATGATTATAACAAACCATCTCCATTAATTCAAATTGAAATAAATTTAATATTTGAATAAACCCAATATCAAAAAATAAACTAAAAAAAATCTACAAGACAAAAACAACTTTAACAATTTAGCCTTAAAGGAGCACTCATCATTTCGGCAACAAAAAAATAATTTTTGAATCAAATCTTATTTATATAAGTATAGCAATGCCAAATATGGATTAAAATTAATTTTATGCAGAATAATGAGCATTTTCATAATGTATTTTAGACTATACTTTGCTCCTTCTGAGCTTAAATGAAAATGCAAGAAAGCTCGAATAATGCTTTTAAATGTTTATATTATCTCTATGATTATTTATCTTAGCTAAACAGTTTTAAAGGTTAAAAGCATATAAAAAGTAGGTTAATTTTACATGGACACTTGAGGAGGCACCAACATCATCTGCCATTTTGAAGGATGGGGTTGAAGAAAAAAAATGTTTTTAACTTTATTTTACTATCGACTGAGGACTTTACTTGTTTAATAACTATCGGTACATTAGATGCAGCTTTAAGGGCTACAATTACATTAGAAAATTAAAAAGTTACCTCCCCTCCCCAATAACAAGGAATGTAACTTAAAATTGAATTCACCATATGGAAAGTATTTTGGATTAGGAAGTAAAATAATTGTAAGAACATTTTATACTTTTTAAAGATCTTTGCAAGGTTTTAGCCGATTCTGCCAAAGCATTATTTTAAAATGTTAACACGTTACATTCCTTGTTATTGGGGAGGGGAGGTACTCTATAAATTTTCTATGTAATTTTAAATTGTTAAAGTTGCTTTTGTCTTGTTGATTTTTTAGTTTATTTTTGATATTGAGATTATTCAAATTGAGTTTATTAAAAAAAAATCCATTCTAGGTGATATACTTGATTTACCGAAAAAAATTTTTTAAAGGCTCACAATGGATGGACCTCTCCAAGGATGCCTTCTAGTCTAAATAATTTTTTACTCACGCAATCTTACCGTACTTTAGATGTACACTTGATGTTGCTGCAATTTCCTTTCTTCTTTCAATGTTTTGAAGCAAAAAGGCCATTCATCACTTTGTGTAGTCTAGCAGTCGCCGATTCTTCTATTTACTTGCTTACCATTTGCTCAATACAGCATGGTGATTAAGGAGTGCTTCCTCTATCGTCTTTCACCCTTTCTCAATAGTCTGATAACTCATGTCCAGTTACTGATCATTTTAAAAGATTTCAAGAAATTGTTATGTCCTAAGAATTCTCTTTTCTAAGAAAAGCCTGAATAACAGGAATTCTATGCATTGAATTCTATATTGCACCAACTTTGCCTTGCATTGTTGATGATGGTCATGATGATGGTCATGAGACATATATTGTTGATCCTTGTATATTGCTGGTGCATTGCGTGTTGACACCATTGTTGATACCTATTGTTGCACAAACTTTTATTTGCATTGTTGGTCATGAGATATATATTGTTGGTCCGTGCAGCGTGTTTGTGAATTGCGTGTTGATACCATTGTTGATACTTATTGTTGCAAAAACTTTGTCTTGCATTGTTGGTCATGAAATATTTCTCATTAATATGCCCTGCCATAACCATGAATATCAATAATTATTATTTTTTCGAAATCTGAGGTAGACAGTGACCTTCCTCATGCTTTGACGGTCATGAATGCGAAATTTTATCAAGATCGGAATAAAACTGTAGATTTGTATAAAAAGCAAACAAATAAACCCACAAACAAACATCCTTCTTTATATATATA
>JAHWFO010033770.1:0-16795 GCA_023313115.1 Rhysida immarginata
TGTGAATTGCGTGTTGATACCATTGTTGCAAAAACTTTGTCTTGCATTGTTGGTCATGCGATATTTCTCATTAATATGCCCTGCTATAACCATGAATATCGATTTTTTATCAATAATTATTATTTTTTCGAAATCTGAAGTAGACAGTGACCTTCCTGATGCTTTGAAGGTCATATATGCGATATTTCATCAAGATCGGAATAAAACTGTAGATTTGTATAAAAAACAAACTAACAAACATCCTTCTATATATAGAAGAAGATAGAATAGAACTAGCAGAGGACCCGGCGTTGCCCGGGATAATTACGCTTGTAGGTAAACAGAACAACCTCAAAAAGCTAAATTAAACCTCCTATTGGTTAAATAATAAGTCAATCATTACAATATAGAGCGAAGGGACTATCCAATCTAAGAAAAATCCGAAAGACAGGACTTTACCTCTTCACTGAAAAATCCATTCTAGGTGATATACAGGGAGTTGATTTACCGAAAAAAAATTTTTTAAAAGCTCATAATGGATGGACCTCTCCAAGGATGCCTTCTAGTCTAAATAATTTTTTACTCACGTAATCTTACTTTAGATGTACACTTGATGTTGTTGCAATTTCCTTTCTTGTTTTTTTATCGGCCTCGGTGGCTCAGGGGATGCGTGGTCGCCTCTGATGCCCGAGGACGCGGGTTCGACCCCGGCCGAGGACGACGAGGATTTTTTCAGGGGGAAAATCCTGAGATCACGCACTTCCTTCGGAAGGGAAGTAAAGCCGTTGGTCCCGTGTAGTCATTTGCCGGCTGCACGTTAAAGAACCCTTGTGAGGCAAAATTTGCGGCCCCTATAACGCCGTCCTGAAATGACCATGGCAGTTGAAAAGGACGTTAATACCAAACAAACCAACAAACCAAACCTTTCTTGTTTCGATGTCTTGAAGCAAAAATTGGCCATTCATCACTTTGTGTAGTCTAGCGAGCGCCGATTCTTCTATTTACTTGCTTACCATTTGCTCAATACAGCACGGAGCTAAAGGAGTGCTTCCTCTATCGTCTTTCACTCTTTCTCAATAGTCTGCTAACTCATTATCTCCAGTTACTGATCATTTTTAAAGATTTTCACGAAATTGTTAAGTACTAAGAATTCTCTTTTCTAAGAAAAGCCTGAATAACAGGAATTCTATGCATTGAATTCTATATTGCACAAACTTTGCAATGTTGGTCATGAGACATATTTTTGATCCGCGCATTGCATGTTGACACCTTGTTGATACCTATTGTTGGTCATGAGATATATATTGTTGGTCCGTGCAGAGTGTTTGTGAATTGCGTGTTGATAACATTGTTGATACTTATTGTTGCAAAAACTTTGTCTTGCATTGTTGGTCATGAGATATTTCTCATTAATATGCTTTACCATAACCATGAATATCGACTTTTTATCAATAATTATTATTTTTTCGAAATCTCAGGTAGACAGTGACCTTCCTCATGCTTTGAAGGTCATGTATGCGAAATTTTATCAAGATCGGAATAAAACTGTAAATTTGTATAAAAAACAAACAAACAAATAAACAAACTGTGGGGACAGTTACAGACATTGGTATACGAAACACCAGTGGGATCCGATGAAGAGCTGGTAGCCAGAATCGCCACAGCTGTGGACCAGATTCGTGAAGAACCTGGAACTTTTGAACTTTTTACATCAGTCCATGCGGCGACGTTGTGAAGCATGCATTCATGCCAGAGGGAGTCAATTTGAACACTTACTGTAAAACATTTGCATGTTTCATAAAACACAAGTCACAATATTGTACTGTATGCAATGTGTTTTTTGTTCTTTTTATTACATGATTGACCATGATTTTGACGTGTTCCAGAATTACGGGTTGGGTGGCCTTTTTTATCTCAAAAACAATACCTAGAGAAAAAAATGAAAGAGGGAAATGTTGCTTAGATTTGATCCCTCTATCACCCCCCCCCCAGCTGGTTTACCCCCCTGTACACATTAATATGTAAAAAACTGTATTTTTCTCCGAGCGACGCCGGGTACTTCAGCTAGTATTCGTTTATGTTAGTCTATGTGGGCTTTTAAACAGGTGTGCCAAATTTCTTAAATGTGTGTATGTATGTTTTGTAACGTGCCGTTACCTTTTTCTGGCTAAAATTTAACAGCCGTTCATTGAAAATTTTTTTTTGAGCCTTCACTTCAACTAATTTCCGGGATCTCTTTTGTTAGATTCCCTATCCCACTCTGGTGGAGTTACGTTAAGCTTGCCCTTCTGGCGCTGTGTGTTTCAAGTTTCCCATTTTGCCGATATTCCTGGTTTCTACCGCGTGTAGTCCTTACCAAAACTGGGTTGATCATCGGCCGTCCCGGGCATGAGCCTTATGGATCAGACGCTTAATTAATTATTTTAACGGAGGTTACTGTGTTCCCCCTCCTTTTTTTTATGAATTAAAGGGATCACTCGACGCGTTCTGTTCGCGTTGTTCTTGGGTTAATGATACCTCGTTTGGGGAGTTATTTGTTTAATTTTTCCTCGCGCTAAATAAGTTTTTCTTCTAGTGGGATTCATTTATGCATTGACCGAGACCGCGATTCCTCATACTTTGCGTCACTAATGTCGCCGTCTCGCGTCCTTTGAAGTTTATCCCGTGGCGAATTTCCTTTTTTTGGCGCTTGACGGATAATTGAATTTTAATTTCTCACCGAGACAGTTAGTTTAACCGTATTTCATCGCGTCGTTCGTTGGACTCGTCTTGTTCGTTGTCCGTTGGGTCATTTCTCGTCATCGATTAATGATCTTGAGAATCGCTCGTCCTGTGGATTTCTCAACTTACTATTTGATTTTTTGTCGTTTAGATATTTCCTTTAATTTTTGGTAAAAATAAGGATTGATTTTGAGTTCTCTCTCCTTAGCAAATGGTAAGGGATGTCTTAGCCTCTTGCTATAGATATAAGACGTGTTCTTTAACGTTAAAAAATTTTTTTAACTATTTCATTCTTTTTGATTTACTTGGGGAGCTAGAAAAGATTTTTTTTATTACTATTTTAAAAAATATATTTTTTTGTTTGCTGTATTTCTTTTACAGGGACTTCTTATTAACACTATTGTTGGTTACTCGCGCGTTCCCGTTGTTCGCTTAGTCTTTCATTGTTCAAACGTCGTTGTAATCGACCGCTCGTTTTCTTAGAGCAACTAGCTATCTTCGTTTCTGAGAACTTGGATGTCGTGCCACGTGCACGTGTTATTTAAATTTTTCTTTAGTTTTGTAATTTTCTTGGTGGAAAAAATAATTACCTTGGGCAGATCCAGCAAGACCTTCAAGAGAGGCAACATCAGCTCCTCCGATAAATAAGTCTTGTGCTTCGTTGTGTGAGTGATTTTATTTCCTGGACTTGGACTTAGGTTTATTCTCGCTGCAACTAGTCATCTCCATTGCGTGCGGGAATAACCTTGTGACTTGTGTGCCCCCCCCCGGCGCCCCCGCGGGTGGTTTCACCCCCCCCCCCCCCCGAACTTTTCTCTCACCATGGAGAACATGGTGCTCATGATTACCGACGGTCCATTAGCCGTCGGTATGTTTATGAAAGCTCTTTATGCTAAGACGGACATCCCGCCTGTGTTGCCTTCGGGTGATCCTGCTGTTTCTGTCGTGCAAAGACTTTCTCCAACCGAGTGGAGGATGCTTTGCCGACAGCGAAACATAGCAGACCGTATCGTGTCTGCGGACTTTGTTAAGGTCGGACAAACCACCGTCCGCCTAGTCTACGCTGAGCCCGGATATCTGCCCATCTTTATCCGGGGTGCTTCGCCGCTGATGGAGGAAGATTACCTGAAGCGCTACATATCAGACTACGGTCAGGTCAAAAAAGTCGGGTATCCAACACACCCGGACTCTCCTCTGCAAAGGACTGGTGACCTCGTAGTCGAGATGAACCTTCAGAGGGACATTCCTGAAAACCTTGTAATGCACGGCAACAAAGTTCGTGTATCTTACAAGGGTCAAAGGCAGTGCTGCTGGTACTGCAAGAAAACGTCTCACGTCCGGAAAGACTGCCCTCTTCTAAAGCATTGCGATGCTTGCAATCGCCTTGTAAGCAAGTTTCACCAGTGCCAGGAGAGGGTGTTTGCAGCACCAGCAGATCTTCCATCGTCGCCTTCAAGAATGTCGTCCCAGCAACAACCCCTGATGTCATCACCGGCCAAGTCTACAGTGGCAACCAAAGCTTCGTCGCCGTCATCCACCTTGCAAAAGAGCCATTCTACAACGGCTCTTTCGACTCTTCCAGAGGTGCAGAAGGAGATGATGCCGCCACCATCTCGATCATCGTCGATTCCAACTACATCTTCGGAGCCTAGGAGGGAGAGGTCATCATCGCCTCCTTCCAAGCTCCCAGAGATAACGCCTCTTCCTCAGTCATCTCTGGATGTGTCGATGGGTGAAGACGAAGCTTCTGGTGTGGACGACGTAGGAGCAGATTCTGCCTTCTCAGTGGAGGAATTTCCACCTCTTCCTCCACCAGTGCTGTCAACATCTTCACAGCCTGCGCAGTCTATGCATACGTCGTCACCTTCCAGGATGACATCTTCTGCTGGGACCTCGCTTCCATCAGCGCAGAAACAGCAGGATCTTCTTGTGAGGACGAGGAGTCCCCGCAAGAAAAAGTCCAGGCGGGATCGTGGCAACAGGGACGAGAGACATGCAACTTCTTCATCCGAGAGAGACAGCCGCGCGAGTCACCAGCGCAGCCCTTCTTCTTCATCAGGTCGTCTGCGATCTCCGATGAGAAGATCGACGGAGCCTCCCGTATCATCTGGGAAGCCCAAGTCTCAACTGGATACAGGTCAGCAGGTGCGCCATTAAAAATCCTCAATGAAGGTCATCTCCCTGAACGTGCGTTCTCTGGGTTCCTCTTTTAAGCAATCGGTGTTGTCATCGTTCATTGCCCTGTACAGGCCGGACATCTTATTACTTCAAGAAGTAAAGCTCGCCACTTCACAACAGTGCTACGATCTTCCGGGCCTTCGCAGTCAATATACCAACGGACAATTCTTCATCAACTCTTCGTCGCCAAATGGGAAAGGGGTTGCCTCCATTATCTTCAACCCCTCCATTCTGGTGTCGAATTGTGTATATGACTGCGAGTGCAGGGTAATTTCTTTGGACATTTCAACATCTGGTGTCAATTTCCGATTGCTTAATGTATATGCACCGTGTAGATCAGCAGAGAAACCAACGTTTTTCACAGACTTAAATAACTTTTTGTGTTCATCGTTGCCTGTGGTGATTGCTGGAGATTTGAACTGCCATCCAGACGACAACAACATCTTCTCGTCTGGTCATGTGTATCGTCTGTGCCAGCAAAATGCATTGTTCGACCTATGGACACACAATCCACAGAGTAATCACATTGGGGCTACTTTCCATCAAGGGCCCACTACATCAAGATTAGACCTTTTTCTCGTCGACAATGCTTTTGTTGGTACGCCGGGTAAAATGGAGGTAATTCCATGCTCATTCTCCGACCACGGTGCCATCATGTGGTCATGGAATCCTCCATTTTCAGCATCATCCGCAGGCTCTGCAGTCCATCGCAAGTGGTTCCTGAATGTTTCTCTGCTCGACGAAGAGGAATACCAGGGTGCGTTCGCTCAGTTCGTCGACAAACACCTTCGTAATGTGCCTCCTATGCTTGCCTCGTGGTTGGAACTAAAAACTAAGATCAAACGGTTCTTTCGGAAGATTGGGTTAGATGCTGCTCGTCGCCGACGTCGTCATCTCCTCATGCTACAAGAGATCCTCCGGCTCCTCCAAGTATCCACCCCAAAGGAGGAGTTCGAGATGGAGATTCGTCAGGTGAAGAGTGAGATCAACGCTCTAATGATCCGGAAGGCGGCTGGCGCAGCGCTCAGAGCCAAACTTTCCTGGGCGACTGACGTCAGGAATTTATCATCTGCCGCTTTCGCCGAGGAGAGACGACGTGCCAACAAAAAACGATGTCATCAATTGGTGGTGGAAAATGTGGAAGTGAGTTCTGACCACGACATCTTGTCAGCCTTCCACGCCCATTTTTCATCCTTTTTCGACAACCCAATCATTCCGTCAGTCGAAACGAAGCAGTGGATCGAGGCGCTAAGACCTTTTTCTGAGGATGCTGACCTGTCTATCTCTCGTCCCTTCACCGAAGACGAAGTCAAGAAGTTCCTGTCAGCGGACGGCCGTCACCAGTCCAGTCCGGGTATGGATGACATACCATACTCGTTCTACAATGCGACATGGAAACTTCTTGGCCCTTTCCTGGTGCAAGTGTTTAATTCGATTATTGAAGACCCGTCTTCCATCACCCTCCTTAACACCGACTACAAGGTCTTCACTGGTGTATTCCAACAAAGACTGAAATTTCTCGCCGAAGATTTCATCAATCCCGGTCAAACCTGCTCAATTCCATCGCGCAGGATGTCCGATAATCTAATTACGATTCGGTGTGTGATGGAAGAGGCGTGTGCTCGTCAGCAAACTCTTGCCGTTTTAAGCCTTGACCAGGAAAAGGCTTTCGACAAAGTGAACCACGAGTTCCTCTTTGAAGTGTTTCGTCATCTTCGTCTTCGGACTTTTGCCACAATTATTTCCGCACTGTATGTTTCGGCCGCATCATGTGTGGCGATTAATGGTTCCGTATCTGCCACCTTCAATTTGTGTAAAGGTGTCAGGCAGGGGTGTCCTCTTTCCCCCCTGTTATACATCTTTTATTTGGAACCATTATTGCAATACTTAAATCGCCACCAAGATGTTCGAGGATACGATCTGCCAGCTGCATCCATAAACATCAGGACTTTGGCGTATGCAGATGACGTAGTACTATTTGCGTCTGACTCGTACTCCTTGGGCATCTTTAAAGAAACCTTCGACCGCTTTAGTACTTCGACGGGGAGTTCCATCAACCTCGTCAAGTCTAAAGGTATTGCTATTGGGAAGTGGACTGCGGATTATCTCAAAACCTTCCCAATAACATGGTGCGACCGAATTACAGTGTTAGGTTATGTCTTTTCTTTTCAACCGACCATGGACTCCATGCACTGGCAACAAGTGGTTGAGAAGTGCATCGCTCGCCTTGATAAAAGTCTTCGTTTTCCAACATCGATGTTTGTCAAGGTGAGATTCATCAAGACGCATGTGCTTCCAGTTTTAACATCTAAATGCCTATTCACCTTGCCTTCGCATGATCTTCTCACGAGTCTCCGTGGGGCAATTGTGAACTGTGTTTGGGGGACGACTGCTCAGCAACGTCATCCATTGAGAGCAGCGTTCCTCTTTATTCCCTTAGAGAGAGGGGGGTTGGGTTTACCCGATACTAAACTGTATCTCATTGCGGCCAGGCGAGCTGCCTTGATTCGGGTATTCCTTAGCCCTCCCCCTTTATGGGTGAACTTCCTTTTCTTACATCTAAGGTTGTTTTTCAAGGTGAATAGGCTTCCGTTATCCCCCTTATTGCCAGTTGTAACGTATCAACATCAACCCGACTTATACAAAGCTTTCAACCAGGACTTTGAACTGATATTACCGATGCTACGCCGTATTGATCCTCAGCAATGGGGAATGCTTCGGCTTGCATGGTTCTTTCAGCAGACTGACCCTGACGAATCGACGGACATCGTGCGACTTCTTCCCGATTGCCCGTGGGCAGCAGTTATGAAACTTTTAAAATCTTTCGCTTTTGAGAAAACATTGTTTAATTATCAATGGCGGCTGCTGCATCACGGGTTTTATTCCCTTCATCGTCTGTTCTTATGGAAGGTGGTCAGGTCTGCTGGATGTTCCGTGTGCGGCGTAGCCGAAACCATTTGTCACATTTTCTACGAGTGCCCGTTTGCTATGTCGATCTGGGATCGTTTGAGGAAGCATTATGGGCTGGTACATTTCTCATATCAGTTTGTGCGCTTCCTCTTAAACGATTCTACTGGCGAGGTATTAAAACCGGACCTAGCCGTTGCGATCGCCTTCATAAATAAAGAACTCTGGCTGGCCCGTTGGAGTCGATCGCAGGGCCATCCTCTATCAACTTCGATCGTATGGAGGAAAGTGGCCATTCAGCTTCGATCTTTTTTGCTCCTTGAATGGTCATGGATAGGTCCGGTTAAGTTTAAAAAGCGCTATACGTCTTCTAAGTGCTTATGCGAGGTCATCGGAGGAGACCAGACTTTCCTTTTCACCTTCCCGATGACCTTCTGATACCTCGTCAGACGTGAACGGGCCTCGTTTTTGAGGCTTTTGTATAAGCCACGCAGCCCCATATGGGCTGCCCGCCACTTATTGCATGTGCGCCTGGACGCCTAGATTCTAAGATCTCAAGATTAGGCGTCCGCTGAGGCAATTCCATCAGCCTCAGCTCCAACATCAGCTCCTCAGCCTTCTCTTGAGATCGGAGATGGCTTTTCTTTGGCAATCGAACTTAATACTTTCAGTCATCGACAATCTTAACTTCAAATCATGAACGATTAGTTCATGTTAGTTTTTGGTATCGGACCTTAACCGACTGTAACTCTTCACTATGACGTTTATCACCGATTACTGCCAAGTTTCTATCTTTTGAGTGTTCATGATAGACTATGTGTCGCTTCTACTTTGGATCGTCAATTGCGTTTCCGTTGACCGAAATGCCCGTGATCAAGTTCATCTAAGATAAGTTGTGTCTCATGGACCTTTGCAATTGTATTCTTCTGCAGTTGTTGCAAGATCGATTATTCCGTCCGTCATGGATCGTATACCTACTTTATGGATTATCTTCGCTTGATTTGACTTTATGCACATGAAATGCCACGCAGTTTTTTTTATAGCAATGTTACGTTTGCTATGTCGGATCTGACGGACCTTTTCCACTATTTCTCAAAATCTTAGTCTCGGCTTATGTATTTTTAATTTTTCCTTTTTTTTTCTCTCTTTTTAAATTTTATTTACTGATTGTATTATTGATATCAGTTCTTCCTAATAATTGGAAATGATACCCATGTTGTAATCAATTATTTTAATTATTTCGGTTTCTTTTCCAGGACCTCATCCATGTTGTCGTTGCTGTCTGTCTTCATTCACCCCTTTTGTTATCCGTTTGACCCTGTTTGTCCGTCCCGACCTTCCATTTTTCCTTGTTACCTTGTGTTATTGTTTCTACTGTCCGTATTTTAGTGAATATTTTGTACTTCGTCTTTAGGATCCTTTCGGAGGAGGTCCAGGGTTTGTTGTTTACCTTTTATCTTTCTTATACCACTGTAATTCAAATATTTAATTTTTTGTGATTACAATTTTTTTTTTATCTCTGTTGTAAAAAGAGAAAGAAGACGAAAATGAGGTTTTTTTTATTTCCAGTTTTATTTTCCTTGTGTACTTGCTGTTGATGATCTTATTTATTTACATTGTGGGTGGCTCTGCTTGACCTTTTGAGCTTCTAGATCTTCCAAGCGTTTTCAAGTTCCCCTCATCCCACTCAACTGTTACTTTCTACCCCCGACTTCTATCGGACTTTGGGTGTCGCTCCATAATGTAGACCGTCGCTTCAACGCCTTAGCCTTTGCAATTGTTGGATCACCCAGCTTATCTTTTGTGTCCATTTTGTTTTACTTCATTCAGTTCTATCCATGTTCGTTTGCAGCAATAAAGGAAAATATTTATTTGGATTGTCTTGGGTTGCGGGTTAGTCATTTTAGTATTTAATTGGGGTTAATTTTGTAGCGAAGTTTTTCTCCTGGGTTTCTCTCATTCTACCCCTTACTTGCAGGATCGCTTTTGTTCTTTCAAGTAAGCGTTTTCCTTTATCCTCGCGGTTATCTTGGGTTCTGGTGACTGTTTTGTTTCAGTCAAGGGAAGGTTTTCTTTTGGGTTTTTTTACGCTTCACTTTTGGAGCGTTGGCTGTGCGTGCGGGAAAACGCGGTTTGCTTTTACTAGCACGCTACAGTTTGGCCACGTATTTCTCAGAAACTAGAAATCGAACTGCAATAATTCTTTTTTTATTGGATTAAGTATCTTTCAACTTAGGAAACAGTCCAAGTTTCATCAAAATCGGTTCAGTAGTTTTCAAGATATGGACTGATATAGCTAGGCGATAGTGAAAGTTTCATCAAAATCGGTTTTTATATTCTGTTTAATCTTGTATTGCTTTCAGTATCTGCATTTGGGTTTGAGTTGTTAAAATATTGAAAAATAATAATAACGATAATAATAAGCATCATTGGACATTTGAAATTTACGTGAAAAAGGCTGTTTAACAAATGTATGAAAAATAAACATGTTATACATGTGTATGATCGAACGAATTCAAGTATAATCACTGAGACAACGGCTTATTTGCTGATGTCTATGAGAACTTATCTGAAACTGTCCAGCCCTCAGCGCTGACATCAGGCGAGTCTGTGTGTGAGGCCGTGATAATAGAGCCCTCAGTCGGCATAGTATCCCAGAAAAATATTTGAAATTAACGTTAAAAAGCCTATATAATCCAATGTATGAAAAATAAACTTGTCCTGAATGAGTATATTCAAACGAATCAGCAACAATTGCCATGAAAAGCCTTATTTGACGCTGCCTATGAGAGACGACAAGAATAGCAAGAAACCATTAATCCACATCAAACTTTTATTCGAACGAATGCGCATTTCGGCAGCTAAAATGCCTTCGTCAGCGTATACAAGGACTTGATCTGTACAGAAAATTCTGTTCAAATGAAGTAGAAGACAATCGAACAGTGATGTGTACATTTCTTCAGATGGGACGAAAGCAGCGCTTTCACAAAGCTCATCGAACCAGAATAAATTCCAAATGAAATACACTGAGGTAGTCAAGAAGCCTTACCAACCCAAGCGGTCTTCCATATTATACAATAAAAGAAAATAAGATTGACGATTGTCAGAAACAAAATACAAACAAAATAAAAAGAACAACGAGAAAGAAGATTATCACATCTTCCAGTAGTCCGGGAAAGAAACGTTGCTGATGTCTTCAAAGTTGATGTCAAGAATGTGCCTCGGTTTTCGATACTTCATATGCCATTTCATATCCATTGAGTTTTTCAGTATTCCAGTCACTAGGTCATTGTCATGAATTCATCTTCTGCACCATAATCAAAAGGAGATCCTGTATAAACTTTCCGATGTGGACCATGTCTAAATCCGAGTAGATGGATTGGTTTTTCACAGTCCTTCTGTCAAGCTGGGCAATGGTCGTCAGGATAACATTCTGGAATGACTGTAGCTCACTCCATCTGCTTCTACAGATAGTCCATATTGTACAGAATAATCGACTTGTACAGAAGAAACTTATTGTCGATGCTGAGGGTGTTGTTCCGGCCCAGGAGAGCTATGAGACTGTACTTAGCCCTCTTCGCTTTGTTCAGAGCGTAGGTCACGTGACGATTCCACGAGAGTCTTGAGTCGATGATAACGCCAAGGTATTTGTAGTTGTCTACCCAGTCCAGTTTCTTACTGAATAGAACAAGAGAATCTGGGGGACGCTTGAACTTTCTGTTGAAGTACATAGCCTTGCACTTTCCGACATTAAGGTTCAGCTTCCAGTAGTTAAACCAGTCTTCGACCATCTTCAAGGCGTGCTACCGACGAGTAATAACGTGAGCCGGCTTGTGTGCCCATGTCATTTACAAATTTATTTGTGACAACCAACTTTTTTCACAAAATTTTCCTTTTCTCAAAATTATTATACTTATTTTTATTGTTACAAGTGTCTATGGAATAATAAAGTATTTTCTGAGCCGGCTCGGTGGCCGAGAGCGTTGAGGCGCAGGTCTTTCCGCTCTCGTAACCAGCGAGTCGCGGGTTCGAATCCC
This sequence comes from Rhysida immarginata, assembly GCA_023313115.1. Lineage (NCBI taxonomy): Eukaryota > Metazoa > Arthropoda > Chilopoda > Scolopendromorpha > Scolopendridae > Rhysida > Rhysida immarginata. Next base: position 11,823 of record JAHWFO010033770.1, read on the forward strand.
GCCAAGGGCATAGATGTTTGTGTTTGTCTATTTTCACCATCATCCTTTCATCCCAAACAGCTAGTCTCCTGGATAAAAGAGAGATGCAGGCTGAAAATCCATCCATCCAAATATTTTCTGCAAAATATTTTGTATAGAATCAACATTTTAAAAGCAATAACTATTTTATTTTATTTTTTATTTTATTAAAGAAAATTATTTCGAGGCTACCTGACATATTTATCAAATAGTGCACAAGGTAGGCAGAGCGCAGAGAAGAGGTTTGGAATATAACAAAATAAAAAACCAAATTACCTTAACTGTGGATAAATAACATCAATGGTAACACAATGAGCCAAACCGCTTTTCCACAACAAAATATTTATTACATGTAGTTCTTAAAGAAGGATGCATTCTGGTTTCCTTTGACATATGCGCTCTTTTCCCTAGTGTTCCCATTAAAGAGACCATGGAAGTGCTCCAATCGGTACTCGATGACAACTGTATTTCACTTGGTGAGTGCAGGGATATTATGCTCGACACTAGGTTTTGTTGCGAGAATAACCTTCTACAGTTTAACGGAAAATTTTATAAAATGACAGATGGTATCCCCATGGGATGCTGCATTAGTCCCTTCCTTGCCAACTTATTCCTCAGGTATTTTGAGAATCAGGCCCGCGAAATTTTTCCATATTTCCCTGATATTTGGTGCAGGTATGTGGACGATGCTTTCGCTGTCTTTGATACATCAAAATATAATCTTGAACAATTTATGACTGAACTGAACAACGTGTCTAACAGCATTAAACTTACTAAAGAAATAGAGAAAGAAGGTAAATTACCCTTCCTTGACATCTTGATTGGCAGAGACACTGGCGATGGCAAATTAACATTTGGGGTCTATAGGAAACCTACATTCGTACCAGCATATATCAATACACACTCAAACCACTGCTTCGCCCACAAGATATCAGCCTTTCAACAGATGATCATCAAGGCTTTTAACCTCACCTTCACCCTACAACAGAGAGAGGAGGAGTTATCAAAGATTAGAAGTTATCCTGCCAGTAATGGATACAGCGAAGACATGATTGGAAACCTCATCAGAAAACATACAAGGAAAAAGGCAATACTTCAAGCAACCGCCCTGGTACCAGTGAGTGATAAACCAAAGTATTGGGCGATTCCTTATAACAGAACATTCAGTAAAGGACTTGACAAAATTCCTTCGCACACTCTCAGGAGACTCCTGGGGTCGGCCAAGGATAAAATACAACCTGACCAAAGCTCTGGCGTGTACAAATTAAATTGCGGGACGTGTGACTCCTTTTACATCGGGCAGACATGGAGGATGGTTACTACCAGGATCAAAGATCATTTCAGGTACATCCGCAACTACAATCCGGAAGCTTCTGCCTTCGCGCAGCATATTATACAGACTGGAAGCTCAATTTCCTTGAAACTTTAGAGATTTACAAAGAGCAGGGAAGCAAACTCCTTAATGGTGACAAGGGCCCTATGGACCTTAATGGCTGGAATAACCTGCTGAGGTACGTGCACTAACAGCTTTTGGGTTCTCTGAGTGGACCCGGGCTTGAGCCTCTTTGTTTCGGCCTTCTTTTTGGCTTTTACCGGATTGGTCCTTCTCTCTGACTTATGTAGAGATAACCTTTGCACCCCCCCCCCCCGCGCTCGTTTATTGGCTACTTCACCCTCTTTTTATTTTTATTTATTCTTTGGTGTACTTGTGTCCTGCTCGCAATTGATTAGCTTATTTTGTTTCAAATTTATTCTGTATTCTTGGCTGTAATTTACCTGATTGGCTTTGCGAAAATGTTTATCCACTTGTAAAGGAATCTGATTGGTCCCTATTATATATAAATAGCCCTAAGGCACACACTTGTAAGGTAAGTGAAAAGAAATCTATTTACATTCCCCCTATTATCGTTAGACATCACGGGAAACCGATTAAGGAAGTGCTAAATGAGATAAAAAATCACGTAACGTTAGATAATGGTTGGTTGGGTTTTAGGGCGCGCCAACTACTAAGGTCATTTTGCGCCCAATTCTGACCTAAGACGCCACGCACGACTAACAATAGAAATAGCCAATAATTAAAGGGTAGTAAAATCATGACCGTTAAAATATGATATGAAGTTCTAAGAATAATATAAAAATCTCAGCAGGCTAAAACAAAAGTAAAATTGGTAAAAATATACTACAACACTGTTGTGACACATAATAAAACTTTGAAGTGATTAGATGAGTTTAAAAATGTAAAATTTTTAAAAATTATAAAAAATATTTAATATCAGCAGACCAAAAGCGGGAAAAAAAAGGGATGATTAAATACTTTTAAAAATGTGAATAGTCTTTAAGAAATAAGATATTTTTTTTACAAATAACTGGATTTTCTCCCAATAAAAAATCAAGCCCCAGCGAACGACGCAGCTTACTGTGTAGAGGGCATTGAATAAGGATGTGTTTAACTGTCAAGTCTGCTCCACACGAACACAGTGGAGCTGGTTCTTTGTTCAAGAGATGAATATGAGTAAGACGACAGTGGCCTATCCTCAAACGAGTAAGGACAACGTCTTCGCGCCGAACACCTAAACTAGGTAGTGTCCAGGGACTAATAACAGGTTTTATTTCAAACAATTTATTAGTAAGGTTAAGCGACCAGGATTCCTGCCAAGAAGATAGAAGTTTCTTGTTAATCAACGGAAACAAATGTTCCGGTATAGGTAATAATTCAGTAACGGGAAGGTAGGTTGTAGCGTCTTTCGCAGCCCTATCCACCTTTTCGTTGAGCGGAATTCCCATGTGACTTGGGATCCAAACAAACGAAACTCTAGTGCCCTGAGATTCTAGATAGAAAAGGTATTCTAAGATTCTTAAACAAAAAGGATTGTCAGAATTAAATTTTTCCAATGATTGCAGAGCACTCTTGGAGTCGGAAAATATCCAAAAATTGGAGCGAGGATTGCTGAACGCAAATTCAAGAGCTTTCGCCAGAGCAGTCAGCTCCGCTGAGAAAACAGAAAACTCGTCTGGTAAACGGTATGAAAAGATGGAATTATTTATAAGAAATGCACAACCGACTCCCTTATCAGACTTAGAGCCATCCGTATAGATATGGAAACCGATTGGGAGATTTTCCAGGTATTTGCGGAAAATGGCTTTGATTTCTGCTTCTATAAAGTTCTGTTTTTTCCCATCGAATACTCCATATTCAATGTTTGGTAGGGGAAGAATCCATGGAGGAATATCTCTAACTTCCCTATTGTGCATGGCTGGAAAGGAGACGTTTAGACTTTCCAAAAGGCTCTGGAGCCAAGTGTTAACGCTTCTAAAGGTACGTTGCGGGGGAGCCCAAGATTTTTGGAAGAGACAAGCGTAAGCTGGGTGTAGACCTTGACCATATACCCTGGCAGCATATTTAAGAAGGAGTCTGGCTCTTCTATGCCATAACGGGGGTTCAAAAGCTTCAACATATAGGCTTTCTACAGGACTTGTTCTGAAGGCTCCAGTGGCAATTCTTATACCTAGATTATGGATTGGGTCTAATAGTTTTAAGTTACTTTTAGAAGCTGAGGCATATACAATACTGCCATAATCTAATTTTGATCTGACCAAGGAACCATATAAAAATAATAGCATTTTCCTATCTGCGCCCCATTTTGTGGCGGAAATCGAATGCAAGATATTCATGGCTTGCCAACATCTTGCCTTTAATTTCCGGATATGTGGAAGCCAAGTTAATTTCTTATCAAAAGTCAGACCCAAAAATTTGCAACTATCTACTACAGGGATAGGAGATCCTTATAGTGAAAGAGCTGGATCGGGGTGAATATCTCGCAAAAAAGAAAAGTGCACTGACACAGTTTTCTGGGTTGAAAATTTAAACCCTACTTCGCTGCTCCAAGTAGTAAGTTTATTAATAGCTAGTTGCAGTTGACGCTCAATGATAGACATTGAAGTCGCCCTGCAATAAATGGCGATGTGGTCAACATACAAGGAGTAATTCACGGTAGAGGGCAGTTGCGAACAGGCTTCATTAATCGCAATAAGGAAAAGGAATGGGCTCAAAACACTGCCCTGAGGAACACCGTTTTCCTGATAATAGTAGTCAGAAAATACAGAACCTACTCGTACTCTGAAGGTTCTATTTTGCATAAAATTCCACCGGAAGTTAGGGAGACGTCCCAAAAGACCATATTTCTTCAAAGAGTTGCTATACCGTATCTCCACGTGGTATCAAAGGCTTTTTCCAAGTCAAAGAAAATCCCTACAACATGTTGTCTATATTTTTTTGCAAGGTGGATCTCATGTTCCAACCGGAGCAGATGATCAGTGGTAGAGCGAGCTCTACGGAACCCACATTGAAACCTAGACAACAGATGATGTTTTTCCAGGTACCACATGAGTCTAACTGACACCATCCTTTCCAAGGTCTTATAAAGGCAGCTGGTTAAAGCAATCGGTCTATAGTTTGATGAACATGACGGATCCTTATTTGGCTTTAGAATAGCAACAATAGTTGCCTTTTTCCATTGAGTGGGGATCTCTGCTGAGGACCATATATAGTTGAACAAAGAAAGAAGGTAAACATATGCTTCCTACGGTAGGTGTTGTAAGAAGGAGTATAAGAGCCCGTCCGGGCGAGGAGCCGAATCCTTGGAGCAGCTGAGAGCGTAATGGAGTTCCCGTAGAGAAAACGGGAGGTTGTAATTTTCAAGGTTCCTAGAATTGAAATTCAAAGCATATGATTCCTGAAGATATTTGTGTCTTTGAAAGGGTTACAGGAATAATTGCCGAAACTGTGGATACTGACGTATAAAAAATGGAACAAAAGAAAACACTAGTCCACATCAATTCTTTTTATTTCCTCAGATGCGCATTTCGGATTTCACAAATCCTTCATCAGTGAGTGAATACAATGGTCGACAATCGACAATCGAACAGTGCAGGTAAAACGAAACGAGTGGTCCGAA
>JAHWFO010033779.1:7658-23147 GCA_023313115.1 Rhysida immarginata
CCCCCCCCCCCCCCCCCCCCCCCCCCCCCCCCCCCCCCCCCGAGATAAGTTAGACGAAGGGAATAAAAGGTTGGATAAAAAGGGCGTTTGCTATTATTCCGCGATGTAGGGAAGGGTGGTGTATTGATTTCATTTGTTGTTCGATGAATCGAAACTTTGTGTATTGTATGTGTCAGAGAGAGAAAGAGGCGGGGGATAAAAAGGGTAACGTCACAGAGTCGCGCACACCCCATCTTGTGTGCAAATTTACCGTAGCGAGCAGAGACCACGAAGAAAGAGGGTGGCTCCTGCATTTCTATGGGGTATGGGATGGTGAATCGATCGATGACAAGCTCTTCTGTCCATCCTCCCTTCCAAACACTACCCGTCCACGCATTCCCTTCCTCCATCTCCCGTGAGTGGAAGAGTTCGTCGGAGGAACAAGTGCTCTCATTCACAATAACAACATTTAGAAGTAGAAATCAGAGAAGATGAAGGAGGGAAAGAATGATAGAGGGATAGAGAGGAGAGGTTTTGAGATGATTCGCAACTCTTCTGTCCAACCTTTACCCTCTTCTACCTCTAAGAGGGTCACGTTTTTTTCTTTGTCGCAAGAGAATGGCCTCACTAATGAGTTTTTTCCCCTTTAGATTTTGGCTTATACGTTAAAAAGTATCAAGTTTGAAGAATAAGATGGAAATTTAGATTAACAAGCTGAATGAGTAAATTCTTTCAATTGGCTCTTCAAGTGTAAATTCAGTCGCTTAGTTTAACACGTTTAGAATCAACTTTTCTGTTTCCTCTCTTGAAGGGAAAATGAAGCTTTTAATAATTTTTGAACTGGTCTGCAGAGTTCAATGATGTCTATATTTAGATGAAATCGTATAAAACACAATGCAGGAAATTAAGTTCTTGCAGAAAAGCACCCAATATCCTTATTCTTCTGGCGACCAGAGAATCATTCGATGCGCATACACACTTATTTTCCGTAGAATATAACAGAACTTACTATTCTAGTGCTTCTTACGTTATGTCTGAGGATACTGAAAAACATAAATGATAGAAATGTTTGAGCTTATAAATTTAATTATTTCAGTATCCTCAGACATAACGTAAATTCCACTCCACAACATCTCAGAAAAGATGAATCGTACAGGAGAATTAAGTTACATAATATTGCTTAAAATTTCATATTCATTGATTGGCTCGTCGGCATAAAAACTCTTCCACCCCGAAGAGCCAATCAATCAACCGAAAAGCTGTACAGAACAAATGATAAATTACAGCGAAACTAACATCAATCAGTTTGTTGGATCATCACAATGGAAATGATACCACCTAGTACTACCCAACCATTAATATCGAATATCTCACTTAGACACAAAGAGCGCTTTTGTCTGACGGCATTGAATCATCGTGGCATGCGTTCCATTAGATATTTATGAATTGTTCCTCCTTTCGGTCTCGTTGGAGGAACGATTTTCATGTGCCATGGCCCACTTCATTTTAAAAATCATGATGCGATAAGGTTAACATTAGGACTCCGAGTTACCAATTCAACACCTCCGAACTCATCACTCAAAACACACTTGCTATAATCCGACAATGTGGTGCAGTTAGAGCTAACACATGAATGTACCTTCCCTGATGTAAAGGGTGACCCAAAAAAAACCGGGAATTTTTGAAATACGTACTGGCAGCCTCGAGCGGGTGGCAGCACTGTGGGGCAGAGACCTTGAGCAAGTAAACACTGCCATTTTAGTAACCATGGGTCAAAGGAACGGGCAACAGCGTACGTTAGCTATAAAAATGTTTTTAATCGTGTGATCTCAAGATTCGGTAACGTTCCCTGGCCCCTAGATCGCCAGATTTGTCCGTTTGTGATTTTTTTCTTGTGGGGGCTATCTCAAGAGTAAAGTGTACACGACTCGACCAAGAACTCTGGATGAGTTAAAACATAGAATTCAGGATGAAATTCACGGTATCCCAGCAGAGATGTTGCAGGGGTCAATGAGGAATCTCAACAGCACATTTCAAGAATGCATTCGTACAGGAGGACGCCATAAAGAATGATAAATTCCATTAAAGTTTCGTAAATGGCAAGTATACAGGTTTCAATTACTATGAATAAAATGTTTTTCTTCCTTCACTCTTGGTTTTATTGGATTGTTAAAGAGTTCCCGTTTTTTTGGGTCACCCTGTAGATTACTGCGATAATATGGAAGCGCATAGTTATCCTGCTATTCACATCACGTATCTGTAGGATCCCTCTCTATTGTTCTACAATCCAATTTAGCGATCCTTGCACCATGTCGTTTGTTGTGGTGATCAATGGCTTGAGAAAAAGTATACGACCAGATATCGAATATGCTATTGCTGACACGATTCTCACAGAATGAAGTTTGTGTGTTTTGAGACAATGGCAAAAGATGAAAAACTTTTATAGGTTGTGTAAGTTTCGATGTGCTTTGTGGCAAATTCAGTCCCTTTTTTCTACCATTTGCTTATTTTATCACTAAAGATTGACAAAATCTCCAAAGTAACTGCAATGTCTCGTACAGAAAACTTGCTCATCTTGCTATCATTGATGTTTAGAAGTCTATTAAGTCCGCTGAACGCGGCAACTTGTTCGATTTAATGCAAAGTCGGTGATGTTTTGCATTGTTAGGGCCTGTTTCACTATCTATAGAAGGATGTCCGAGGGCAATATATCTATTGGAATCCTGAAGGAGGTCATTAGATTGTAATTTCTGAATCACAAGCTATTTATGAAGAGGCTTACAAGTGGATATTCGATGACGCAGCATACATTGGTACATTGGCGGAAAATCTGAATCTTGAATATGTGATCCTTAATACCGTTGAAAACAATCATATTCTTTATTACGAAAATCAGAGATAATTTGTCATTATAACGGCAAATTCCAAATAAGGCGCCCTCATCTGTTTAACGAACGAACAACGTTGAGATCGTTCTCTGTCCGTTTCTCGTCTACCGGTCGTCGGATTCAAGTCCAAATTCGTGCTCTTTCCTTTTGTAATTCTTTTAAGGAAACTATTTGTAGTGGTTCCACGCTAAACTCTCTGCTCATCCGAAATCACATAGTGCCGTGGAGTCAAGATGGCCATGATCATAAGTCTAATGATTATTAATAGCTGACAGTGACTCAAATCCGTTAGCGAGTATGACTCATCACGCTAAACTACGCCTGTAACAACTATGTTTCATTTTATTTTCCATCTGTTACATTAGAGAATTATTTTTATAATTCTAATATAAATATATTAATAATTCATATAGGTATTATGTTTAACGTTAAATAATACAGCTAGGCTACTGAGCAATATCATAGACTCAATCAATTTTACACAGAAATTATGTCTTTTAAGATTCGTTGTCATGAAGCTGTGTCGCTTAAAATCACTGCTTACGATCGATGATCTCTTTTTCTCTTCACAATAAATGGAAGAAGTTGAAAAAATAGATAATTTTTATCGTGGCAACTGCTCCCATTTATTGTGAAGAGAAGAGACTTCTTTGATAGTAGATAGGGAGTGGAAACTGCTTCATAATCGTGAGAGCGATTAAAAATATTTTCCACACAGAACTTAAATATATGCTCAACATTCACTAAAGTTCCCTTTTTTTTCTATCAGAACATTTAATAGACCATGATATGTTTTTGAAAGATAAAGTTGTATCATCACACTGAATGGATGCTAAAGTAGGAAATAATTGATGAAAATAGGAAAGAAAATTACATCAGCCTGGATTCGAACCAGGAACCTCCTACTCACCGTGCAGACGCGCCCTCCAATAGCACCACTGCGCACAACCAATTCCCGGCTATGGAATTTTCTTTCCTATTTTCATTAATCATTTAAACATCTGAGTTTTGGCGTGTAAAATTCCTCATAAGAACATCCAATAATTACTCTTTAACAATATTATGCCAGTAGGAAAGATAGTCCCAGCTTGCGAACTGGTTACTGCTCCAACCAGCCCTAAGGGCATGTAAATAGCATTAATGCTTCCATCTCCGCAGTGGCGCTATTAGTTGGCGCGTCTGCACGATGAGCAGAAGGTTCCTGGTTCGAATCCAGGCTGTGGAATTTTCTTTCCTATTTTCATTAATCATTTAAACATCTGAGATTTGGCATGTAAAAATCCTCGAAAGAACATCCAATAATTACTCTTTAGGAAATAATGTTTCATTATTTTTAATTATTATTGGCCTACCGCTCACTAAGAGTGAAAGCCCATGTGTTCGTTTCCCCAACTCCAGAATATTTTTTCTAAAATCGACTTAACAACTATCTCCTTCGAAATGACAAAAAGCAGAACCAAATGACAAAGGAATGGTTAGAGGGTTCCTTAAACTGTGCTTTGACCGATTTTTTTAATGGCAAGTGATTAAGCCTTTCTCGAGATATCAATTTTTTTCTAAAATCGAAGAAATGTCTGCTACTTCATACTAGCGAACTAAGCTCAATAAACTCGACATGTATGGACTTCTTATAATCAGACGAATTTTTTTATAAATAACTTGTTTGGCTCTCATGAGCCATTTTGGAGTTAATGCACCTCCCCATCCAGCATCCCCAGCGGAAATTCTTTTTTATTTTTTTCTTCATTAAAAATTAATGCATACTTAAAGAGTTCCTTAAACAATGCATTGACGTAGTTTTCATGAAATTCGGTTAAACCTTTTCAAAAAAATTAATTGCTGAAAGATTCATACAAACGGGCCAAAGTAAATAAATTCGATATAAAAGGATTCCTCTCCCAGAGTCGAATAACGTTTGTAAATAAATGGTTTGCCGCTGATGAGCCAGTTTTGAGTTATGAAGGTTTGTGGGAGGCCTGTGCGAAATTGGATTGAATGTGATGAACATTTCAATTGATTTCGGGAATTACTATTTTGCCATATCTTAAACTAGTGAAGTCAAATGAAATTTTCAAGTCATCATATTTTAAAATTTTCTGTTCCATTAAATCTATAAAGTAACAGTATTTTAGATCTGACACATTGTATACCATAATAATTTGCAGTGATAAGAAAAACAATGGTAGAGGCAACGCAGATAAATACTGTAATATAAAAATTTGTTCGAAGGAGAAACCTTGAAATTAATCGTGATTAAACAGTTTTAATAATATTATTATTACGAACAGGATCGAGCAATTCTATGATTTCTAATAAGAATATTAAAAATTTCTGTGAAGTTAAGCTACATCAGACACGGCTAGTCACTGGATGGGTGACCATCCGTGATAGCCAATCTTGACTCCCTCGGCTGCTGCGACCATCATACAGCAGTCGTGAATCCAGGTCTATCCAGGGACCCAACTCGTCGGCCTCTGGCCATACAGACCCTGGATGGACGTATTGGATCCCAATTCATAAATGAAAAGAAAAAAAATAATGCCTTGAACTTAATTGTTTGTTTAGTCATAGGATCTTTTCCGCTTACGCTATTTTAGCGGGTACCACAGAGTTCTTCACATATCTAGATAAATAACCCAATCTAAAAATTATTAACAAAAACCTCAAAAGTTGCACTTATCCAGAAAACTAATTAAAAAATTTCACTGATAATTGCAGAGAGTCCTCCACGGTCATTTTTGCAATTTAGCGGCCTTTATTAGCAATGGACAGATTAATCAAATAAATGGTTGATTTTTCTAAATTAACATCCTCCTCTACTTCTCAAAATACACTCCTGCACAAAAGTTAAGGGACTTACAAGATTCGGATGTTCCAGTCCGAGAAATGTCATCAAACTTAGCAGATAAATACATTGTTAATTGGGGTACACGCTTGCCCACCCAGTCCAGGGGACCATAAGTGTATAGAGACGGCAGAAAACAAAAAAAAACGGCAGCAATCAAACTATCACCAACACCCTCTCTCCCCCTTTCTGGGGATGTTATTTACGTATATGGCACTTGGAAATCGCAGGTAATATGATGGCCTCTAACTGCTACACTGGTTGCACAACGTTGTGGCCAGATAAATTGTCCAGCAGTTCATGAGGCAGTAGGTCTCACTCCCGAACCAGCACTCGACGCAGTTCTTGGAGTCCCAGGCGGTGGTAGCACAGATGAAAGACGTCTGCCGAGCGCATCCCATTCGTTTTCAATGGTATTCAGAAGAATCGTAATAGTTTCTTATTTGACATATTGCTTGAGCATGTGGTGAACAAAACAGGAAATATTAACGATAAATAAAGGACCTGTGCAATGAGCCTAAGACTATGATGAACTTAGCCAATACCATGGTCATGTGAACTATTACAGGAAGAGCAATTCTCATGATTTGTCTGCTGAACTATACTCATCCACGATGTAGGCTCTGTGTGGACGGGCATTGTCGGATTATGTAGAGTAACTCTGGTCCGACTGCTCTCCGAAAAAGTCGCATATAGTGTTGCAGGATGTCACGGCAGTAGACCTTAGTAATTACTGTATCACGGTCAAACACGTGCAGTGGCGTGCGTGCAACGATCATGATGCCAGCCCAAACAATCACCCAACCACCTTCCTCCGAACCGGCTCCGTTCGATGATGTTGCTAGGTGTGGACCTAGTTCTTTGTTCTCTCCAGACATAAACATGTTGAGAATCGCTTTCCAGGTTGAAGCGAGATTCGTCGGAGAATATGACACAGCCCCATTGTGCTTCTGTCCAGGTTGAATGAATGCTGCACCATTCCGTCGCGCTATCCGGTGAGCCAATATCAGTGGAATCCATCGCATGGGTCTCCCGAACTCACGAAATGGCCTGTAGACTGTATGCCTCGAAATAGATGTCCCCATAGATGCCGTCAAGTTCCTAGCGAGAGCCCCTGCAGTGGATTTGTCACGTGGATTCCGTCAGCGTCGGCGATCAGCGAAAGCGAAAGGAGCGGATGACGCGATGAAAAGACGTCAGGACGAGAGAGCCACTCCGAAAGCAGCACGTGATAAAGGAGGAAGAAAGAGACAGAAAGTGTCATGGCAGCGACAACGACGGACGGAGACGAGCGGCCGGAACAGATTGAACGGCCTAAATACCCGTTAACCCGTGCAGAGGAGAACGAACGTTCTAGCGAGGAAGGTAAAAGTGTTTTCTTCCTGCAAACTACGCAAGCGAACGAGTCGCTAGCTAACGGGAGGGTCGACGACGAGACGAGCTCTACCATCGCCAGTCGATTAACCAAGGTCTACGGTCCGCCTGCCAACAAGGCGAAGAGGACGCAGGGCAGAATTTGCTTTTTCGAGTCGTCGAACAAGTACTCAACGGGCTAACTAGCGAAACCGTTACGGAGACGAGCAGCGAAAGACTCGACGAACTGCCTTCAACCTCCGGAGATTCGCCTGCAGCTAATGGAGAGGTCCCGACGTCTGAGAGCGACCAGATTTTTCTCCAGTGCCTATTCCAAATTTACGGTAGGACTTTAGATATTATTGAATATAGTACTGTAATACATGAGCGCGTCGGACTGAATATCACTGTGTTTAAACTAGCAATTCAGCATTCACAAATGGAACTTTTTCTTATAACGTTCAACCATGCCGCTTATGGGCTTAGCGAAAGCGAATTCGTACTAGGGGTATATCCCTTTTCTCTCGGCGTCTATTTCCTGAGAGGAACGGGGGGATTTATCCCGACATACTTATTACCTTTCCCACCATTCTAAGTGGACTCAGTAATTCCCGGTTTGCTTTGTTTGAAGGTATGCACATACACAGTAGAAAGATTTTTTCTTTACGAGTTACCCATAGTGCCGCAGGATAAAGAATTCTCTTACGTCACATTACATTTGACGATCTTCCTAAATTAACAGACATTAATTTTTTCACCTGTGCTAGTTATCGTAGCGGTAGTGAACCACGATTTCGTCCGATGCTTCGCTCCATTGTCTGATGTGCTGATGGAAAGCACCTGCGACGAATAAGGAAGACAAGCGAAAGTGTTCTATGCCTCCGCATCAATTTGTGCGATTTGTTTGGCTGCATGGTGGCCCGGTGCCATGCTAAGTGGTTAAACTACATCAAGTCTTCGAAGGCGCATGCTATCTTCGATGTTAAGATATTAAGTGCAAGGTTGCATAATTATAGAAGTGCTTCAGTGCCTATTCCAAGAATGTAGTGTTCTGATTGTGATTGATCATAGATAAATTGCTTATTGTCTAGTTTACTGAGTGAAGGTGTGATTTCTGTGCAACGATTTTGAGAGGAAACCTCTCTTCTGTAATGTGCTCATTTATCCATATACTAGCAGACCCGGCAATGCTTTGCTATTGTTATATATGAGCGCCTTTTAAAAATCAACTAACGAACTGTAGTAAGCTGAACATACTCCAGAAACTTTAAATTAAGATATTTTTTTTCGTAAGCCTATATGTTGCTGCAAGCTACGCTCAACTTACCTGTGAAAACCCCATGAAAATTCGTCAAGTAGTTTTGGAGATTAGCATGTTCAAACAGACAAAATTTTTAAAAATGTTTTTATTGTATTTTGCTTCACTCCTCTCCAATCACCGGCCCTTTAGCTGAGTGAGTTAGACGTAGAGCCGGAGATGAAAGGTGGAGGTTAATGTTCACTTTTTTTGTATATTCACATTGTAAAATTGCAAAATTTCATCAAAAAAGCCCCTGGCGCCCTTCACAAAGCGGAAATATCCTCGAGAACCTTCCCTCCGAATTTCGTTGCTTTATCTTTATTCCCCGCGAAGTTGCATCAAAATATCAGAAAATTTTATGAAACACCCCCGAAAATCGATTTGTATCAGCTTTCGCACCCTTAAAATTCGAATATCGAAAATCGGGGAAACTACTTTTTTGGAACGGTAGCTAGAAACTTTCCTGTAAAATTTCGAAGATCTGCGTTTATTGGGGGCGGAGACAAGCGACCGAACGTGCAATTCCCCGTCCGAACGTGCACTGGGTGGGCAGGGAGTCCGAAACCCGGTCTTAGCACGCCCCTACGCTATCCGTCCTATGACCTCACCGAGTTTCGAGTTGATGGCTTCAGTAGATTTTGCTTTGCGATGATGAGTCAGTCAACCAGCTTCTTTATGTACTGTTTTGGTCGCCACGAAAAGCCTTTTTAGAAAATATTATACGTTTTATTTCCGCGCGAAAGTCTTCTAGTTACTGTGGATGCTTTTTCACGGAATACTCGCAAAAGTCTTCATTAAACAAAGCAAACAACGACGTCACAGTTTCTAACGCTAGAAAAATGCCATTCAGATAAAAAATAAAAGATACACTGTATTCCCGCGCGACACACTTGCAGTCATTGTTGATGCTGCTTCACGGAACAATCGCAAAATTCTTCATTAAACAAAGCAAACGTCACAATGTTTTAAAGCTGGCAAAAATCACATTCAGCTCCAGGTAAATTGAATTTAAAAAAAATCTACAATGGAAAGGAAGAAAGAATAAACAAAACCCTTTCTTAATGCTCACTTACATTTTGTAAAGAACCTCTGTACAAAATTTCAAATTTCTAGGCCTTATGGTTTGGGCTGTGCGTTGATCCAACGCCACCTAAAAAACAAAGCCTGGTCACTGCGTCATCACACCTGGGCTGACAATTCAACTTTCATTGTTTACAACAAACGAAAAAGCACCCGTTGTAATCAGCGTTTTTTCGTTTGTTGTAAAAATGAAAGTTGGATTGTCAGCCCTGGTTTGATGACGCAGTCCACAGGCAGTGAGAAGGCTTTGGTTTTTAGGTGGCGTTGGTTGATCACTCACTCAGTCAGTTTCTTCTTTTATATATATAGATTTCTAAATTATCAACAGAAAAGTGTGTCAAGGAAGGATAGTGCTTCAGTGAGTCATTATGTCTTTAGTGATGTGCTATTAATTGTATTCCATGTGCGGAAGTGCAATTGTGTCCGTGCATATCCCTCAGTAGCGTGTGTGCTTCGTTTTCTACGTACCTCACATCTACTTTTCCTACACGGCATAGTCTACACGGTCACGTTTGCTATACATGTCTACTATGCTTCACGACGACGACCGCTGTATGCTTCGCAGCTTATCAGAGCAGTGCGTTACGGAATTTCGAATTCAACGTTATCTTCTCATTCCAGCCGTAGCACCGAGTTAACTAGCCTTGGTGTCTGCAGGCTATCGACCCGTCAATCCTCGACGCAGACAATTCTACTTCATCTCTTCAAGGAAGGACCCCGGCTTCGCAGCATCCCTACTACTAATTCTTCCAGATCTGCAATAGTTCTCCTGGCAGCCTATGGCACCGAGTTAACTAGCCTCGCGTCCAAGGACGAACTTTTCCGTATTCCACATCTTAATTCCCGAGTTGGGTGTGATCAGACATTTTATTTGGAACTTCATTTTCCTCACCTTAATTGGCCCAGTCCTGATTCGTCAAGTCGACGATCGCCATAGACATTGTTCTACATAGAACTTTGACTTTTATTTCATCTATACTTCTACTGCATAATTTATTCATATTCTTTTAATGCACTTGAGCTAAAGTGTAAATTTTCAGTCTCTTTAATAAAACTTTATTTTTTTTACGTTCACGCTATCTTGTCATTACTCTGCCGAATCCACATGACAATATTGCTCATAGCGTCTGGTCATCTCGGGTTGTGGTGACGACCGCTTCTGGAACGACGTTGGATATTTTCCTTATTGTTGAAATGTTCTCCACAACCTGAAGATAACGTTTCTTGGAACAAACAAAGCTTGCGATACTTCCACTTGGGACTGGCCTCCCTCAAGACGTCCAAGAATTTGCCGTCTTGTCACATCATCTAAATCAGTGGTTCCCAAACTATTTTGGGCCAGAGACCCCTTTTCCAAAATGAGCTCATACCACCGACCCCCATTTCTTTCTTTCATAGAAACAGTGTCGATATTTCTAACAAACTCTTTTAAAAACGAAAAATATCGCAATGTTCAGCAGAATGACACTGTTTACAATTTTTTTGTGCGTGTAGTTTTGATATATTTTTAAATCAAAATGAGTTGACAAATAAAATAATGCATAATAAAAGAACAGAAAAAATTCAATGTGATGGATGTATCTGGTGATTCTCTACTAATCTAGCTAAATTTGGTTCAATATTGGTGAGTTGCAGCCTTAAATCTCCACGTTCGTTTATTTTCAACTGGTTTCTTTGCTTCGTCAAAATGTTTATAACTGCGCTGAAGCCTCTCTCAACTAAATATGATGACGGAATAGCGATGAAATATTTTTCAGCAATATTCCACAATGCAGGGTAACGTGTGTGAACGTTTCTCTGCAAGCAGAACTTTTGATAGCCTTGCGTGAATTTCTCCTTAAGCTCTTCATCTATGGTGATGGTGATCAAATCCTCTTGTATGGCCACATCGGTTTCTTCTATAGTCGTGTTGTATGGATTTATAATCCATTGTGGTATTTGTAAACTTAAAAGATCATCGAACCTGGTTATAAAATCCTTGTGTAAAGCGTCCAAATGATTGACATACGACAAAATCACATCGTCTTGAAGCATTTCTGCTACTTTTGACAAATAAGGAAACTGTGAGTATTGTTTTCTTCCTATATTTTGTTTGTAAAGTATTAATTTACCCACAAAGGCCGATATTATTGACTTTGTTTTAATCAAGTTGAGATCATCCCCCTGCAGCTGCAAATTTATTTTGTTAAACAAACCGAATCACAGCCAATTACAGCCAATCACATAGCACTATAACTAAAGCCAATCATATATCAACACAACATCGCTTGGCATCGCAAATTTTATTGAAGCAATTTTTAAGCAATGTCATTGAATATCACCAATATCGATACATCGTTATCATTTCGTCCATCCCTATTGAGAAACACTAGTCTCAGTAGATAATACAGGCGGTTATGAAAGAAACATCAACTTATCATAAAATATCTTGAAAGTTTCAAAGTTTCAAATAAGAACCGGTTTGGCGCAAGGGGGTCGAATTTTAGACTTCATCGACCCCCATTTTTATTTATTGTTTCTGCCGACCCCCGAGAGATGGATATCGACCCCTGGGGGTCGATATCGACCACTTTGGGAACCACTGATCTAAATGAACACGAGGCCATAATTTATTCGTAAAAATTTCTTCAGTAACCAGGTATGTGAAAGGCACATTGCTAAATTTTTATTTATTTTCTGATATCTATAGAAATACACTTGCGTTTTCGAATCGTCCTCTCAGGTACACTTCCCAAATTTCTGCACAATTCTTTACAAATTGCCTGAACACATTTCTACATATTAAGCGCTGAGAATGAAAAGGCATTCTCGCTTAATGGTCGCAATTCATCGGTGTCTACAGCGAAGCGCCAAGAAGCCGATGCTAATGTATTAAGCTCAAATGGTGGGCTTCCTCATCAAGGCAACCTAGCGAAAGAACTTTTCAACCAGAGTAATTCGTAATATCAACACACAGAAAATTCACTAACAAGGGAATCCCTCGAACATGTATGTCACAGATTTCCACCAATTGAAGCTACAATAGATGCTTGCAAAATAAGAGAGTGCGGATTTTTGTTTCTTTCAAAATAAACCACTAAAACGAAAAAATTTGAGCACACATATTCATACAAAGACTCCATTGTTAAAGTGGTGTATTAATGCGCTTTACGGAACTTCCACTACTCACAGCAATAAGCACGAATCCACTTCAATAGACAGCAACAGACGGCAATTGAATGGCTTCTCAAATTTATAAACAAACTTCGTTTTTAAAAATAGATTATTACAATTAGCTAATTGCCTTCCAATAAAAAATGTGTAGAGTAATTAATAACCATTTCCTTAATTTATTATTTCATTTTATTAAATAATTCGGCAATCAAACACGGGGCTGGCTTCATGTGGAACGTCGGGTAATACGTTGCGTTGGTGAGGGGGTATGTAACGCGGTGTTTTATAATTTTAATAAAAATAGTATCCGTGGACGCCTACCTCATCTTATAAATTATTTCGAGACGAATAATTGTACAGCAAAATTGAGGTTTTATGCTTAATAACAGTGCTTTAACTGCAATTCTTTGTCGATCGCCGCTTACAAGTTTGCTTCCCCTCTTTCCGCCATGTTTTTTGAACTCTGCGCACTTCCGGAGCGCTTCACTGCCGCGCAGCGCTATCGCTTCCACGATGTGCTTGCGCGCAAAAAAACGGCTATGTGGGGTTCCCTTGTTAGTTAAATTAGGTTAAATTATACGGATAGTTCACAGGCAGTGCTCCTTGGCCAGAGTTAAATTAGGTTAAATTATATGGTTTCGCAGAGATCAGTGGTGCTCAAGATGTTAAGCAAGTGGCCAGGCGCGCACTGAGGTGGTAAGCAAGTGGAGTGGGAGTGGCGTGTTGGTCAAATGGCAAGTGGAATTTTTAAACCTATGTAAACAAATGCGAGCGCCCACATCAAGATGGAGTGACGGTGGTGAAGTAGAGTGGAAGTGGCGTGGCACCAGTCTGGTGCCACTCGTCTCCGACATGTTTAATTTTTGAGTGGCATGCCACTTCGCTGCCACTTGCTAGTACACATTCGATTAGGCAGAATGCGAAACAGCGGTGTTGTTAGGAGAAATTTGTGCCTTTCTTTTGAAGCACAGGACATAGTATTTCAAGTAATTTGCAAAATGTTACTTTCTTCATTCGGTAAAAAAGTTTGAATTTATCGTCGTTTAAATTTAAATTATGTATGTTGTATATTCCATTTTTTTTTTTTTTTGCCAAAAAGGGTGAATCCAAGGACGCTTTTTTCTGCGATGATTTTGTGTATTAAAATTAACAAGTTGCACAAATAACAGAGCATCTTCATCTTCTGAGGACGACATACTAAGTGGCAAGTCGGTGGCACGATATGATACTTGCCACTTCAGTGCGCGTTAAACAACTTCGCCACCACTCCACTCCCACGTCACCTTGTTGCCACGTACCACTTCATAACCACGCCACTGCCACGTCACCTTGTTGCCACGTACCACTTCTTAACCACGCCACTGCCACGCCACTCCCATACCATTGCCACACTACGGCAGTGCGCGCCTTGCCTTAGGCATCGACGAAGGTATCTACTGTTTGTTTAAAGATGTCCTGTTTGCATCTTCACTACAACTTTGACTCAGAATATTAGAGTATGCCAAATTTGCAAGTATATTGAAGAGTGTAAGTCCTGTTCCCCGCTAAAAAAGCTTTGATTTAAAAATATTAATTCTCGGCATATGAGCTTCAAAGTAAAACTAAATATTTTATATCTGAAATCACATAATTAGAATACAAATTTTCATTGGGTAAAAAATTAGAATATTTCCTTATTATGACCATCCCATCAGTACTTGGTTGGGCACCTTTTGCCTTCAATACTGCGGCGATTCTTCTTGGTATTGACTCCACGAGATGTTGAAAGGTGCTGCGAGAGGAATCTGATACCATGCTTGATGAATAGCGCTGTCCACTTGTGTGAGACTTGATGGTTGTGGAACCAACTGCCTGATGGCTCTTTCAACTTTGTCCCACATATGCTCAATTGGATTGAGATCTGGTGATTGTGGGGACCACCTAAGCAAGATAAAGTCTCCCTCATGTTCTTAAAGCCACTCCTGCACAATACGAGCACCGTGGCATGGCGCACTGTCTCCATTGGGATACGCCATCAACATGATAGGATGAATTTGATCAGCAACGATACTTAGGCATGTTGTGTAATGCATACGTTGTTCCACAGATCAAGGACCCAACTCAAGCCAGGAAAACATGCCCTAAACCATAATATTGCCCCCATCAGCTTCAAGAGTTGTATTCATGCATGTGGAGTCCATGCTTTCAAGATGTTTCCGTCAAATTCTCACTCTGCCAACTGCATGATGAAAACGGAAACGTCTTAGAGATTTTTACATTCTGATGTTATTAAAAGTGTTTTTTTCGTCAGTAATTATTTCTAAAAAAGATAAAAATTATTAAAAATTTGTTCATCCAAATTGCAGTTTCATTATAAATTATTTTCCTTATTTTAAAATGTTTACTTTTGAGTTGAGGGCGGCGGTTCAAGAGGCCGCGATTTTTTCCTATGTCACTCGTTCCTGGACCAAACAGACGTCGTAACCCGGCTTCCACCGCCTCCTAATTTGGTAATTCCCGTAGTTTCGTTGAGATCCAGTCTTGTATTCCTGTGCGAATTGGAGACATTTTATCTTGTTAATTGCAGACAGCAAAGGTGTTCGAACAGTGCGTTCAGAGATCATTTGAGAGGATCCCTGATTAAGATCTTCAGTAAATTGATGCACTGTTGCCCTTCTGTTTTCTTGTACCAGTCTTGCCACTTCTCCGTTCTAGCCGAACATTGACGAAGACGAACTCGCACGATTTTCCGGTTGACAGTCCAGTCTTTAAACACGCCAACAATCATCCCACGTTATGTGACAAGTCACGTGTTGCTCGCGTATTTTTTTTAAGCATATGTAATATAGGGAAAGATAATATTATATGAACTACAGTAAGCGCGATACACTAAAGGGGCCCCTTAGCCATTG
>JAHWFO010033820.1:5903-25826 GCA_023313115.1 Rhysida immarginata
ACTTTCATTCATTATATTCTTATATCCACAGTCTGCCGTCCATCGGAGTCTTCCTTTAGGATCATTTTGGTCCTCATAAAAATCTAAATGTAATAAAGTTTATTCGTGTATAAAGAATTTTAAAAATTTAAATAAATTGTCATAAAAAGAAGCTTTACCGAAAGTCTGATTGCATTTAATGTTCTTCATACCACTTCTTATTTCATTTTCATAAAATAAGATAGTGAAACGTTGCACTTTAAAGTATAAAATATTCGAAATAAGTACATGTGAAATTAAATAAGATAAATATTACATTTATTCCTCTTAACGAGGGTTTGAAGTTTGAATAAATTTTTAAAATTATTAAAAATTTGAAATATTCAAAGGCGTATAATATTTTTAGGAAACTCGGAATAATTTTATATATTGAATTTTATTTCGGTGTGAAATCACTGACCTATTTGATCTTGTAGAATGAAATCAGTCGTTATAGTTAATCTCTGGCGTAAAGCCGATTCAGTTTTAATCGCCGATATCGTCAAAGTGTGATTCTCAGCTTCAGTTTCAGTTAAATCATGACAAGTTGTGAAATTGTGGTCAACTAAACTATAGAGTGATTGTGGTGTTGTCTCTCCATCAAGAGCAGTCAAAAGGGCATTCCTTTTCTCAAATAAGAAATTTAACCCTAATGTAGACACTGAATATTTTTATCATTGTTTTCATTAAATAACGTTATTTAAATCATTTGGTAATATATTTACTGCATTTTGGGGGTTTGTATTTCCAAATGCCGTGCCCGATGCAGATATTTGTCTCTACGCCATATAGAACGAAGCTTGCGTTACACTTGTATCTCACAGAAATATTTAATTCATAAGAATCTAAATCCGGTTCCACATTTCCTAAAAACGGTATTGCTGGACGCCCGCAAAATCCTTCTGCATCTAATTAAACATAAAAAAAATAACGAGAATGTTATTTATCATTATCGGGGATAAGTAAGTTCCGTGTATGAATTAGCATTATTATTATTGTCATATATACAAGTATGACTTAAGTAGTCCAAAACATAACCTCAAGAATTCTATTTCTATCTCCTCGTTAAAATATGCAGCGTGTTATTATAAGAGAAAGTACTTACATGTAGTTTTCATAGGGAGAAAAATAATGTGAAAAATATTAGTAAATAAAAATTTCGACATCGTTCTAAATGCAAATGTTATCCATTAATGATTTGCTTGTTTTCAAATGAAGTGATCTCAAAAAAACAGGAAATGAAATGACGACCCCAAAAGTCAACGACTGACTGACTTAATAATGTGTCATTCTTCCTTGTATTTGAATTTAAATTTTAAGTTAAACGATATTATTAAATAAACAAATTTGATATACAGGGTGTATCTGAAACCCTGTCACAAACATGGAGGGGAGATAGAATGTGTGATTCTAAACAAAAAAGTTCATATGAACTTGGGTCCGAATTTGAACGATAACTGAGATATGAACAGAAATAAAAATGTCGCCACCAAGATCAACAAGTTAATAACTCAGATTCTTTAAAGCCTAGATTAATTAAATTTGGAGGAATAACAGTGTACATAAGACTATATACACCGTTAAAATTTAGTCGAATTCCAGCTAGAAGTTTCCGAGTTACTCATTCAACAACATAACACGTGTTCATTTGTGAGTACTAACCAGCACGTGTTACAATTTTGACTGCGTAACTCGGAAACTTCTCGCTGGAATTCGACTAAATTTTAACGGTACACAAAGTGTTATGTACCCTGTTATTCCTCTAAATTTCATTAATCTAGGCTTTACAGAACCTGAGTTATTAACATAGTGATCTTGGTGGCGGCATTCTTATTTGTTGGCCACTCGGGTGGCTCACAACTTAGCACATCCCCTCACAATTCGACGAGCAGCCTTCTTGTTGAAACATTCTGAAGACAATATCAAAAATGGAATCTGCTCGCCCCCCTGATGCGAAGACGCAATTGGATAAAGAAGAATGAGTATTCCGCAATGCTACAAGTCGTAAGTTCTGCAATTTACTGAGCGGAAGCCAGGAATTGGCTGCCGTCACTCCGTGCCATCCACAATAAAACATTCAGCGTCTCCCTGCAGATATTCACCTAAGGAGAAAGGGAAGACGCCACATATATGTCGAATTTGCACATCGTGATATTCAAACTCGCGATAGCTTGAGGAAAGAACAAATACCAGCTGTTGCGGCAATAACTTTTCAGCAACGACAACTGAGAAATTGCGCTGTTGCTTATTTCTATCGGGTGACACAAATCACTCGCAAACAAGTTAAGAGGAAAAAGGTTTTATCAAACCAAGCTTTTATAATGTTTTATTTAGTGGCAACAATACAGCTTAATTTTGCAACAATAAACAATAGATACATTTACTCTCGCCATAACGAAATGTCCAATTGTTACAACAATCAATTCGTAATAATGAGTTAGTACCATTAGAACACGAACCAATGAACCGATTTGAAAATTTTTTTCTTTATCATAAATTGTCATCGATTCTGCATAAGTGTGTCAAATTGCAGCTCCCTAGCTTGTCGGAAAGTTGGTTTCATATTGATTACAAGATTTGACCTAAACAACTAACACAGCAAAGTTAATAAAAGCTTATAAAAAACCGTCTTTCGCAACGTCCCGGTTCCTTCTTTATTCAGGTGTAAGTGGATTCGCCCGGCAGGACCGACGCATTCAACGGCTCAGGGTGTGCGCTACCAGGGAAAACTTCGCAGCGTGGAATTTCATTGTCCGCATGATAATTACAAAAAGTCTGCTTACGTTTTTGTAAATGTGAAGCCCCTGATGCGGAATGCAGCTGAGCGACGGAGAAATCTGGCGTGCATTCTCTTCGCCTCCTACAACCGTGCAACCTCCGCTGCGTGGAAGAGCCATCCCTCGCCGATACTCCTCCGAATCTACGACTTTAAATAATCCAACTTCTTTATCTGGAGCCGATTATGGATATTAATTTTTAAAACGTTAACAAAGTAGTTGAAATACACTGACTGATCAATTGAAATACCTGTCGTATGGAACATACGCTTTCTTTACAGCGTGTCTAATAGTCCGTACTGTGGTCTTTTGTCCTAAGCACAACGTCCACGCGCCGTGAAATGCTCTCCACTAGTTTCTGATGCAAACAACCGGCATTTTGCCCACTCCTCCTTCGAAGCCTGCACAAGTTGGATGTGCGCTTCCGGTCGCATAGGACGCACACGAATCCGACGCTCCAATTCATCCCATAGATGTTCAGTAGGGTTGAGGTCTACACTCTTTGCGAGCTACTCAAGTTCCTGAACATTATTCTCCGTAAAACCAGGCGCCGACAGCACGGGCCTTATGGCACGGCGCAATGTTATGCTGGAACAGAAATGACCCTTCACCGAATTGCTGCCAGAACTTAGGAAGCATGGAATTGTCAAGAATCTAAATTGTCCAGATTCTGTGTGGATGCCATATTGTCCTCGATGAAGAAGAAAGTCCAAACAGAAGAAACACGACCACACCATCACGCCACCACCGCCAACCTTCACTGTTGAGATGACACACTCAAGTAGCAGCCGCTCCCCTGGCAAAGCCACACAAGTGCGCCCATACAATCAGTAGAGTGTGAAGCGTGATTTCTCGCTCCACATGATGCTCTCCTAGTGGTTTATCGACCAAAACCGTCGCTGGGCGTTTACAGGGGTGATGTTGGGCAGCAGCCCGAACGGTAGACCCTAAGGCATGGAGCTCCCAACAAATCGTTATGGTGCTGACATTGTTTCCGTTGCCTGCTGGAAGTACTGCCGACGTTGTTTCGCTAAACAGCCCTGTTCTGCCGTACCATTCGCTTCAGAGCCTTCCGGTCTCTATCGGTGAGCATGCGGGCTCGGGCACTTTGTGATAATAGCACCTACGGTCGACTTTGGCAGGTTCAGTGTCACTCCTATGAATCGCACACTCTGGTCACTGACTACTCCACGTTGCCATTTTATCTGCATTTATGTAATTAAGTTGATGCTGATTACGATCAGCAAAAACAGGTTAGTGAAAAGTCAACTTGTTCGGAGGAAACTTCGAAAAACAATACCTTCTTAACAACTTACGAAAGAGCGAATTAAGTGCCAAAATACGGATCTCTTCAGGCAATGCGGCCCATCTGATCCCAACATGCGATACACAACGGTTTCGATAGCTTAATGAAGAGGTCGGTAACCGTATATCATTAGCAATATGGGTGTAACAGTTACATTGTATGATTATCCAAGTTAAGTTCTATTTTTATGGCCGTAGTCATTAATAGATAGGAGTTGACAAGTTTATAAATAAATGAGCATAAAGATTGTAAATAGAGTTGATATAGAGTAGGTATTCATAAAGAGGTAAAATAGTGAGATACAGAAGTAAATTTAGGAATGTTTTAAAAAGTACGGAGAAACCATTTTTATAGTTTGAATAATCTAGTAAGATTAAGGGAAGCGGTAGAACCCCAAAATATGATACAGTAACATAGACGAGTGAATCCAGGAGTAGTAAAGTAATAGTAAGATATTAGAAAGATATTGGTGTCTAGAGATAATACCTTGTTTTTGTTAAGTTTAACTATAAAGGTCGTACAAATGAAAACGAAAATTATTTATTTTCTCCAAAGTGTATACAAGGAATTTAAAAAGACTCTCCAAATGCGTTAAGGCATTTATCCCACTGTATAACAAG
Organism: Rhysida immarginata; assembly: GCA_023313115.1. Taxonomy (NCBI): domain Eukaryota; kingdom Metazoa; phylum Arthropoda; class Chilopoda; order Scolopendromorpha; family Scolopendridae; genus Rhysida; species Rhysida immarginata. The sequence goes on from JAHWFO010033820.1 coordinate 10,625, forward strand.
AAGGCGTGTAATTCCTATATGGAAGAAGCTTTTCGATTGAGTGTGGAACCATTCCAAACCTCTTCCTTCACTTCATCGTCCGACTGAAACCTGCGGCCTTTCAGATGTTTCTTGAGATCCCCAAACACGTGAAAGTCAAATGGGGATAAGTCAGGGCTGTAAGGTGGATGCTGCATTGCTTCCCAATTGACTTTTTGATGAGGTAAGAGGATGCGCGTTGTCGTAGAGATGAAGCACTCCTTCTGTAAGAAGTTCTAGCGCGGTTTCCTTGTCCAGGTCGTTGATCATCTTGCAATGATGACCGTCCCTCCGAAAACCTCTTGCTCCATACGCAAACACGAGTGAAGGTTAGGCAGTCATTTCCATAGATGTTTTGCATACGACGATGAATTTCAGAAACAGAAACTCCTTCACATGTCAAGAAACGAATTACTGCTCTCTGTTCCTGTTTCGTTGACTCCATTTTGTTGTTTGGACGAAGCGATCACTCGCAGAGCTTCGAAGCGCGAGCAATCGTTTTTTATCACGTGATGCAAAACTTGCAACCCGTTGTTCAATTTGCACGTGGGGTTTCGCAATTGTTGAGAACAAAACCTTACGATCCTACAAGTCGTCCCCCCCCCCCCACATATTTTCGTTTTCATTTGTACGACCCTTATAGTAAAGCTTCGACATGGGCATTCCAAGATATGTAGGTCGGGTGATAAAGTGAGCCCAAGTGCCAAATATTACGATAATCCCACTCAGCCGAGTTAGATTCAAATATTTAAGAAAAACATCTAATAAGCTATCGAGACCTATATTACTTTAATAAACCACGTGTTCCACATCTTTCCATCACAGCTTTTTTTATCCTGATAATTTTTATTTCGCTTCATGCAAATTTTCAGGGACAAAAAATTACAATATGCAACCGGATTGGACAAAAAATTACGATATTCGAATGTATTCAAATTATAATATCGAATTTTTTATTTTATGTGGTCACATGGTAATTTATCTTCCATAAATAGTGGTTTATAAGTTTTGTGAGCCACTTTTGGAATCCTGCTTGAGAAAATGTGTCGAAGAACTGACATCACGGATGCTGTAAAGCAAGTTATCATTGCCCTTAACAAAAGTGGAAAAAAGCAAAAAGAAATTGTTAAATGTGCAGTCAACTGTATCCAGTGTTCTGAAAAAGTACAAAATCAAAGAGAATATTTCATCAAAGCGATAAAATACGGCAGATCTAAAGTTACAACACCCAGAGAGGACAGAATGCTGAGAAAAATTGCAACTTGCAACCGTTTCAGAAGCTCAAAATTTCTGCACTCTGTATGGAAAGCGTGTGGTGTACAAGTCTCCCAAAGAACTGCCGTCCGACGCCTGCATGGTCTGGGTTTTAATTCAAGCATGCCCAAAATAAAACCCTTGATGACAACCAAGCAACGTCGGCATCGTGTCAACTGGTGCAAGGATCGGTTATCATGGGGACAGGAAGACTGAAACAATGTCCTCTTTAGTGATGAGTCTATCTTCTGTGTGTGCTGCGGTGATCAAGGCGTACGAGTCTGACGGATAAAGCAAGAGGCTTTTCAGAAGGCGTGCCTGAAGAGATCTGTGAAGTTGTCAGGCTCGGTGATGGTATGGGGGCGCATGTCTGCAGATGGTGTTGAGGAGTTATGCATTCTAAAGAGCGGAATGAATTACGCCATATATCAGTTCTCCGCCGTAATATACTAGAGAACTTCATGATTCCATCATCTGAACAGTTGTGTCCCAATACATTCCTCTTTCAGCAAGACGGCGCATCGTGCCATACATCGAAAAGCACCATCAAGTGGCTAAATGACAAGAAAATAGACGTTTTCCCATCGCCAAGCAACTCACCAGACCTCAACCCAATTTAGAACATATGGAAGCTGATGAAAAAACGCATTAAAGAAAAAGTTACGTAGAATAAGCAAAAACTCATTGACTGTCTTCGGGAGGTGTGAACAGGCATCAAAAAAGTATTGCTAGCATGCCTGACAGAATAAGAGATGTTATTAAGGCTAGAGGTGATGCCTCAAAATATTGAACAAAATTAAAAGGTTACTTTGGTTTGAAATAAAGTTTTGGTGTAATATCATAATTTTTTGTCCATTCCTGTTGCATATTGTAATTTTCGGTCAGTGAAAAATTGCATGAAGTGGAAATAAATTATCAGAATAAAATTATCAGAATAAAAAAGACTTATTAAAGCAATCTAGGTCTCGATAGCTTATTAGACGTTTTTCTTAAATATTTTGAATCTAACTCGGCTGAGTTGGGATTATCGTAATTTCTTGGCACGGAATTGTAATAAATAAATGGAGACGAATGAATGTTGCGTTTATTACGCTGATAAAAAACATTCTGAACGGAAATCCTAGAACAATGGAAAATAATTAAACGAAGTAAATGTTTCGAATCACATGAATTGTTATCTCATTAATCATAACTGACAATGGTCTAAATAAAAAATTGCATGACCACAAATGAATAACAGATGATTAATAACGGAGATGAAAATAATGAAAGAGTTGGTAAGCAAATATTGATTCTCTTTTAGTGCTTTATTCCGATGTATACTTAATTTAATGATTATATTTAAAACACTTCTATAGTAATTAAATTTTAAATGAAATTATTTTCATTTTACCAAGGAAAAAATCAGTATGATAAAGATTGTTAAAGATTTATTCCCGTTCATTCTCTGTGTCATAATTTGGTGAACTGTAATTTCCTAAAATTAGATTTCTATTTGAATTTTCAACTAATAAACTTACGCAATTTGTTGATAGACAATTTTTATAAGAGAATAACAAAAATATTACCGAACCATTTATATTCTGCGTTACTAATATTTTCCTCTTTTCTTTTTCTCTAAAGTTAATTACAATTTAAAATGCAGACATGATTATGAATATGAAAGTGTCATTGAGACATTTACTTCTGTTCCTTATTATATGTTTTGAAGTACAGACCACTTTTACCTCGGAGCTCAAAGAAGATATTGATTTGGAAAAAGTGAACGTGACTGTGCTTAAGACAGAAATACTTTTCAAAATAGTCGACAAATACGAGTTTTACATTCCTAGTGTTACCGTCGAATGTGAATGTGTGTGTACCGACGAAGGCTACCAAAGAAATTGCAGTCCCGAAACCTTTGATAGACATTACCAATGCGGAATTTTGTCTAATTCAACAACAAGATGCACAGCCTACGACAGTCGTGGAGAAGATCCTGCAGTTTGTTCCCATTACAATTACCATCGAAAGTGTTGTCAGGTATACGTTTCAAAATATTATGAAGTAGGGCGGTATATTAGGAAATTTGTCGCTTTTCGTTTAAAACAAGACAAAATAATTTCCTCGTTGAAAGTAGATTCAAAATTACAAGCGATCAACCAAACTCTATTGATTGCTGCTAATATAAAACGGTTGTCATTAGGTTCCTATAACTTATCCTATAATTTATCCTATAAATTCATAAATTTCCACCACATAGAATCTTTTCATCCCATAAATGGTAAATGGTTTTTCTTTGAACACGGCAGAGAACAAGTATTATTGTCAGGGAACGTAAATGGCAAGGGAGGTCTAAATCCGAATAAAATGGGTTGGTTCCACTGGGACGAATATAATAAACAACTCTCGACATTTTCAAAACAAGACTTGCAAAATTATTTGGATGTGAAAGCACTAAATTGTGAATCAAAGCCTCCGATATACGAGTGGGAATTAAATGCTGATTTCTATTTACGTTCCGGCACAATCCACAATACCAACACCAAAATATTACCAGTTTTAGATATGTACAAGACTTCTATTATAAAATTATCAATTGATGATGCAAAGGAATTCGTAAGAGTAGAACCACAAAGTTTTCCTCCAGTGAACGTTTCTTTATCGAATAAGTTCTCGGACTTTAACTTTGAAAGTGAATTTTCTCATTCGACAAGAAATTGTATGTTAAGAATAAAATTTGTTAAAGGAAGTGGAACTTTTAATGCAGAAATTTTCAGTCCCTTTTGGCTAGATAAAATAGAATTTAAAATTTCTATTTCCAATGCCTTATCTAATCATCCCAAGTATTATACTTATAATTTGAAAGTTAAAAATTATAATTCTGCTTGGCTATGTGTCTATCAGAACAACCAGCAGTTGTGTAACATACTTAAAAAAAATACTTGTGTGAAAAGAACGGGCCAATTTACAGCTACCAATCAGCTTATAAACGTTACAGCAGTCGGTAACATAACAGACAGAAATGAAATAGAGGCTTATTTCAGTGAAGAAGACGGAACTGGAACTGGAACTACTATTGGGATTATATTTGCAATTGCATTTATAATCTTTGCAATTACAGCATCTGCCTTTCTGTTTATCATTTGCCTAATGAATCGACGTTGGAAGCGGAAATATCTCGAGGTAAATCTTTGATTTTGTCTATTATTTGCATGATGTATATTATAGAATTCAATCACTTTAAAATCTTCTGCAAAATTAAATTTCTAATTGAAATTTATGAACGTACGTACAAGGAACGAAACTAAATTGCTCTGGGGAGCACTAATTGAAAGCGAATTGTTAAAATTCTCAAAATAGTTAACGTTTCGAAGAGAGACTGCCCTTTGTCAAAGCACAAAATTAATTTGCACATCATTCAACAATCGGAGAGTGGAATGTAGAGTCTATTCCAAAAGCGCTTTCACTTAGGTGAACGATGTTCGGTGTCCTTGCAATATATCATTCACCTAAATGAAAACGTTTTTGGAATAGGGTGTAGAATTGTTTGGGTGGCAGGGAAACAGTGCTTCCACAAAATTCACCTTCCTCAATAGTAGATACCAAAGGAAATACACTGATAGATAAGAAGTTCGATGACCAAGAGGTTATCCATATCACAGATTAAAACACACACCATGTTAATCGTTTCGAAATGAGGCCAAACAGCTCAGCTCGAGGCCAACGAGAGCACTCAAAAGTCACATGATCCCAACAATTCATCCTTCAATGTCTCCATCTTGGATTTTAACAATCAGTATTTTTTCGTTTCTTGGAAACAATGAAGGATGGATTGTTGCCCGAACCCCGATGATCACGTGACTTTTGAATGCCCTGGCTTGTCTCTCTTTGGCCTCGGCTCAGCCAATCAGGACAATAATATCTGGCAGTCTAGGTGAGGGGACACTGTCATCACCTTCTAAACTTCAGGCCTCACAACAGACGTTGAAAACGTCATCAACATCAGGCCCAAACAAAAGCGCTCTTAGCAAAGGAGGTAATAAAAAAAATGATTACTTCCTTCCTGAATTTTCATGCACAAAAAAACAACATAGTTCTAAAAATATTTTGTAAAATATAATTAAAATTGGAACTAATATATTTTTAAATAATAATATTAAGGGAAAATGACGATTCCTATATTGATAAAATTATCTTTTGTTAGAGCGCTATTGTTTGGGCCTAATATTGATGACGTTTTCGCCGTCTGTTGTGAGGCCTGTAGTTTAGAAGGTGATGACACTGTGACCAAATGTGACGTCATTTCTCAGTTTCTACTAGAATAGGACTTTAATTTTATTTTGTTTCGTTTTCGAAAACATTATAATGAAATTTCATCGTTTCTTTCGCTTTCACATAACATTCACTGACGTTTCCTATTCATCCTGTTCTTCAACTTGTTTTTGGCAAATGAAATATAATCAAGTATTGAAAATAATAGCAAAAACAGTCCACGCATAAGAATACGGAATACATGTGCTTTAATTTCTGGCAATATGGACGACGGAAGCCGACAGAAATAACGTAGCAGCGGATGAACCTGTTAATCCATATCACAGATTACATTCCGAGCGGCTATCCAAACGATGACTTTGTTTATTCTTGGGGTTAATTAAGTTTGCTTAAATAAAAATTTAACATAACTTACCGAAGATCAGACAATTTTTATTTATTTGAATAATTCTTGTGGCAATTGGACGACGGAAGCCGACATAAATAACGTAGCATCATACTTAATAAAAAAAGAATATATTAAATCCACAACTTTATATAAATGTTAAGGACGGAGATGATGACAACATTTATTATGCGTGTTAATATACATGAAAAAACTTATCGCTTTGTATATCATTATCTGTACTTGACTAAGTGGCGCCTATATGGCAGATGATGTTTTGGCCTCGATCACATGGTATAGATTCTCATCATTGTGTTTTAATCTGTGATCCACTATGCAAGTTCGATAATAATAATGACAATTGTCAGCCTAAAAAAACAAAAACACGGAAAAAAAAGAAGCAATAACAGGGCAAAGGACTTCAAAATTTTTTCGACTTTATGTAAAGAAGAGCGAGGTGAGGCGTGCTTACATAAACAAGGAAGACCCAGTGGGAATGCCTGAAATGAAAGGGCAGATTAAAAATGGAAGTGAAGCCAAATACTGCATTTCATGTCAGCCCTTGAAGAAAGAGATTATCCTAAATCAGTCATTCGCCGTTCTATCTATATATGTCGCAATTTCCAAGTATCGACCTTAAAACTTCTCTAGTTATTCAAACTTCTAATTTAGTTCTCCCTAACGTATCATCTAGCCCTTAACAGCATTAATAAAATTCCTCCAATTCATTAGTATCTCAATGATTAGCCTCTCCCTTCATTCTGTTCTCCTCACCCATCAGGAAAGAATCTCCTTTAAGCGAAGTGGTAACTTCAAAGAGTTTTTGGTCCATGCTTGCAAATATCACGTTTTCCTTGCAAGTAAAAGCATTGTGGCATTTGCCATTCCTTTCTCGATACCATCTCCATATCCAGTTATGATTCCTCATTTATCTTCAATATTAATCAACATTCCACTTGCACCTGGACAACCTGATTTACGTATTATATTATACTATTTGTCAGAAACAGTATCTTAAGCAAAGTGATATTACCATTCGTACCAAATAAGCTGTGTAAAAATAAGTCATCCTCAACGGGAGCTGATATCCATTTGCCTAACTTTTCAATTCCCCCTGGCTACTCCCAAATAAATTTATGACATAAGGAATTTCAAAAGGAACTAGAATGACGTAAAGAATGCGATATGGCTTAAACAATCACGGAGCCCTTTAGTGCAAACGCAATATCCTCATTCTGGTTCTTCCTTTTCTGTTTGTTGCTTGCCATCTATTTTTAATCAATCCCCTCCCTTCTTCATCGTAATATGCAAGACGAGGTGGTCGTTACAAATGCACATCCGTAGGTATTAAATATTTTCTTGTGGAACTCTTTTTCCACAAAAGAGTTTCTTCTTTTCTTTTTTACTTTTCGCTCTCGATGTTTCTGTATATAAGGGGGTCTTTCCTTTGACGTCCTAATTAATTTCATGCTTTGACGAAGGGCACGCTCTAGCAAAACGTCAGCTCCCCCCCCCCCCTTCAGGTGGATCTAAAATTAAAATTAATAATCTGATAATCCTTGGCATGCATGAATCTTCACGTACAATATTTCTCTCTCTCTCTAAAAACATTTCTTTCTTCTTTTTTTGATAGTTTATCTCAGTCTTAATGGAGAAGTCTTAAGACATTGTATCAAATTTTCCAATTTCATGAATGACTTATTATTAGGTTCAATCAAGAACTCTTATATATCACTCTAGTTAAAGATTCTCACTTCGTGTTTTTTATTTTTTTTTCTCTTTTTTTTTAGTATCGATTAGTAAATATGATATAGAGCATATTTATTATATATATGATTAGTAAATATGTCATTTCTCCGATTTTTATCTAAAGTCCATTAAATTACATGAATATATTTAATATACTTTAAACTATATTAACAGCAGGTAGATTCAAAACAAGAAACTAACGGAGAAGAAATGAAAAGTCTGGCTGGCACTAGAGAATCTGGTTACCACGATGTAAGCAAATACTTAACATTTCTAAAATGAAGTCTTATTTCAAAGAATTAGTATAATATACCTTAAAAAAAGCTGACGTTTTAATAAAACTTATTTTAGCAAATGACATCCGATGATTTCTGCATAGAAACGGAAGCAATGGCTGAAAAGGTAAATATTGCAAAGATATACAACCCAAATTAAACCTGTAGAAAGACCGTTTGGTCTATATATTACTTTTTGTCAAAAACAAGATTACCGATGATTTTCTTGTAAGAATATATCATTCCAATGAATTTTTAAAGTACGTATATCAAACTTTAACATAAAAGCCAATACCATTATCATTATCAGCATTCATGCAGGCGAACATATATATTTATTCTGGGCGTTATTAAAATACAATATTTAATAAATTATTTCAATCTATTTATATTTTAAGACATTAAATTTAAAAATGTTCTAAAAACGGAAAGGGGCTGTTCAATAAACAATGATCATAAATTTTTTTGACAGTATAATAAGGTTCATGGTCTTTAACAAAATACGCCACATTGAATGCGTTACACTTGTTTAGAGATTCTGCCAACCTTCAAAGACATCTGTAAGATACTTTTTGAGAGATCCTTCACACCTGCTTCAGGTGATGGCAAGTGTCTCTCACGTAGGCGTTTCTTCAAATTGGTAAAGATGCACGGGGCTAGATCTGGACTATTGGGAAAACGAGGAACCACTTGTCGGCTCGATGGCTGAGAGCGCTAAGTCGCGGTTTCGAATACCGCTGAGGGCATGGATGTTCGTGTTTGTCCCCTTACCAACAAACTTGAAAGACCAAGAAAATCTTCAATAGTCTGATCTCCTAGTAGGCTAAATTTATAGATCCAATAGGTCCACTGGTTATTTAACATTCTCGACGCCGAAAATGTAAAACAGGAATAGAAAAAAACAGATAGAAACCGTTTTACATCAATTTTTGAAAAATAATTAATAACAATTTGAATTTGAAGAAACTTTACATTGTTCCATTGCTCTCATCTGACTGTGAGAGCTTGTGTAACATATGGATGAAATTCATCTAGGAAGAGTCTCCAACGTTTGGCATCTACATCTTACAAGGGGCGGGGGGCGAGAGGCCAGGTCTGTTAAGCTTGGATTTAAATGAAATTTAAATATGTTGTTACGCACCCCTCCCACTATTATATGCCATAGTAACTCATGCTAATGGGCATTAGTTTACGAGATATAATTATTTAAAATTAGTTATATAGGCTATTGATGTATATTTACAAATTGGGACATTTCTACATTCAAGTAGTCATGTGGTAAATCGATAGATTACAATGCTACAGGTCCCGGGTTCAAATCCTGCTCCTTTTCTAATTTAATTTAATTTAATTTTTATAAACATGCTTTTGAACAAATTATATATGAAACTAATATTAATTATTAAAAACATATTTTTATAATTTTTTGCATATTATATTTCATTTGAGGAAGGCAGCAAATTATTTATTTTTAATAAATTATTATTATATTATTAAACTGCATGGGTACAAAAATGAGTCCCCCCCCCTTTTAATTTCGTAACCAAAGCAGATATGTCAATTTTGATGAATCCAATGAATATAAAGTTGTGGGTGATATATCCCATGGTGCACTTTCCATCATCCCAAATATGCAAATTAGGATACATTCAAATCCTTATCTTAAAAACCGTAACAGATACACGAAAAATTCCAATCGAACATTTGTCCAGCATGGAATTTCGAACAAAAAAAAAATTTCTAAAATCCGATGAACGGATCACCAACACTGACAATTGTTCAGGAACAGTGTCGCTTGGCATCATGGAATTGTTCTATCGTTTGTATGATACCACATGCCTGTTGTCTTCCTAATGAAAGGGAATGTTATTATGGTAATTTATGGTAATTTCTTGATTTGCAAGTTGAACATTCAAATGTCTTTGTGAAGTACTTGGGGAGGTAACTAATAAATTCTACATGTGGTTGTTGGTGATCCGTTCATCGGATTTTTGAATTTTTTTTTGTTTCGTATAAATTCAGAAGCAATTCAGTTGCGTCAAATATACAGTATTAATTAAATTTATTTCAATTGCAAAATCATGCATTAGAAAAATACTAATATCTACTTAATTCTTAGATAAACAGCCCTCAATATGCAGTTGGCTGTAAAATATCCCAATAACCTATATATAAATGTAGAGTAAAGATGCGTTAAATTCTGTTATATTAACTGGCGATTGCGCCATTAATAAAATTGAATTGTTCCAATGCGTGAGAGAAGAAAGCAGATAAGTTCCACAGAGAATTCCCTATTAATTTGACGTGTTTCAAAGTCCAAATGTGATAATTGGAATTCTTATCATTAAGCTTCTCCGAAAAACAAAATTCAACTCGCACAGAGTAATCCACCTGGAAATGGAGGATAAAGGAAGAAAGTTTCGGCACTCAGTGGTAATTTTCCAGTTGTCAGTCCAATTGTCCGTCTACTGACAGAGCTTGAATTTCGAGTACTGCTTTTATTTATATCAGTCTCATGCAAACAGTGACAATTTGGATTACATGCACTGACCTTTTTTTGAGCTGACAAATAAATTGCCGTCCTCTCACTCGAGCTGCACCGTGTAACCGAACTTATCCGTTCTCTCTTGTAATGCAATCTCTTCTCCTAATACATTCTCGCATATACATGTATCATTCATTCTAAGAAGAGTTATTTGATGTTTCTTTCTTCTCTGCCATGAACGATTACACGCTCTTTCCTTCTTCCTTGACTCAAGAAGAATGTCTTATCCTGAATACTTACGGCACTCTTCTTACTTTCTTCTTCCGCTCCAGCTTCTTTTAAAGACTTTTTCACTACGCTCTCTCGCGTTCTCCTCGGGAAATTACTGTTCCAAAAGATTTTCGATTTTTTGAAATGATCATATGGTTCTCGTGACATATGGTGGCACCCATTGAAATTTTCATCATTTCTGATAACTCTGTTAACGTTATCCGTTGTTCTCCTCTCATAATAACAGCAGCGGAGGTGAAGTTTTCTTCAGGGCGCTGAATGGAGATACGGGTTAATTTCCTTTGAAATTGATAGTCTATCTTTTTTAAAGCACTTTCGCGGTGTACTATAGGGAAGAACAGACTCCCCATAGCCTTCTGCTTAAACGAAAGAAGAATTTCAACTCCACGGTTACTTCGTCGCGTGTTTTCACTATGCACAGGGGACGTTACAAATTGGAACTAGTAACATTATACATTAAATGTTCAATGTAACACAAAATTAAAGTTTAGAATAAGAAATTATGCGAATAAAAAAATTATGTTCATTTTTTATTGATTTGTTGAAATAGAGGGAAAATTCGATAGTTTGCTTAAATAAAAGCTTTTTCAATTTTTTTTATTTATAGGATAAGGATCGTGCGAAGTTCCACGAAGACAGTATTTCATGAAAAGGGAGGGAACATACTGTTGTTTTACTAATAGCAAATGATAAAATTCGAGTGTTTCTGAATTCTTTCTGTACTTTAAAGAAATTAGTGAACGTTCAAGTGAAATATCTTAATTTCATGGGAGCAAGTTAGTGAAAGAATTGCAGAAGAATGAATCTCTTTAGTAAATACTCCTGGGTCTCTCTGAGGCGCATCTTCGAACTTTCTCGAACCCCGATAATTTCACATCAAGTTGCACGTCAGTGGCTCAGATTGGCTCCATAATCAATGGCAATATCTAACAAATAACTGAATATGTCTAACAAATGCTCAAAAATAATTATCAAAAGATGTATGTTCATTGATTGTAACAAATACTCATCACAACTATTATATAGCAATTAGTAATTTATTTATCATCTGTAAAAGTAGAGCAGTCTAATAAAGTTAGATCTTCATATATTATTTTTATATGAGAGAAGGAGTGATTTGTAATCACTGAATTAAGGAATTTGTAATTTCAACTTTCCTGTCAACTTTAACATTAACATCTGTGATTCATCACGACTTAATTTGTTGAGATTTTTTTGTTATATTTATTTAATTATTTATATCCTTAATAAAAAGAGAATTACATATTAATTCTATAAATACATATATTACCTGTTTTATTGCAAACAAATAAAACAAGCATTTTTAAATGTATGAACATATTTTTTATTTTCTTGTCTTATGCAAAGTTATTATCCATATATACACTATGGTTCAAATTTCAGAATATGGATAAATATCTTGAATTCACTATCTTTATCTCGGAAATGATAGAATAAAAAATCTGTGGACTAAAATTTACCAAAATTACGATATTTCTAAAACTTTTTCTTTTTTTTTATTTTCTGCATAAAAGTACATAACTAGTGCCTGAATGTTCTTAGAATAGATGAAAATTGTCTATATTATCAACTGATCATATTTCGTTGCACATCCTGATTTTTGTATCAAAATATGGTGTGTTCTACTCGATAATGCTCAAAACTATAGGTCATGACTTTCATTCTATCGAACTTTAAATATGTGTAAGAAATTATATCAGGTCCTTGCATATCAAATGTCGGATTTTGAGGTAGGTTCTGTGGTTTAGCACGGTTTCCATGTTTAGTAGCAAGTGCACATAACAAAGTGGTACATTCCCAGAGATAAACCTATCAGCGACCAGCTGCCTGAAATTTGCAAGTCTGCGATGATATTTAATAGCGTTTGAACCCAAGCGAAAATAGTCATGACTTGATACGAATTACGTGTGATAATGCATTACGAGTTCAGTTTGAATCACACTGGTTCCAACGCCTCTCGAAACATCAATAAGGTATTCGGTGTAGGCACCATAAACGAACGTACTGTCCAACATTGGATCCGAAAATTTCGGGCGGGAAAACTCTCTTTTAGGGAAGGGGGGGGGGGTAACGAATTGTAGCGTGATATCTCCACCATGACCTACCTAAAACCTTCCCAGGGTCCATCGGAATTACCATGAAAAATTTCATCAAGATTTGTCTAGCCATTTTGAAATGCATAGCGAACATGTGGCGACCTGCCCCCTCTGTTAGTGTTGTTCTGACTTTTAAAGAACAATAATAATCTCTGATGCAGATTATAAACAGTTTGGGATGATTTTATAACTTTTGTTATAAAACAGATTTAATTGAAACCGTTAAAATGATTTTCATACTTTAAATGAACGGACGTATTGTTTATCATCGGAGTTGGTTGACAGCAGCGTTAATTTACAGTTAGCTCTGTCGAGTCGAGTGGAGATCGTCTTTTCACCCTAAACCACTCCTCCTCCTCGATAGCGAGCTCTGTGCCGTGTCTATCAATTCTTGAGCACCTATTGAATTTTGTCCAATCAGCGATGATTATTTTACCGTCTGTGAGCGGCGTCCCTTTACAATCTTAAGAGGGACATTAAGCAGTTGATTGTGAGATCTACTGAGAGTTTGATGTTTTCGAGAGTTTGTCTGAAAGAATGGGAGAAGATGAGACGAACCCTGAAAAAGTCGTGTGTTGTTTTAGAGTGTGAAACACTTTCACTAGAAAACTACCTTTAGTTAGAAACAGTTTTATTATTCCGAAAGATCAATAAAAAATAACTATTATTATGACTATTATTATGAATTAAGCCAATGATTAGTTAAAAACTTTCGCGGAGCCCGATGAGGAAGAAATCACGCCATCCCCCGCCACTCATCGCAGCGAACAGCGAGCGACGACGGAGACGATGGGAAGACCGGGTAATGATGCGCCTCCTTTCTCATTTTTCATATCATAAAGGTCACAAAGAACATTAATTTGTAGATATAGTATTTTGCGAGGAGATTTTGTCCTATTTAACTTTTGTCTTTAAAAAGAGAGTAATTCATTTATCCAATTAAAATGCTTAAGATCTTGTACACTGCTTGAGATACCAGCTATTCTGTAAAATAATTGAGAGATTTTTTTTAAGGAGTCTTTTATTAAACAGAATAATGTCAATCATAAGAGTTTAACTTGTAATATTATAACTGAAGTTGATAAAAGTAGAATTCAGATATTTTCAATTATTAATGATGTAAGAATTTATTATAAAGAGTGTATAGTAACTTAATAATTCATTATGATTAAAACTCACCTTTTGAAGAATTTATATTACATTAACTGTACATAATATTATTATTGTAGAATTAATGTGCGTTTTTATAATTAACACCCTCGTTCCAATTGTTTCTCCAGATATAATTTTCATAAAAATAAAAACCCCGGTGCACTTTCACGACCGGGTCGGACCAAATTAAACCTCGGCTACCCGTTTATTATCACAAACGGAAGGGCAGGCCAGTCCGTAACTAAAATTGGTGTTTTGAAAAGTGGAGTTTAATGGCGCAGACGACTGCATTAGATAGGGCTGGGTACCCGTACAAACAGATAGGTCCATGTGTGTTTCTTTCTTATATAAATTCAAATTATGGACCAAAAATATATATCTCCTGACGAACAATGCAAGTTTTGTGCAACAATAGACTGCTCTGTTTGTTTAAACAGTAGTGATAGCAACACAGAATTCTAAAAATGATATGGCATTAAATACAAAAATTGGAGAAAATATACCAGATTCAGCCAATCAAATAGTTATGTATGTAAGACATGTTTATTAAGACATGTAAATGAATTTCATTACTAATCATTTTGTAAATTTCATTAACAAAAATATTTTAAGGACACACGACTTACATGCATAAATCGAGAACCACCTCTTATAAAATATAATATTCTTCGGGCTTTCTAATTTCCTGACCATAATTTAAAGTTTCGCGTAATGGTCGTCAGGATACAGCTGGAAGGGTCTTCCTCCTCTGAGAATCAGTGAGAAGGCGTTGGAAATTTTAACAATACATATAATTCCTGTCCTTTGTGCTTATCTTAGAATTGATAGTTGTTAGAATGTAACATTTTCTTGAAAAGCTTTAAAAATGAGCAGTAAATGGAAATAATAGAGAGTTCGCAGACTATTGAGAAACAGTGGAAAGGCAGCAGAGAAAGCAGCCCCTTCACTCGGTGCTGTATCGATTTTTCCAGCACACTGCTTCAACTAAACAAGTGGTGAGTGACCCAGTGCCCGTCGATGCAAATGTGTCAATAGAAGAAACTGCGACAGCCAGATCACACCAAGTTATGAATGCACCAGTTTTGCTTCAAGACCTCGAGAGCAGAGTGTGAATTGCAACGGTTTACCAATTAGAAAAACTGATGGAAAAATTTCGCGACCTGGATTCGAACCAGGAACCCTGACTGTCATGGTCGACGCCTCTATCAATTGGGCTATCACA